>SJYA01000237.1:7284-114492 GCA_006410615.1 Neotragus moschatus | reverse complement strand
TTCATTGGAAAGACTGATGCTGAAGCTGAAACTCCAGTACTTTGGCCACCTGATGCGAAGAATTGACTCATTGGAAAAGACCCTGATGCTGGGAAAGACTGAAGGCTGGAGGAGAAGGGGATGACAGGGGTTGAGATGATTGGATGGCATCATTGACTTGATGGACTTGAGTTTGAGCAAGCACGAGGATATGGTGATGGACAGGGAAGCCTGGCATGCTGCAGTCCATGGGGTCGCAGAGTCGGACATGATTAAGCGACTAAACTGAACTGACTGAGAGAAACTCACAGGGCAAACCCTCTTCAAGATGAACTGGAATTTTGGAAAAAAAATTAAGACTAAATAGAAGACTTTTGGTAATCCAGAAATAAATAATTGTCTTGAACTAAGATGGTAAGTGGGACAATGAAAAAATTAGTTCCTGTATAGATGAACCAAACTACTGAGCCAGCTACACTTATTCAGGAAGTGTTAGGTTAATGTATTTTCAGAGAGTACAATTTTAAGAAGAGGATACTCAGCAGTGTCACTCAGAAAACAGAGAAAGATATGAGGGGACACCGACCAGGTGTAATTGTTGGTCATTGGTGATCTTTGCAAGGGAGTTTCAGTATACTTTTATGAACTTTGTACAGATTTACAAGAAGCTTTATTGTCTAACAAAATCACAATATTGAAAAATCAAAGATGAAGTAATTTATTTTTATACTTCTGTCTGAAAATAAGTACATAATCTGTAAACTTTGACTTTAGTAGTGATTGTCGTTGGTAGTTCTGACACCTACTAAGTAGCTTCCTAAATCTCAGATAACGTAATAAAACACCAGTTAAATAGACTGCATATGAAACAGGTGCTCTGATTAAGATTATTTTCTGGTAAATCAGAAGACTCTTTTATTTCATTCCTTATTGTTGGCAATCTTCATAAACTGCATATATTTATTTTCTTTTGAATGGAGGAGAATGAACATAATTTACCTTCACTTTCCATTTTATATAATAAAGTACACGTGTGGCGTAGAAATTTGAGTGGGATGTAAATTCCACTTAGATCATCATTCGGATTGAATAGATCTGATAACCTTAATTTTTTGGAGGTCATTCAATAAAACAGAATAAGGTTAAAGTTTTAGAAAATGGATCTGCTGAATTGGGCTGTNTACCTTCACTTTCCATTTGATATAATAAAGTACACGTGTGGCGTAGAAATTTGAGTGGGATGTAAATTCCACTTAGATCATCATTCGGATTGAATAGATCTGATAACCTTAATTTTTTGGAGGTCATTCAATAAAACAGAATAAGGTTAAAGTTTTAGAAAATGGATCTGCTGAATTGGGCTGTAGCTATTACTTTTTATGCAATGTGCATTAAAGATAATTTTCTATTTCTTTAAAGCTCTGGATAACAGAAGAAAACGGTTCTTAACACACACAAAACAATATGACATTATTTTCTAAAGCAAATCAGATTGGCATATAGTTTCATAATATTCACAAATGATGCCAGCCTTTAAAGAAGACTAAGAAATATCTTTTTAAAAGCGATTTCTCTTCTGTTCTCTTATTTTTTATGAATCTAAGGAAAGTTTCTGCTTATGGAATGTCTCTTTGTTCACTCTGGTTCTAAATTTTATGATACTGCTATCTCCAGACAAGTTACAGGGGCTCACCTTAAAGGTGGTGTGGATGGCAACGACTGTTCATCTAATCTGAATGCTATAAAGCTTTAACCTTTTGCATGATTACTTCCAACTCATCAATCAATGTCTCAAGACAGAAAGACTGTCTTCATCTATGGATCAAATGATCATCTTCTAAAGAAAATCCCAAATCAGTGTCTGAAACACACAAGGAAATAGTAGAATGGATGATGTTTTCTTTTTTACAGCCATCTACTAGTGTCTTTGAGTGCACAACAAACTAAAAGTCAGTTTCAATGATATTTCGAGGATTTACATAGAAGAGAGTCAAACCCAGTTAAACCTAGTGAAACAAAGTAAAAAATCAGAACTTTTAAATGAATAAGTGGTGATACCAGAGAAGCTTAAAACTAAGATAGGATGTAGACCATTAAGGTCTGGAAGACAAACTGAACAGATTTGTGATTTATTGCTGCCTCTGAGCGCAATGGAGCCAGGAGGTGATTTACTCCTAATATTTATTTACAGTCTTGGAGAAGAGAGACTCATTTGGTCAACATGATAAGTTTAAGTACAGTTTGTATTTAAGAAGAGTGACAATTTTAAAAGTACTGATTGAACATCAAATAGAATGGAAATGAATTTTGTATCAAGTTACACAGTGCTTTTTGCTGGCTGGGACTGTGCGACTGAAATTCTCCTAAAAGCTCCTCCAGTTTAATAAGCATGCCTTCCTACATTCCACATGGAAAGGAAAGTAATAAACACTGAATCCATTGATAGCAGAGTGTGTGTTGGGGGCAGACCTATGCTTCTTTTTAAAATCAATTTGGCATTCAGCCTCTGCTCTCCTCCACTGGGTTTGTGTTACTAAGTTGCATTTTATTTCTTTCTCCCTCTACTATTGTTCTCTCTACTGCACTTTCCAAACTACAAGTGACCTTGCTGTTTCTACTCAGAGATCTTGCCCTTAACCTTTCTAAACTCAAATATTCTCCCACACATACAAAGGTAATGGAAACACATTTTGAAATGCTAGATAGAGAGGTAACTCTCAGGAGTAAAAAATAAATTGCACTTGACAGTAATGAGGATAATATTTTAATATTAACTAGACCCATACAGGATCTTTGTATATTGAAAGTGATGTATTATAAATGTGTTCCCATGATAGCTTTGCTTAAAAATTAGATTTTGTATTTGTCTTCAAAACATATTGACTTGCAACCCTCTCACAAAAATGGAATTGAATTCACTGTCTCCTGCTTGTTACCAAGTGCTCTGGGTTGGTTATATAGCATGATTAGTATTGATCCTGGAGGAACAAAACTAACAGTGCTCTTATTTGCAGAGCAAAGGAGAAATTTTTATTTTTATTTTTAACTATCAGTTTTAAAAGGTGAACAAATCTGTGGCTTCAGACTCACATTGTACATTTTCCCTGTCAGGCTTTCTTGGTGGAAATATTGAGTGAAACATTGGTCTAGATACAGTTCTGTGATGAGACCTGTCACTCCAGAGAACTTCACCCTTTCAACATTTGTTCTCAAAAAATAAGAGTGGGATATCATTCATATTGCTACTGTAATTCTTAAAGCAAAACTTAAAAAAAAAAACTGATTTTGTTGAAGGTTTGGGTAGTTTGAAATGTTTAGCAGTAATCAAAAGAATACTACTGCTATCGTTAATTCTGGGTAACAGAAATGGTAATGCTATTATTAGATAAGAGGCCAAGGAGACTGTGAATTGAAAAAAAAAAAACTTGTTAGATTAATTTAGTTCTGTACCATGTGCAAATGTTTTGGATATCTTTAATAAGTGAGTCTGAGTGAACTCCGGGAGTTGGTGATGGACAGGGAGGCCCGACATGCTGCGATTCATGGGGTCGCAAAGAGTCGGACACGACTGAGGGACTGAACTGAACTGAACTAATAAGTGTTCATCTGAAAAAGCTTAGGTTGCTGGTAAATTTTAACAGTTGGCTTTCTCTGCTTTAACCTTTTCCAAATTATTCCAGTAAAAAGGTGAACTAATGCCTTAAAAAGATTACATTTTAATGTTTCAAGTTCATAGCATAGATTACTTTAAAATGAATCTTTTTGGCTCATTCTTAAACTACAGTGTATTATAAGGGCTTCCCTGGTAACTCAGCTGGTAAAGAATCCACCTGCAATGTGGGAGTCCTGGGTTCAATTTCAGTTGGATTCTTGGGATGGCAAGATCTGCTGGAGGAGGGATATGTTACCCACTCCAGTATTCTTGGACTTCCCTGGTAGCTCAGCTGGTAAAGAATCTGCCTGCAATGTGGGAGACCTGGGTTCAATCCCTGGGTTGGGTAGATTCCCTGGAGAAAGGAACAGAATACCCACTCCAATATTCTGGCCTGGAGAATTCCAGTTGCAAAGAGTACAATAGGGAGTTTGAATTTAAAATTATATTATTTTAACTTCTTACATATGAAGAATATAAGAAATGACTCAGGGCAAGATTATATGTTTTCTCCTGTTGATTCTGTTTAAAGAAAAGGGAAATTCAGAGTAGATAATAGGAGTCAAGATGGCACAAATCAGAGAGACAAAAACTCAGGACTATAAGATTTTGAAATGTTCTCTCTGAAGTCTCAGAGAATAAATCAGGACAAGCCTTTGAATGCTTCTATCAATAGCCCATTTGCTGCTTAACTTCAAGTTATCTTATGTTGAGCGTGCTAGCAAAGCAGAGTTTTCTGAACTGTGCAACCCAGTAAATTCTTGGCAAAAACAATCACCAAGGTTGTCTTACATCTTTCAAATTAATGTGATCCCTTGCAGCACTGGTTTCTTTTTCTCTGCCAACGTACAAAAGCGACTTGGCAATTACCGCAATGTCCTCTTCATTGCCCAAAGTATCCACCTTTTCTCAGGTTTAATCTTCTTTGGCTCCTCTTTAAGATATTCTGTTCTTTTTTGGACATCCCGTTTTCTCTAGAGACTGATTCTTCAGAATTATTTCCACAGGCTTCTTTTCTATTTGGCATCTCCAAATTGTAGTTGCTCCCTGAGATTCTGCCCAGGGACTACTTCCCTTTGTTTTCTTAGTAGTCTCTCTCTGAAGGTCTTTTCTTCTTTTATTTACTAATTTATCAATTTATCTATTTTTACCATCATTCTGTATCAAACCAATGCAAGATGTAAGTTACGATTTTCCAAGTACCATTTTTTAAAATCACAAAATCTACTACATCTGCACACACATTCTTTCAGTTGTCTAGCTCTACTATGGGTATTTCTCACTTCCACAGTATAATCATAAGGAATTTGATTTAGGTCATAGCTGACTGGCCTAGTGGTTTTCCCTACTTTCTGCAGTTTAAGTCTGAATTTGGCAATAAGGAGTTCATGATCTGAGCGACAGTCAGCTCCTGGTCTTGTGATGGACAAGGAGGCCTGGCATGCTGCAATTAATGGGGTCGCAAAGAGTAGGACACGGCTGAGTGACTGAACCAAACTGAACTGACCCTAGGTATGATCTTTATCATTCCCATTCTACCCTATCACCATACTAATGATCACTGTCACCTATCACCTGAGCTTGTGGCATTCTCCACTAACTGATTTCTTTTCAATCCATTTCTGTTTCTATATCTAAATACAATACCAATGAAAGCTGTGTTCTGGTAAAATCTTTCAGAGATTTTCCATTACTGAATGAAAAACTGTCTATTCTTGTTTTTATCAGTCAAAGTTCTCTACCTACTGCACTCAATCTACCTTTTCAAATGTACTATGAAACATATCAAACATGTGCTTGTCAAAAGGCATTCCATCTTTCTTAAATATTTTCAACACTTTATCCGTTCAATTTTTATTTTCTTATGTATCCATCTGTGTATCTATATCTATTTTTTCTTGCTTTTGGATTTTACTCCACTAGAAATGCTTTCCTCCTACACTTCATATTTTTAAAGACCTGACTTTGTCCCAATCTGGTTAAATATCTGTTTTTTACTATTATAATATTTACTTGTGTACCTTCCGAGGCATTCTGTACTTAAGGCAGAAGAGNTCTTATGTATCCATCTGTGTATCTATATCTATTTTTTCTTGCTTTTGGATTTTACTCCACTAGAAATGCTTTCCTCCTACACTTCATATTTTTAAAGACCTGACTTTGTCCCAATCTGGTTAAATATCTGTTTTTTACTATTATAATATTTACTTGTGTACCTTCCGAGGCATTCTGTACTTAAGGCAGAAGAGATAATCATGAAACTGTTTTGCTCCATTAAAATTAGAACCTGCCTAAGGTATCTTAGAAGAAATGGAGTAGCCATCATGGTCAACAAAAGAGTCCAAAATGCAGTACTTGGATGCAATCTCAAAAATGACAGAATGATCTCTGTTCGTTTCAAAGGCAAACCATTCAATATCACAGTCATCCAAGTCTATGCTTCAACCAGTAATGCTGAAGAAGCTGAANTCACTATAGTATTCTTGCCTGGAGAATTCCATGGACAGAGGAGATCAGCAGGCTACAGTCCAAAGAGTTGGACATAACTGAACAGCTATCAATGTGTCATTTACCTGGTAATTCTATGCTTTACTTATTGAGGAACTCTCAAATCATTTTCCACAGTGGTTACACCATTTCACATACCCACCAGCACCGTGGAAGATTCTAATTTCTCCAAAACATTGATAGCACTTATTTTCTGCTTTTTTTGTTCACTTGTGTACAGTCATCTTAGTGTGTGTGACCTTATTATAATTTTGACTTGCATTTCCCTAATGACTAGTGACTATATTTTCATGTGTTTTGGGGGCATTTGCATATCTTTTTATAGAAATGTGTATCCAAATTCTATGCCCATTTTAAAATTGACTCGCTTGTATTTTTTTGTTACTGAGTTATAAGTTTTTAAATTCTGGATGCTATAGTTTTATCAGATATATGACTTGTAAATCATTTACTCATGTATATGATTTGCAAATGATTTTCTCTCATTCTGTGTGTTTTCTTTAAACCTCTTTTGAAGTACATAGTTTTCAAGTTTAATGAAAACCCACTTATTTATTTGTTGTTTGTGCTTAATGGTGACATTGTCAAATCCAAGATCATGAAGAGATTAAAACTTTTTTTCTAAGAGTTTTATACATTTAGCTCTTATATTTAAGTATTTAATTGATTTTGACAATTTTTGTATATGATGTGTGGTGGTGGTATAGTTTCTTCCTTTTGTATATCGTTTGATTTTTGACATTTGTTGCAGTTTCAATAAATTTTGCTATTATAATTAGAAATTTAAATATCCTGGAAATTTATTATGTATGCCAAGAAATGAAGCTAAAATTTATTTGAGCAATACACATGCTACTGTGCTAAAAGCTTTATACATTTTCATTTATTCCTCAAATAAATCTATGAGGCTCTACATAAGACTAGAAAACCAGAGACAAAAATCCTCAAAATTTTCCATTGCAGAATGAATTTTTAAAAGACTTTTATTACTTATATCTATCTAAATTAAAACTGTAAGTTAATGGAATACATGTGACTATCTTACTAATAGTCTTTTTTGTCTATACAATTATAAGATGTCTCTTGCCTCAACAAAGAATACATGTTAGCCATTTATTTCTAATGTTCAAAAGCTGACTAGCTTTCTTCATGTCAAAAATTTAAGCTCTAATAAAAAGTAATTATAACTGTAGTTTTAAAGCAATTTGCTTCACAAATCCTAACAACAAATTAATATTGCAAAATTATGCCCTCTACAGCTTGTATCAAAGACGTAAAGAATATCCTTTAAAGAAAAAAATCAAGAGACTTATTAAAGTTTATTATATGGTGATTGTGGCTTTTGAATTATCTCAAAATTAAAAGTTTCAGGCATTTTTGCATAATGGAATAAGCACTAGAATGAAAAAAAAACAACAGACAAAACCTAAAAAATTTACCCCTTATCCTAACTAGTTAAAATACTTAAGGATAAGTCATATGACTTCTCTATGTAGAAGATTTTTCCTACATCAAGAGGTGATGTAAAAAATACATTAGTTAATTTAATTTTAATTTAAAAACAAACAAACAAAAAATACATTAATTAAACATTGTTCAACTCCTATTCCTCCAACTACTGGTTTGTAAAGATATATGATCTTAAAGATGTTTCTGAAGCACTGTGATCCTATTTCCTCATCTGTAAAGCAAAGATTTCTATAGGCCATATTTTTAATGCCTTGTACAAATTAGATATTTAAGATATATTAGTTTATTTCTCACTTGTCTGTTTTAGTTCAATTTCTTTATAATACAATTGAAACTGTAAATTGAGCATTTATTCCAGACGGCATTACAAAGTTTTATCCAGTTAGAATATCCTGACTAAAAAAAGAAAGCACAATTTAAAATATATATGTATTACAGATCAAAACATAGTACAATAAAATCAATACAAGAGCTTGATCTGTATGTATATACAAATCTATTGCTTTCTTAAGACCCATGTTAAAAGCTTACTTTAGGCAAAGAGTTACATTCGATTGCAGGAAATTTTAGTGCTCTTTTTAAATCCCCAACTGGCCCACTCAGAGTCTCCCTCTCTCTCTTCCTTAGATATAAGTTCGGATTCTGCCTTTTGATATAATGGCTCTGGGCAAGAAAAGTGCATCTCTGATCCTCAGGGCACCTGGTACATCCACCTGCCCCTGGAGGAGAAGGGATCAGAGCTAAGCATGACTCACAAAGGGCAACAACTGAATGGGAAAGCTGAGACTGTGCTTGTAAAGTGCTGGATCAAGAAAAGAGGACCTGAAGTATTTGAGAAAGCAGTGAGGCTGCTTCTCACTCACTGACAGGCAAAACCTCAGGTGATAATCGGAGATTCTTGGAAAGATCTAGGAAAATACATTCTGAAGTGATAGGAAAGAAGAAGGAAAAGAAAGTGGACAGGCCGAAGACAACTTGCTATCTTTTGTATACAGAGATGATGGTTGATTAATCTTTGTAGGTCTTAATAGACTCCGGGCTCATGAGAGCCACTCTCGTCTGTTGGTTGAATTCGTGATACTCTTTAAGGAAGGAAATCTGAGGGATGTGCAATAGGGTAGAGGGAAGCCAAGGTATCACCAAGGGGTAGCTGGAGAGCGGGGACTGTAGTGGGTGGTGGGTAGTATCACAGCTCACTCATTCTCTCTCTCTTTTCCCTGTCACACACGTGCACACCCTCAACCTGTAAGAAAAGGGTATTATCTTCTTTCTAAAATTAAGGAAATTGAAGCTTGGAGAGTTTAAGTTATCTACCTCTCTCTCTCTGTATGCTCAGTGACGTTGGACTCTTTGTGACCCTTGGAACTATAGCCTGCCAGGCTCCTCTGTCCTTGGGATTTTTCAAGCAAGAACACTGGAGTGCACTGGCATTCCCTCTTGCAGGGGATCTTCCCAACTCGGAAGCTGAGCACTCTTCTCCTGTGTCTCCTGCATTGCAGGCAGGTTCTTTACCTCTGAGGCATTGGGAAACTCTGCAAATTATCTACCTATGACTTCTCAAAAAGTGTGCTGAAAGAAGCATTCATGTTCAAGATAGACTAGCTCCAGATTTATCAGACCATCTTTTATTACCTTGAGAGTTCCTTCTCTTCCTCCAAGGTACTCACTAAACACCCAGCAAATTTGCCATTGAAAATGTATAATTAAACTTCTAAATATGATGAAGGATTTCTAAATATTCAGCTTATTCAAATTTTTCTGATTATGATGCTCATGACTTAATATATAAACAATTTTAGAACATAAAAAATCTGTGAAATTTTATGTTCACTAGGCAAGTAGCATGGAAATTGCTAGTATTGATGGAATACTCTTGTCACTAACCCATTTGTATAAAAGAGATTCATTAAGTAACAGCTTAAAGAAAGCACAAAATATATAGAATGGGATGATGATAAATGTACAAATGACAGAAAACTTAAGAAGAGAAGACTATAGAATATTGCAAATACTGACAAGGTTTTGGTTGTACTTAAAGATTTTTAATAATGTTTTATCTCTAAATTAGTATAAAGAAGTGAAAATAATGCCAGTGTTATGAAGATATTTTTAAGAAGTTTCTTATAAAGACTGTAACATCATCAGCCATTGGTCCAGAAGAAACATGATAATATTTAATCATTCGATAATTGATGTTTTAATTTGTTTACGCAAATGGTGTTTTACCTTTTTTTTCGTTATCTCTTTTTTCTGGCATTTTTCAGTGTTGTTTTGATCGGATAATTAATGGCATTGGTGTTTATTTAAAAGTGTTTTCTGTTTCAGGATGCTCTAAAAAAAGCCCACTCCTACCGCAGAAAAGTGCACTTCAACAATTAACTGTTAAGTGCTGGTGTAAATTAAGGCTGTATACAGGTAGATAAATGAACCTGTCATATATATAATTGCTAAGCAAAGTGTTTACACTTTTAGCCATTTTCATTGGTTTGCTAATGCAGCTTTCTGTTCCAAAATGATAAATCATCATTTGTTAAGAAATAGGTCTTCCTTCTGTAGTTAAGGAATGTGTTTTCCATCGTTAATACAGGCGGTTTTAGGGTTTCAGAAAAGAAAAAAGGAGGGACTCTTCATGGTGTAAAACAATGTCTTTTTTTCTCTGTGATGCAGGCTCCAGGTGGATGATTTATAATAATTCGTGGCCCAAAATAGTTTTAAGGAAAGAGATTTGCATGCTCCAGATGATGCAGAGTCACAGATGAAAACTATAACCCCAGAAAAAGTAACTCCTGAGGTGGCAGAAGTTGAAAACTATGTGAAATGTGCGAAGTGTTTTAAGAACAGGTCACCTTTAAATTGCCTTTAGAAAGCGCACTGCTTTTACGCTATGTCTACGGGGAGCCTCTGATTTTAGTGTTTGAATGAAACCTTTTTCTTTTTTTCTGCCTGGCTACATTACAGTGGCACAAATGTTTTCATGGACAAATTAATATATTCTCTTGATAAATCCATAATGCATTCTGAAATTGTGTGCTTTAGTGGTCTACCTTTCAGTTGGCTGCAATTAAGAGAAGCCTGAGGCTAGGGTAAGCCTTGTTACTTAAATGTCAGCACTTGGTTCAGGAGTTTTATTTACATGATCTGTTTACTAATTGCTGACAGTGGATTTTTGGGATACTGAGCCTCAAAGAGTCTACCTTTCGAGTTGGATTTTCCTTCCAGCTTGGACACTTAAATAAAGGAAAAGACATAACCTGTAAAGGAGGAGATAAAATGGTGAAGCCTGTCTGTAGGGTTATGTGTGAAAAATATGTGTTTTGGCGAGGTCTCAGTATCCCCCCATCACTGACTCCAGCATTTTATGGACTTCAAACATTTGCATATAGGAGGGGTTCTTTAATGGCACAATCTCGGGGAATTTTGTTTGACTACTTCTGGAGTTTCTCATGGTATTTAGTTTCTATTCAATTCACATTACTGGTAGAAGCTCTGAGTGGAGTTTTTTTAATATAAATTTATTTATTTTAATTGGAGGTTAATTACTTTACAGTATTGTATTGGTTTTGCCATACATCAACATGAATCCGCCACAGGTATACACGTGTTCCCCATCCTGAACCCCCTCTCCCTCCTCCCTCCCCGTATCATCCCTCTGGGTCGTCTCAGTGCACCAGCCCCAAGCTTCCAATATCATGCAATGAACCTGGACTGGCGATTCATTTCATATATGATATTATACATGTTTCAATGCCATTCTCCCAAATCATCCCACCCTTTCCCTCTCCCACAGAATCCAAAAGCCTGTTCTATACATCTGTGTCTCTTTTGCTGTCTCACATACAGGGTTATTGTTACTATCTTTCTAAATTCCATATATATGCATTAGTATACTGTATTGGTGTTTTTCTTTCTGGCTTACTTCACTCTGTATAATAGCCTCCAGTTTCATCCACCTCATTAGAATGATTGGAGATTTAAGTTTCCAGTTGTCTCCTTCAAGAAGTGTATTTCTCAGAAAAGGCCAAGATCATCTGCAATCAAAGAATAGTTCAGAGAAATGAGTAGAAAAATATTTCAAAATGCATTTCAGGGTGCTGTATATATAATCAAAATGTTAGTAGAGTTTACTTAAAGGAAGTAACTTATTAGAACAAAGAAATACTTGACCACTTGCTAAGAAACACAGAATATTACACAGGTAACAATAAACATGATGGTAGATGTACAGAAATGTGTAAGAAGTATCTCAAGAATAAATGTATATGCATGTAAGCAGTTCTCTAGCTCTTTTCTCCTCCCTCCCTCCTTCTCTTTCTCCATCAATCTATCTTGAGAGAAAGATGTAAGTAACATGAGAAGTAGCTAACTTACATATAGGATTTTTATAAAGATGAGACAAAGGGAGTAAAATTCCATAATAAAATTTCATGTTATGGCACCTGATCATTATAGGATATCATTAAGACCATAATAAGTGACCCTATTTTTTTCCCCAGTTAAATTTACATCCTTCTTGATAAGCTTAGAGGATTACAGTGCTGTATATCATGATCCAATGGGAGACAAGTGCAGAGGCTATAAGCAAAAGCAAGAAAATGGACTATTTTCAAATGTAGTTATTAAGCATTCCTGCCATTAGAGGTGTAAACCAATTCTATATGGGTATTCTACTAACAAAGAGTTTAGATTTAGAAGAGGAGATGTTTGAAAATAAAATGAAAGAGCTAATTACATCGTAATAGTTTGGCCAAAGACCTGTGCTTTGCATCTTCACTCATTTTTAATGTTCTTCCTGAAAATTTCCTCTGCTTCTCAACTCTTTCAATTACCTAATTCAAAAATCATTCTATCTAGGAAGAGCTGTATATTTAAATTCTTAATAAGAGAATGCCTTCTCATTCCCTCAATATTTAAACAGCCATTTGTCCTGGATTAATTTATGTGGCTAAAAACAATGGGTTGGACAAGTATGGAGAGACCAAAGAATTAAGAGAGAAAAGAACAGATGAACTTCCTCCTCCTCATCATCAAAATAAAGTCAAATCATTAATTCAGTTCCATAACCAATATGATTGAAAATGTGGAAGACCCTAAAATACTGAGTAAGCCTCCTGGTTAAACTGCCATATGACTTAGCATTCCCACTACTGGACATATATTATGATTTTCTGAGAAAACCATAATTTGAAAAGACACATGTTCATTGCAGCACTATTTACAGTGGCCAGGAAATGAGGCAACCTGGCTGTTCATCACAGAAAAATAGATGGAGAGGATATGGTACATATATGCAATGGAATATTACTCAGCCATAAAAAGGAAGGAAACTGGGTCATTTGTAGAGATGTAGATGGACCTAGAGTATGTCATACAGAATGAAGTGTGTCAGAAAGAGAAAAACAAATATCATGTTGTAATGCATATATGTGGCATCAAGAAAACTAGAATAGATGAATCTATTTGGAGGGCAGGAATACAGACACAAATGTAGAGAACTGACATGTGATGTGTGAGGGGTAGGGGAAGAGGAGCTGGGGAATTGCAATTGATGGATGTACACTGCTGTGTGTAAAACAGATAGCTAGTGGGAAGTCGCTGTATAGCACAGGAAGCTCAGCTCAGTGCTCTGTAGTGATTAGATGGGTGGGATTGGAAGGGCATGGGGGGCAGGTCCAAGAGGGAGGGATATATGTATACATATGGCTGATCTGTGATGTTGTGCATCAGAAACTAATACAATATTGTAAAGCAACTATACCTGCTAAAATGAATTGTGTTGGGAGCATGAAGACGTTTCTCTGCTCCAGGCACTCCCTCTTGACAAATCTCATTATATCACAATCATATTCTTATGTTCAATCTATCATGATGNGGGGCAGGTCCAAGAGGAAGGGATATATGTATACATATGGCTGATTTGTGATGTTGTGCATCAGCAACTGACACAATATTGTAAAGCAACTATACCCGCTAAAATGAATTGTGTTGGAAGCATGAAGACGTTTCTCTACTCCAGGCACTCCCTCTTGACAAATCTCATTATATCACAATCATATTCTTATGTTCAATCTATCATGATGCTTCCAATCTCTCTTAAGCATATCACATAACTAATCTATTGGTTCTATTCATTTTCTGCCCACCTAAACCTCTTCCACTTACACACATTCCTCCCCACATACATCAGATTTGGACACATTTGAAGTTACAGTCACTATTAATACCAGTTTAAAGGAGAGACACATCTCTTTTTATAATACCTGCTAAGTAGTCCTCTTTATTATATTGTACAACCTATTCAAAATTCTGGGTTGCACTGAAAATTCCGTGTCTGTAATCTCTGATTACTACTGGCGCCAATGACTAATTGTTTCAAATAGGTTTCAGCAAAGTAATTTAGTTAGAATTTGAATGAATGCTCATTTGAAGCCAACATTCAGGCTTTATTTCTGAAAGTAATGCCATCCTTAATGATGAAGGAAAATACATTTATGAGTGACTGCTGTGAGGTTTCAAAATGAATTTGGTATTTTCAGATATTCAGGACGTGGGGAGTGAGTAGTGACAAAAGAGGAGATTCTACAAAGAATAGCCAATCTTTGTAGCATTGTGAGTGTGAGGTTGGCCAATGTTTCAGGGTGTATTTGAGGAGCTCACTGTGTTACCCTCGTTTATTGGTAAATTCTTTTCATCACCAAAGCTCACAGGAGCATATAGCATTCTTTGGTGACATTCTGCATTCTGACTCAAAAGAGCTTCTTTACATGCTAATAGATCTTCCTTACAACTGTTTCCTGGAGTAAATTCCCTGAGTGGAATTCAGGTTGCTTTCTTAGTAAAAGATGATTTCCTGATCTTCATTCAGAAAAGTCTTATTTCTATCAGGAGTCTCAGGTGAGGTTCTCATTTTGCAGTTTACTTTTATCTCCTCACTTAGAAGCAAATCAGATGATAGGATTTTTTTCCAGCCTTTTTATCACTGATGTGAGAAAGAGTTCTAATGCTGCTTAGAATTTAATTGCTCTCTAGAATATATGTAAAGAAAATAATGACGTTTGCAAAGCTAAACTTTTTTGTCAGTTTTAGTTCCAGTTTCATTACAAAAAAAAATGCCTGTTGATGCTTGAAAGTTTGTCTTTGGGTATCCTTAGCAGCTAGCATTTCCTACATCACTAAAATTACTGAGCTCCCATATGGTTGTGATTCCTACTCCCTTAAGGCTTTGACTTGACAATGATAAAGTCAATAAAATATGGCTGATGAACATGGACATGGTTGTATGCCAGTTGTATACAAGAGAAGCTTCTAATCACAACTGTTCTTTTATATGTTGATTGAGATGGTAACACAATTTTTAACAAAGAAAAGAAAAATCAATGTTTCCACAGAAATAATTTCTCTTGGGACTTCTTGATATGTTTGTGACATACAAAAATGATGAAGGCTCATTCTGATATATTTCAGTGACCAGACCTTTTCTTTTCAGTTAAACGCTATATTATTGTTTTGTTTTGTTTTCAGTAAATCAAGTGCTGAACTACAAGTCAGAACTCCTGGGATCTGTTCTTGGTCTCATGGCAGTTTTATGCATTTGGCACTTTATTGCATTCAGTTTAACACTTTCTGGTATACTTTTTTACTTTTAAACCTTATTATTTTTAAATCTTTAAATCTTATTAAATGAAATATTTATTTTACCGCTCAACAATCTTGAAAGCTCACTGAGGCTAGATCAGGTCTCCTATGCATTTATACTTCAGGAAAGATCTCCCCAGATAGGGACCTGGAGAAGATACTTGATAAAAATGATTGAATGAATGATTGAATCATAAGAAAAATGAGTGAAAAAATAGCAAAGGAACTATTTTGTTAACTTGATGCTTCCATGTGAAAACATCTATATATGTAATCTCATATGGAATAGTAGATACAAATACGGTGACTGCAGATTCTTTGCTACTTCCATACTTTTGAAATTATGATAATGTGATGAAACTCTCATTTTAGTGATTTGCTTGACTAAAAGAGATAATAATCAATTGTCACTTTAACTCTTTATATTCTGGGATGGTTTAATTATTATTATTTTTTACTTTATTTTACAATACTGTATTAACACACCAATAGATTATTGGAACATATCTTAGCAAGGTGTCCTAATAACTTATTTTAGCTTTCCTTTCATTTCCACCCTAAGGCAATATATCTGAGCAACTTCACTTTCACTTTCCACTTTCATGCATTGGAGAAGGAAACGGCAACCTGCCAGGGTCCAGCCCCGAAGGGTCCAGGGAATTTGAAGTGTGGACGGCGTCGGCGAGGAAAAAGCTTATTTATTTATTAATAGAAGATTAGATTAGGAAGAAATAGTGTAGTAGGAAAATTAAGTGGAGAAAAGAGGCTGAATAACTTGGTTTACGTGGAAAGCCAATAAAGTTCCAGACAAGGAGCTTGCACCATCTACGTTGGGCCACCGGCATCCGTTTGAATATCAGAGAGTGCCCCGCCCTGGGCTCTCTCTCTTACAGATCTTAGCAGCCGGGACAAGTAAGTAGACTTGGCGAGCCTCCACGCCCCAGATGGGAATTCAGTCTGAAATTAGAGGGAGGGAGAGGGAGCAAGAGAAAGAGACATGGGGGAGGCCAGGCTTGGGTAAAAACCCCCTCAACTTTATTATTTAAAAGGTGTTTATATACCCTACATTTTACATAATGGAAGATACAGAGTCATGCAGGGGCAGCTATATCTTTTTGTATACAAAAGGTCTCAGGTGATTTACATTATCTTCTGGCCAAGAGGCTTGCTAACACTTTTTGGCTCTCTTCTTTAATGAATGTTAATCTCATTTCCCTGAAGTGTTTTTCTTTAATCTGCATCTCCTTAAAGCACTAAAGTTACATCCCTATAGAACAAAGGTGCAGTGGGTTATAACAAAGAAGGTACTTAACTCAAAGATCTAATGTTGCTACTTGTTTTTTCTATATACCAACTATATCAACAAATAAAAGATATGAAAATTTGGCAGCAGGTATTGGCTCAACAAATGAAACTTTTAATCAGTCCTATTCTAATGATTTTGACTTCTCGGAAGCCCCTACATTCCTAGGATGTTTTAAGCTTCCTGTGCCTCCCTCAGTCAGGAGGCCTCAATCATAAGCGTAGCTGTATGAGTCCTGCAGGCAGGCTAGAAAGCCATCAGAGGGGTTTTTGGATTGAAACACTCTTTCAAATGTAGCAGACTAAAGACCCAAGTAGACTTTTTTCAGAGAATGTCAGCAGAGTGGAAACGCAGGCAGATTCTTATTTTTGGGGGGTACATGCTCAGGAAATGCCAGGGGGAAAATCTGAGATTTGACTCGTCCTTCCCCATCAAATCTCCTGCCGCGTGACCTTGTCACAGGTGGGATTCCTCACGTTGGCTTCCGGCAGCAACCCACTCCAGTGCTCTTGTCTGGAGAATTCCAGGGATGGGGGAGCCTGTTGGGCTGCCGTCTATGGGGTCGCACAGAGTCATACATGACTAAAGCGACTTAGCAGCAGCAAGGCAACATATAGAATTTTGGAAATGTTAAAATTCTCCTTTTTGAAGGCCTCAATTGTGATTTAGAGATTTACTTTTCATAAATGGGAGTTACAGCTTGAAAAAGACAAAGCTGCTTGCCCTATAGAACTGAACCACGATGTCTCAACATTGTAGTTTGAAGATCTTTTGGATGACATGTTGAGAGAATGCTTTGTGGATAGAATTCTTCATGAAGTGACCCAATAATATATCCCATGAAGCACTTTTATTATTTATAATGGATTGTGAAAAGCTCTACTTAATGCATCAATATCACTACAAATTATAAAATTTAAAGGAGTAGCTATTAATAAAATTAATAAAGCAAATAAAAAATAAAGTAATAAATAAAATTTGTATCTCTGTACCATATGAAAGGAAACCTCTCCAAGAGGAAGAATCAAATATAAAAAGAATACCTTCTACACTGTACATACTAGCAACATACTGATAGGAGCTCATGTGAGTAACATGGTTGCTTTGACTATAGATTGAAGGATGTATAATGAATCATTCAGAAGAACTACTGTGATATAATATGTGGGAAAACTATTCAAACTCCAGAATACAGATTTTATCAGCACTAGAGACTGCTCCTGGAAGACTCCAAGGCAAGAGAATCACTGGAGTATGCATTTCTCTAGAAGTATTTAATTTTTTCTGCCACAGAGTTCAGAAACATCACCAGGATCAAACAGCACAGATAGTACATTTTCTCAGGGAATTTAGTGGATGGTGTTTTACTTGCTTCCACTGGTTTTCAAACTGTGAATCTACAGAGTCCATGGATTTCCAGGGTAGGAAGTTGTGAAGGGCAGATCCTTAGTCATCAGACTTCAAATTTGGCTTTTTTGTCTTATGATTAGAGTATTCTCATTTTCCCATCTTCCCTCATCTATGTTCTTACCAGTTTCTGCACCCAATTTCTCTTGTATAAAAGAAGAGCTTCATTACTCCAGTTGTATCGTGGGAGTAGGGCAGGGGTTGTTAATAATTCCAGTTCCACAAAAGGAAGCTAGAACAATTCCTGGGAAACTAAGATATATAAGCCTCCTACTTTGATGCCATTTCCTCTCACTTAGTAAATGACTTGACTTCTCCAAATATCCTTCCACTTTCCTGCAGCTATCATTTCTACCATCATCAGCACATGCTCTGATACATTTCATGGTTAAAAAAAAAAAAAAAAAACAGTCCTATGACCTTCTTCCCAGGTGGCGCTCAGTTCAGTTGTTTCTATAAAGAAAACTGAGTGCCTAAGAATTGATAGTTTTCAACTGCAGTGTTGAAGAAGACTCTTGAGAGTCCCTTGGACTGCAAGGAGATCAAACCAGTCCATCCTAAAGGAAATCAGTCCTGAATATTAATTGGAAGGACTGATGCTGAAGCTCCAATACTTTGGCCACCTGAAGCGAAGAACTGACATTGGAAAAGACCCTGATGCTGGGAAAGATTGAAGGCTGGAGGAGAAGAGGGTAGCAGAGGATGAGATGGTTGCATGTCATCACTGACTCAATGTACATGAGTTTGAGCAAGCTCCAGGAGTTGGTGATGGACAGGGAGTCCTGGTATGCTGCAGTCCATGAGGTCACAAAGAGTTGGACACGACTGAGCAGCTGAACTGAACTGAACTGAACTGAACCAATGAAGGAAACTAAGACACAGCAGTTTTATCCCTGGCTTGGGAAGATGCCTTGGAGAAGGGCATGGTAACCCACTTGAGTATTCTTGCCTGGGGAATCCCATAGACAGAGAAGCCTGGCAGGCTATGGTCCATAGAGTTGCAAAGAGTCAGACACAACTGAAACGATCTAGCACACATGCACACACATACACACATACCCCTTCAGCCCCTTCAAGTACAATGTCATTTCTAGACTTTTTAAAAATCTCCTTCTCCCTCTCTCTCTCTCTCACATGCACACATACAATTTCCACTTAGTTCTAATTTTCTCTTAACCTATATTAATGAAGTGAAAATGTTAGTCACTCGGTCGTGTCCAACTCTTCAGAGCCCCAAGGACCTTAGCACATCCGGTTCCTCTGTCCATGGAATGTTCTAGGCAAGGATACTGGAGTGAGCATCCATTTCCTTCTCCAAGGGATCTTCTTGACCCAGGGATTGAACCTGGGTCTCTTGCATTGCAGGCAGATTCTTTACCATCTGAGCCACCTTTGCTTCCAAATCCATATCTCAGCTAACATTCTTTTTAAGATCACTAATAAAATTCTAATGGATGCTTTTCTGACATCACCTTGCTATTGTAGATTTTCAGCAATGATCCACAGAGATGACCATTTCCTTCTTGATAACTTCCCTATCTCTGCTTTAGGAACAGTGTACTCTTAATTTTCCTTTCCTGTCACTTTGCTTTGTCTCAGTTTCCTTTGCTAAGCTTCTCTACTTGACTACTCAGGGTAAAGTTCTTCTAAACTTAGTCCTGATTGCTTTTTCTTTTCCTACTACACTTCTGGCTAGGTGATCTCATTCATTTCTATGACTTTCAAAGTCATTTATAGGCAGCTGACTCACAGATTTATATTTCTTATCCGGATTTTTTTTTCTGAGTTCTAAATTTATATCTCTAACTTGCCTATTTGAATGTGTCAGAGGAAATTCCAAATTTGCACACTGAAAACAGGACACATCCATTTCATTCACACTCTACCAATCTAATTATTCCCACTGTTTCCATATTTCAAATAAATATCATCATTGCCACCATTACTAAGGCTGGAAATCTGGAAATAATTCTTGACCTTTCCCTTACCTGGTCCTTCCTATTTCATTTGTCTGTACCACCTGTCCTTCAAAACATAGGATCAATTTGTCCATGTCTCTGCTGTCACCACTTGAGTTCAAACTATTATCTATTGCTTGGGCCACAAGAAGAGTTTCTTTTTTTAAAAAAAATATTTATTTATTTGACGGGACCAGGTCTTCATTGTGTCTTGTGAACTCTTAGTTGTGGCATGTGGGATCTTGCTCTCTGAATATGAATTGAACCTGGGCTCCCTGCATCTCCCTGCATTAGGAGTGTGGAGTCTTATCCCCCGGACCTCCAGGGAAGTCCCAGGCCACAAGGATAGTTCTTAACTAGTATTCCCTCTACTCTTGCCTCCCTTTCCCCACATTCCACACTCAAACTATATCTATGTTTTCTGTGTGTGTGTGTGTGTGTGTGTGTTTAATTTACAGGATGTTGTGTTATGCTACTGCTTAAAACTCTTCAATGGTTTCCCATTGCCCTTAGGAAAAGACCTAACTTGGTGACCATATTCTCCAAGGCTCTGTGTGATCTGTTCCCTGCCTAAACCTCCCTTCTCCTCTGGCTACTCTACCCCTTGCAACATCTCAGTCTCTAGTCTCACTGACCTCCAGTTAGCTACTAGGCTGTTCCTACAGGTTCATTCTAGCTGGAGGGCTATTCCTCAGGCCTTTCTCATACAAAGGATTGAAAACAATCTAAATGACATCAAAACAATTAAGTACACTGTAGCCAAAAAGTGAAAGTGAAAGAAAGTGAAAGTGAAGTCGCTCAGTCGTGCCCAAGTCTTTAGGACCCCATGAACTGCAGCCCACCAGGCTCCTCTATCCATGGGATTCTCCAGGCAAGAATACTGGAGTGGGTTGCCATGTCCTTCTCCAGGGGATCTTCCCGACCCAGGGATCCAACCCAGGTCTCCCACATTGTAGGCAGACGTTTTACCATCTGAGCCACCAGGGAAGTCCACGCTGTAGCCAATGCGTACTATTAACTGGTATTCATTCCTTATAGGGACATGATAGAATTGTATATATTTTATGGAAAAATCTCTGATCACATGATTAAGTTTAAAAAATAAATTGTTTGCAACTTTGGAATAATCTGTAATTACTCCAAAACAAGATAAGAAATAGGTTTCAGAAAATACATAAAGTATGTATATTATATATAAAATACATTAAAACATGTATAAAAATAAAACATATAGGAAATGACAACCCACTCCAGTGTTCTTGCCTGGAAATCCCAGAAACAGAGGAGGGCTACACAGTCCATGAGGTGGCAAAACAGTCAGATATGATTAAGCAACTAAACAACAACTTAATGTCTATTTTTACAAGCAAGAAAATAGAATGAAAAGTTTCACACCAAACTGCTAAGAAAAAATGCCAGTTTAATGGCAGTTGGGCGGTATAATTCAAGGGAGGCTTGTGCTTTTTACACTATACACATTTGTTAATTGCTTTTTACCACAAGAATGCATCCACAGAAGGTAGAGTTGATCCAAACAGTTTTGCAGTCTTTGCTAAAACAAAGCCTTTTTGCTTGTTGTCTATTTTTATGATTTTCTAGTGTATCATATACCAAATATAAATCAAAATGGAAATCAATAATTTTATAATTAATGCTCATAATTATTTAAATAATAATAAAATGTCATCTTCTAACTTTTGTTATAAGGTAATGAAAAGGGACCTCTCCATAAAATGACTAATGACTTTATAGTCTTGAGTAGTTAATGATTGTTCAATGAATGATTGTAACAAAAATAAAGCTGAGCATGTAGAGACATTTTTTAATCAATGAAAAATTCTTATCAAATGTGATCAAGATATGATGTATATCTTATAAACTCATACTATACTATATACTCTTTTGAAAGTGGAAACAAATTCTCTGAATCTACCTAAACTGTGTCAAAATAGATTTTCTTGACATCAAGTTTAAACTGTAATGTTGAAATAATGTGGATGATAACTTAAGAATTCAAATTCTAATATAACTTAATATTTTGCCTTGAATAACTGAAAGTTAGTTTCATGCAGAAAATGAAGAAATGCATTTTACAATTGGGTTATATAAAACTTAGCATGGATTTATTAGAAAATAAAAGATAAAATTGTTTGGAAAACGGCAGTTTAAACTGTTTTATGCTTTTGTTTTCGTTTGGAGAATTTTCCTGAACATTTGATAATCTCTTTTAATAAGAACCTCCAAGAGATGAGAGTTAGGTAAATGCAGTGGTATTTCTCCAAATAAATTTGATTATAAGGTTGAGAATTTTCCTTAGTTATGGACTAAATGATATCGACATTCCCCTTCAATGATGTCATGGTCTGGTCATCAAGGAGGAGAATGGTATGTCTTCATGTAAAACTGGGATACATGCCTTTCTCCTTCTACCCCCTCACTTGCCATCTTTATTAATTTGACAGTTTCAACAAAAAGTGCATGTTTCTCCACTCAGTATCTCAGTAAAAAGGGAAATGTAGAGATGACATGATGGAGAAGGAAATGGCAACCCACTCCAGTGTTCTTGCCTGGAGAATCCCAGGGACAGAAGCCTGCTAGGCTGCTGTCTATGGGGTCGCACAGAGTTGGACACGACTGAAGTGACTCAGCAGCAGCAACAGCAGAGATGACATGCAGATAGTAACTCAGTGTTCACAAAGACTGCCTAGCCTGTCAAGGTGTGTGTGTACCCAGACCTGGTTATGATCACGAAATACAAGAGCGAAGTGCTATTCCAGTGCATGAGTGTACATGAACAAGTCTATGACTTACTTTTCTATTTAGATGCCTCAGAATCATGTGCAAGATAAAACTGCTAGTGGGTCTCTCTCTGTAGAATGTAGTGCAACATTGGAACTGGAGAGAGAAGATCCGTGGGTTGTCTGTCTATTTTTGTATGTATTGGAATTTTGTTGAAATACACAGAACACAAAATTTACTATTTTAATCATTTTTAAGTATACTGTTCACTGGCATAAAGTGCATCCATATTGTGGTGCAACCATCACCAATATCCTTCTCCAAATTTCTTCCCATCATGTAAAACCAAAACTTGGTACCTATTAACCAATGACTCCTAATTACCTACACCCACACCAGCTTAGCTTCTGACCATTCTACTTTGGAAACAGATTTAAATTCAGCTCTAGGGCTTCCCATGGGCTTCGGGGTGGTGCTAGTGGTAAAGAACTCACCTACAAATGTAGGAGAAACAAGAGATGTGGGTTTGATCCCTGGGTTTGGAAGATCCCCTGGAAGAGGCCATGACAACTCACTTCAGTTTTTCTGCCTGGAATATCTCATGGATGGAGGAGCCGGGTGGGTTATAGTCCATGGAGTCCCAAAGAGTCAGAATGACTGAGCACACACGTTTGTTATAAATGGGTATGTGTTAATTCAAACTTCTTAATTTATCCCATTCCTGTCTGCTGACTGGGGGCTCATGCAGAGGGCAAAGGACACTCTTGGCCCATCGTGGGGGCAACGCTGTGAGTCACAGTCTCCCAGCTCCATCATGACCATGACACTCTAGCCTTCCAGATCTAGGATTGTGACACCAATGCAATCAACCAAGTACTGGTATTTACTTTATTGCTTAATCTTAGGCTAATTTCATTTTATTTCTTTCANAGTTTCATTGAGTTAGAATAGGGTGTGGTCCTAGTGTGATTAGATTGACTAGTTTTCTGTGAGTATGGTTTCAGTGTGTCTACCCTCTGATGCCCTCTTGCAACACCTACCATCTTACTTGGGTTTCTTTTACCTTGGGCGTGGGGTATCTCTTCACGGCTGCTCCAGCCTTGCAGCCACGGTAAGTGCAGCCGCTGCTCCTTACCTTGGATGAGGGGTATCTCCACACCACTGGCCTTCCTGACCTTCAATGTGGGATAGTTCCTCTAGGCCCTCCTTTGCCCATGCAGCCTTAGCTCCTTGGACCTTGGGTTGCTCATCCCGGGTGCTGCCGCTGGCCTCGGGCGCCACCTCTGGCCTCGGGCATGGGGTGGCTCCTCCCAGCTGTCGCTCCTGGCCGTCGCCCTGGTCTCGGATGCGAGGTGGCTCCTCCTGGTCGCTGCCTCTGACCTCGGACGCAGGGTGACTCTTCTTGGCCGTCCTGTGCTTTAGTGCACCACTCATGGCAGCCGCCTGCGCTTTCCCTTAAAAGATTTTTAAATTCTTAAAAGAAAAATTCTTTAAAAAAAAAATTCTTAAAAAAAATTTCCCTTAAAAGATTCATATTCCTCCATCTTGGCTGCAAAGATATATTTTATCAAGTATTCAGTAAGGTTCCAGTTTTCCCACCACATTTTTCTAGATCTAATAATTTAAGTGCTTTTAAAAAAGAGTAGACATTAATTTAAACTCTGAATTCTTCTAATTACTGATTATTTACACTGTTTTTTACAAATAATCCTTTTACTGGATTAGATAATCTTGCTAAGTGTCAAAGTCAAGCTCACTAAGCTGTGGTTTGTGAAAACTTTTCTGAAAAACTATTGTAATATCTCCAACCTTTTAAAGCCTTTCTCAGTATCCTAAATTATCCGCTATTATGAAAACTAATTCAATGATTTTTATTGGAGTTTAGNTTTTACAAATAATCCTTTTACTGGATTAGATAATCTTGCTAAGTGTCAAAGTCAAGCTCACTAAGCTGTGGTTTGTGAAAACTTTTCTGAAAAACTATTGTAATATCTCCAACCTTTTAAAGCCTTTCTCAGTATCCTAAATTATCCGCTATTATGAAAACTAATTCAATGATTTTTATTGGAGTTTAGTGGTATCCTAATGGGCTTTCCTGGTGGCTCAGTGGTAAACACACACACACACACACACACACACACACACACACATATATATATATATATTCATTCTTGCCAGTGCAGGAGATGTGGGTTCAGTCCCTGGGTTGGGATGACCTCCTGGGAAGGTAGTAGTGGCAACCCACTCCAGTATTCTTGCCTGAGAAATCCTGTGGACAGAGGAACCTGGTGGGCTATAGTCGAAGGGGTGACAAAAGAGTCAGACATGACTTAGTAGCTAAACAATAACAACAACAGTGTAAACAGTCTGGACCTAGGAGACAAGCCCTTTTCAGGCAGCCCACTGTTAGGATTCACTCTTTGCTCCCAGGCTTCAGGTCGCCTGTTTCAACATAGCTTTGAGCTTTATACCCCTAAGAGTTTTCTTTTTAACTGAACATGTAACAGCTGAATTTTAACAAAGGGTCCTGCTTTTGCTAGCCATCTATTGTAAAGCAGTGACTGAAAGTACAAGCTTTGAAATCACACCAGGGGTTTCTGTCAAACTCTACCATTTACCACCATTCTATAGCTTTGTAATCTGAGGACATTCACTCACAACCTCATGGGACTTCAGTTTCTCATCTACAAAATACGTACAATCATGGCTATCGTAAGTACGCAATATAATCATGAATGTCAAGTTCATAACACAGCGGCTGTCACTTAAAACAGTATTACTCTCTTTCATCGACGCTAAATCTCATTCTTGATTGTCTTCTTGCTTTCATCACACAGTCAAATATTGATCTTTCAAATATGTTTGACAGTATTTTAATCACAGGGAGGAGATGGGTTTTGTATACTCTATTCTGATGGTAGAGAAAAATGGTAGAATCACAAGAAGCACATAATTAGGAGTATTTGGTGAGGGGTCCCCAGAAATACAAAAAGGCAGCTGAATAAGCATATAATACTTTCACTTCAGAAACAAAATAATATTGTCTACTTCTTACTTTTGGCTACATTTTGCTCCTTCGTTTGTGGAAGAGCAGGATTTTTTGTGTATTGATGATTATGGTAATAGAAAAGCTAAATGAGTATAAAGTTTGTGGAGAAAAAATGACATCAGAAGCAAATATATTAATTTTCAAAGCTTGGCAAAGAACTCTCATTATGATGGCAGCAATGAACTGAATATTTTCGACTGGAGAGTAATAAGTCAAAATGCTCCAAAGTATGGCCTAACCAGTGCCCCTTCTATTTCTATTCCGAGGGAGCATTAGGTAGAATTTTCTGAAACATTTTGACTTTTTGAATAAAGTCTGTAAGGGTTGCAGAGATGGAAAAGTGGAACAGTAGGACAAGATGCAGAAACAGAAGGTCCCCTGGGAACTATTATGACACAGAACACTCAGATGACTTNAACAATAACAACAACAGTGTAAACAGTCTGGACCTAGGAGACAAGCCCTTTTCAGGCAGCCCACTGTTAGGATTCACTCTTTGCTCCCAGGCTTCAGGTCGCCTGTTTCAACATAGCTTTGAGCTTTATACCCCTAAGAGTTTTCTTTTTAACTGAACATGTAACAGCTGAATTTTAACAAAGGGTCCTGCTTTTGCTAGCCATCTATTGTAAAGCAGTGACTGAAAGTACAAGCTTTGAAATCACACCAGGGGTTTCTGTCAAACTCTACCATTTACCACCATTCTATAGCTTTGTAATCTGAGGACATTCACTCACAACCTCATGGGACTTCAGTTTCTCATCTACAAAATACGTACAATCATGGCTATCGTAAGTACGCAATATAATCATGAATGTCAAGTTCATAACACAGCGGCTGTCACTTAAAACAGTATTACTCTCTTTCATCGACGCTAAATCTCATTCTTGATTGTCTTCTTGCTTTCATCACACAGTCAAATATTGATCTTTCAAATATGTTTGACAGTATTTTAATCACAGGGAGGAGATGGGTTTTGTATACTCTATTCTGATGGTAGAGAAAAATGGTAGAATCACAAGAAGCACATAATTAGGAGTATTTGGTGAGGGGTCCCCAGAAATACAAAAAGGCAGCTGAATAAGCATATAATACTTTCACTTCAGAAACAAAATAATATTGTCTACTTCTTACTTTTGGCTACATTTTGCTCCTTCGTTTGTGGAAGAGCAGGATTTTTTGTGTATTGATGATTATGGTAATAGAAAAGCTAAATGAGTATAAAGTTTGTGGAGAAAAAATGACATCAGAAGCAAATATATTAATTTTCAAAGCTTGGCAAAGAACTCTCATTATGATGGCAGCAATGAACTGAATATTTTCGACTGGAGAGTAATAAGTCAAAATGCTCCAAAGTATGGCCTAACCAGTGCCCCTTCTATTTCTATTCCGAGGGAGCATTAGGTAGAATTTTCTGAAACATTTTGACTTTTTGAATAAAGTCTGTAAGGGTTGCAGAGATGGAAAAGTGGAACAGTAGGACAAGATGCAGAAACAGAAGGTCCCCTGGGAACTATTATGACACAGAACACTCAGATGACTTTAGGACAGTTAAGGAGATTCAGGACCTAAGAAACAGACTAGACTGAGAGGTCTTATCTAGGTAATAGAACTGTGAATAATCTAAGAGAAGTTTAAGTTCTTAATTTTTTTTATTTGCAAATGAAAACGTTCCAATCTCTCTATAATCTTTCCTCAACGTCTATGTCATGGAGGGCCATATTAAAAATGAGATCCTTTTTGCACTGCTCTTTCTGAGTTCTATTATGATGGAGCTTTCTTAAAGCTGAATCCTAAAAGATCTATCTATATCTGTCTCTGTCTACTGTCAGTCTCTTTTTCTTCTCTTTCAATCTCTCCATATATGTTAGTGAATATATATATTCATACATATATATATATATATACACACTTAAATCCCTAGATAAATTTTGTCAGTGTAATTTTTTTGCAAGAATCTGAGGCTAAGAATAAAGAAAGTGATGGAAAATCACTACTGGGATAAATGAGCTATGGATTTCGGTTATTTTTATTTAAGAAACAGTGGGGATAATTATGGTTTTTCAATTGGTATCTTTTAGATGATGAAGCTTTAATGGGAAGATAAATAATCTGCATGAATCAAGAAGATGGCCTCTGAGTGCTAATATTGTTCTTTTTTGTCTTTGGCTTTTGTGTGATAAGCCATTTGTAATTTTTAAAAAAGCTACCTGGGAGGACAAATGTAATAATGTCTTGAACCCCTAGGCAGAAAAGCACCATATAATTACGTCTTTAAAATATTATTACCGTAGTTCTGTCCTAAAATTTTTGTTACTTACAGGGCAATCTTTTTGTAGGTGAATCCCCCTGGCTGCACTGATTCTTCTCCTTCTGTCTAGAAGTGTTTTAAATTAGCTAAATATGGTCTCTCAGTGAAGCAGAGTGTCTCCCTTTGGGAAGAAGCTGGATTAGGGGCACTTGACCTTTCCTGAGTTGGGTGGGAAGAAACTGACAATAAAGATCTTAAAGAATCCTGTTTTTAAGGCCTTCGATACATTTGTCCACTGAGTTTGCTCCAATTAACATGGCTAAATTTGATAATCTAAAAGTGAAAATAATTTCTTGTTGAAATAGATATATTTATAAGAGTAAGAACCCGATGACCATTGTGGTTTTTAGGAGATAAGGCTGCTTGTTTCTGAAATAATTTATTCATCATTTTAATAAATATTAACTGAATGTACTCTGTACTAATTACTGACAACACAATAGTGGTCAAAATCTGTAGGTTATGGTCTAGCAAAGAAGACAGACTCAAATGAAGAAGACTTCAAGAAGGAAAAGTGCAGTTTTGTGAGAGTATGTAGCAGGCATCTGATCTCATTGGAAGAGTGGTGGTGGTTAGGGGAGGCTTTCCTGAATAATATACATTTAAGTCAATATTATCTCACTGATTTTAGCACACAGCATTTTGCCATCTAATTATGCTTTTCTTTGTTCTCAAAATACCTTCTAAGATAGGTTAAATAATACGTGCTTGGTTACAAGACAAAGACAAGAGAAACCACTTTACACTGGAACTCTCCAACCCTCTCTTTAGCTTGCTAAAGAATTGCATATTATGGTTGGATGTTACAAAATATTAAAATAATTGCCTCAATGAGGAGCAATTAAACTTTAACTCCTAGAGAATGTCATTGGAATTAGACTGATGACTGTCTTATTTTCCCTTTTCTCATGTTGTGAGTCCTAGAAAAACCAACTTTGATATTATTTTCGTGTACTGATTGAAAATAAAGAAGTTAACAGTGTTTTATCAACAGTTCTGTGTAACTCTGCCCACACAGACATAAACAGACGTGGTCTCAGCATTTTTATTAGTAGTTTTAGGATATAGCCAAAGACTCCTTATAGAGACAGAGGTCATCCTTCAATGCCTGTAAGTGCCTCTAGAGTAGACTGTATTTCATTTATCCTGGTGGGAAAAATTTCCATTGCCACTGGCCTGGACTATATTCATTCTGCAAATAGTGTTGTTCATTTCTGTTTCTGTCATTCAAAATCTCTTTCATGAGTTCTCTTTTCCATTTTTAAAACATAGGGCACATGAAGGAAGCTATATAAAGTCAAATTCATTTTTATAATCTCTGATGGCAACTTCATCCTGTAAGTGCTATTCTGGGATTTTGTAGCCATAACACAAAGGACAGCAATCAACAGCAGAGTGCAAGATGAGATTAGAATTGCTCTTCCCTGATCACCAAACACTACAGCTTCAGTGGAGCACATGCTTTGCCTTATGACCGTCCATTTGCAGAAACTGCAAATAATCTTTTAATGTCAGGGTGCAATCAGTAACTTCATTTTGCTTCGTTTTCACTCTAGAGCTTAATCAGAACCCCCAAAGCCAGTATTTTTGAGATGAAATAGACACTTTGTGCAAAAACTTAAAATGACAGACCTCTTTTTGTGGAGGAACATTTCAGAATGATAATGCCGGTTCAGTTATTTGGAAGTGTTTCACATTCATACCAAATTTACAAAAAAAAGTCCACATTTATAATTAATAAATGATAATGATTTTAAAATAGCTAACCGTAATTAACATATTTCCATCAGAGTTTCCTTAAACCCTAAAAACTAGCTTTTTGGCACAATTTCCTAGAGTATAAAATTAGGTAATTTTATACTTATAAAATTATAACTTTTTCAAAAAAGTGAAAGTGTTAGTTGTTCAGTCATGTCCAACTCTTTGCAACCCCATGAACTGTAGCCCACCAGGCTCTTCTGTCCTTGGGATTCTCCAGGCAAGAATACTGGAGTGGGTAGCCATTGTCTTCTCCAGGAGATTTTCTCGACCCAGGGATCAAATAGAGTCTCTGACATTACATGTGAATTCTTTACCATCTGAGCCACCGAGGAAGCCCAAAACTACATGAAATGCCTGTCAACTTCATGTACTTTCCCTAGAGGGTTAGCCAGGATTAAGTGATTTTCAGCAGGTCACAAAACAGTGTATCAGCAGGTCAAAGCATGTAATTCAACACTCTTCATTTGTACAGTTTGATCACCATAATAAGTTCTATTATCTCCCTGAATTAGATATGGTTATATCTTTTGCAGTAGTCACATACCTCTTAAAGTCAAAAATATTCCCATTAGAATGGGTTAGGAATAGTAAAAGAGTTTTTTGATCTAAAATTTTCCTGTTATCCACAACAACGTTTTCTCCAACTCCTTGATTCATTAATTTATTCAGTGAACATTTATTAAAAGATATTATATACCAAACATGGTACATGACTCTAGTCAGATTTATGTATCTTTATTTCAAAATTCTTATAAATTCAAATTTATTTGTGTAGTTCTTATTTGCACTTCTTATTAAAAGGAAAAATAGAATTTTGGTTAACAGTTTTTACATAAGCTCTTTTTGGCTCAAGAATTGGGAGACTTAGGATTCCGCCCCCTGCTTTGTCTTCTCTGTCTGTGAAATATCTCTTAGTGCCTACAACTGCCTATTGCACATCTGAGGGCCATGAACAGACACCACAAATGAGCTATGAGACTTCCATGCGTTTGCTGTGAATGAAGTGATATTATGACTTATGGATGGAAAGGGGGAAGAGAAAGGAATTGTCTGGAAATGCCAGTGAATTATAATTAACTTTTTAAATTAACGAAGTAATCAGCCTGCTTTTCTCACCACCTCCCCTTAAAAAATTAGTAACACAATTCATGATATTTTGACTCTGCTCAATGTTGCCATTTGAAGAAGTTAGAGAAATGTTAATGTCAAATGACGAAGTTCATTGCTGACCCTTCAATAGTCAAACAGAATTAATCTCTTCCATTATGCAATTTTGGGTTTCTTTGTTGCTGTTCTGCATAGTCCTACTGCTGTATTTACAACTGAATCATAAACATTTGCTTTGGAATATATGTTAATGGGTCTTTCTTTACTAGACTCAAGCTTTCTGAGAATTATGATTCCGTTTTATTCGTCTTCATATTTCCAAGCCCTAGTCCAATACCTGCCACATACCAATAACCAAATAAATAATTGTGAATTGAATAAAATGAGTTTATTTCAGCTCTCTTTAACACTTTCTTCTGAGGTAAGAAAACTTCTGATGTAAACAGCATACTTGTCAGGTAAATTGTGGCAGTTTATCAATTCATCATAGTGCAAAAGCTTTAGAAACTAATACTACCTTACTCTTGCACATTCTTTCTAATACTACAATGCTACTTATGTCCAGCTCCCCCTTCTCCAATACATCTTTGAGAATAATAGTGTAATATCTAAGAACTTTGTTTTGAGATAAGTTGAAATCTGAGAGAAAGAACTTCTCTGGATTTGGGGGGAATATTACAGATGGTATGGGCTCTTGATGTGAAGATTAGAATCTTCAGAGACTGCACTAGTTAAATTTCATTTTGTGGTTCATCTTTGCCGCAGATCTGTGTTCAGCTCAGATTAGCAGAAAGGTATCAAGTAAGAAAACTCAGAATAATATCTTAATATTTCATGAGTCAGCCTTGTCTCTTGCAGCTGCTTTTACATCTGCTATGACTTTAGTTCTCTTGGGCGTGTGCATGCTAAGTCACTGCAGTTATGTCTGACTCTTTGAAACCCTATGGACTGTAGACCACCAAGCTCTTCTGTCCCAGGGATTCTNAAATATTCCCATTAGAATGGGTTAGGAATAGTAAAAGAGTTTTTTGATCTAAAATTTTCCTGTTATCCACAACAATGTTTTCTCCAACTCCTTGATTCATTAATTTATTCAGTGAACATTTATTAAAAGATATTATATACCAAACATGGTACATGACTCTAGTCAGATTTATGTATCTTTATTTCAAAATTCTTATAAATTCAAATTTATTTGTGTAGTTCTTATTTGCACTTCTTATTAAAAGGAAAAATAGAATTTTGGTTAACAGTTTTTACATAAGCTCTTTTTGGCTCAAGAATTGGGAGACTTAGGATTCCGCCCCCTGCTTTGTCTTCTCTGTCTGTGAAATATCTCTTAGTGCCTACAACTGCCTATTGCACATCTGAGGGCCATGAACAGACACCACAAATGAGCTATGAGACTTCCATGCGTTTGCTGTGAATGAAGTGATATTATGACTTATGGATGGAAAGGGGGAAGAGAAAGGAATTGTCTGGAAATGCCAGTGAATTATAATTAACTTTTTAAATTAACGAAGTAATCAGCCTGCTTTTCTCACCACCTCCCCTTAAAAAATTAGTAACACAATTCATGATATTTTGACTCTGCTCAATGTTGCCATTTGAAGAAGTTAGAGAAATGTTAATGTCAAATGACGAAGTTCATTGCTGACCCTTCAATAGTCAAACAGAATTAATCTCTTCCATTATGCAATTTTGGGTTTCTTTGTTGCTGTTCTGCAAGGTCCTACTGCTGTATTTACAACTGAATCATAAACATTTGCTTTGGAATATATGTTAATGGGTCTTTCGTTACTAGACTCAAGCTTTCTGAGAATTATGATTCCGTTTTATTCGTCTTCATATTTCCAAGCCCTAGTCCAATACCTGCCACATACCAATAACCAAATAAATAATTGTGAATTGAATAAAATGAGTTTATTTCAGCTCTCTTTAACACTTTCTTCTGAGGTAAGAAAACTTCTGATGTAAACAGCATACTTGTCAGGTAAATTGTGGCAGTTTATCAATTCATCATAGTGCAAAAGCTTTAGAAACTAATACTACCTTACTCTTGCACATTCTTTCTAATACTACAATGCTACTTATGTCCAGCTCCCCCTTCTCCAATACATCTTTGAGAATAATAGTGTAATATCTAAGAACTTTGTTTTGAGATAAGTTGAAATCTGAGAGAAAGAACTTCTCTGGATTTGGGGGGAATATTACAGATGGTATGGGCTCTTGATGTGAAGATTAGAATCTTCAGAGACTGCACTAGTTAAATTTCATTTTGTGGTTCATCTTTGCCGCAGATCTGTGTTCAGCTCAGATTAGCAGAAAGGTATCAAGTAAGAAAACTCAGAATAATATCTTAATATTTCATGAGTCAGCCTTGTCTCTTGCAGCTGCTTTTATATCTGCTATGACTTTAGTTCTCTTGGGCGTGTGCATGCTAAGTCACTGCAGTTATGTCTGACTCTTTGAAACCCTATGAACTGTAGACCACCAAGCTCTTCTGTCCCAGGGATTCTCCAGGCAAGGAGACTGGAGTTGGTTGTCATCTCCTTCTCCAGGGGACCTTCCCAGTCCAGGGGTCAAACTTGTATCTCTTATGTCTCCTGCATTGGCAAGCTGGCCCTTTACTCCTATTGCCACCTGGTTTTCCTTATTCTCTGGTGCTTACAGCCACAGTTTTCTTTTCTATTTCCCCAGGAATGGGATTCTAATCTATACTCACATGCTCAGTTCAGTGGTTTGATTCGCTAATAACTGCCTCAGCTCCTCTGGTTCTTGGGTTTTTCTTATACTCTTACAAGGTCACGTGTTCTTACAGGAATCTCATTTGTACTGATATAGATCTTCTACTTGGACTAAAATCTCATAACCTTATACTATGTTCAATTCGCACTTTTTCGGCCATTATTTTCAGCTCATCGCAAATATGGTTGACCTCCACCTTGACTATACCGTTTTCTTTCCTAATAGCTTGACACCCTGATGTCCTCCTAAATATATTGCTTCTGCTCTGTTCCTTCAGTTGTCTGCTCTCTGGGTGTCAGCCGTTTCCGGAAAGGTTAGCTCTGCTATTGACCACACTTTATGAGGAGGACCTGGTCCTGAAGTTGTTCCCAAAAGACAGCAGAACTCGGTGTTCCCTGAGGGCTTTCAAGACACTTAGCTCCTCACCAGAGTTAACATGCATGTAACCTACAAGTAAATGTTTTAACACCAAAGCTCAGAACTCCACACAGGAAAAGCTCAAGCCCTTATTCTTTCACTTCTTCTAACTGGAATTACGTGAACAATAATAATAAATCATAGTCTCTTGGAACTTAGAAATGCTAGATTCAGTGTTCAAAATCATGGTCTTCTAAAGTCTGAGAGAATTCATCTTCCAAAATTTCTTCAGAAAACCATTCTGTATTAAGCTGTTTCCGTTTATGATGCCATATATTTAAGATTCGTCTGCCTCTTTGGTGTTTGTGCCTGTCAAGAAATCATAGTGGTTAGTATATACCTTTGCTTGGTTATTATTTGGCTTAATGTTTTAGTTTTACTACACCCATTTATTTTTCCCATAGAAATCTCTGATTATTATTTGTGCTTATCTCTCATTTTTTTTCCTCACTTACTCCTTATTTTCCTCAGAATGAACATTGTTTCCAGCAATGAATTTATCAGTCTTAAAGAGTAGGGCAAAATTCTCTCTTAACCAATTTATTTCAACTGTTATTTACCCAGTTGCTTACTGGAAATCATATATGTTTTATTTGTCTTGAAATCCATAAAGAGAACATATTAAAGTAGTGAATCATACCCCCCACTGACATTAATGTCCTTCTCTGAAAGCTTGTGAAGCCATTTTGATCATATGCATAAATTCAGATGTTGTGATATAATAGCTTGGGGAATTAGGTTTTTTACTCAGTCCTGTAAATAACAAGAAAAAGATAAAATGATTTTTATCATTAAAAAGTACCCTCTGGCCCAAAATGCTTAAAAGAATAGTTCTTTTTCTTGAGTTATAAAGTGTTCAATTGATTTCTTCTACAGTGCATTGGTTTCTTATTGAAATTTGGCATTTCAATAATAGTGTACTTTTTGAAATATGCAATGAAAAAAGTTGGAACATAGAATATATTCTGATTTAATAAATCCTGGGAAACATAAGCAAAGTGAAGTTCTTATTTAACTTTTAAATTAAAATCTAATATTAAGTGTTACTGGACATGATTACATAATAGTAACAAACCATTTCAAACCCAAGATCAGTCTGTACATCTTTTTTTTTTTTTAATTGAGATAAAAATGAGAAGTTTTCTATATGCCAAACCCAGATATTGTATCTTTCTTTAATAAGAAGGGAAGAAAGAATCATTTTAATAATGTTACCTAAATAAAAATTATTTCGTATAGGACTAAGTTTGTGGTTACTGGGTTAAACCTTCTTTCATTTAATAAAATTATGCTGGCATTCATACAGTAGCTTATGAATAAATGTTTTTATTTGTTAAAACTGATACGTGACATCTGAAAACCTAAAAACTACTATTTTAGAGAATTATAGGAAAAAAGAGCAAAACATCATCCATTAGAATGCAAACTTACCGTTATCTATAGTGTTCTTATTTCTCCCAAGTAAAGCTTCAGCAAAATAGAGGTGTTTCTAGCAAAAAATTTAAATTGAAAGCATGCTGGCAGATTACATTTGCATTTGAATGATTTTATTCCCTTTATATTCTCAAAAAGCATTACATTAAGTATTAATGCTACATTTTGCTCCTGTTATTGTTCACCTTCACTTCTGCTAAACATTAACTTCTCAGCGTATTCAAGAACAGATGCAGATGAGAAATAGTGTTTGGTGATACAATGTAGCCAATCTCAAGTTATCACTTTAGTTCCAAAACACTATTTATCCTATAATGCAAAGAACTGACACCATGCACATGAAGTTATCACCAAAAAGCTTCTCTGTTTACCATAGCATCCTTTTTTTCTATTATTTCTTTCAAAGATGCAATTGTTGGAATGGATGTAATTGTAATACAAAATGGAAAACATCAGTATAGAAGCACTATTTTGTTTCTTCTTCTGGTGAAAATAAAAAGCATAATAAAAATAAGTTTTCTAATCAAGATTTACTTTTCCTATTGAACAGAACATTAGTTATATAAGCTGTTTTAATAATAAGAGACTACTGTGCAAAGCTTAGCAAAATAGTAACAAGAGAAATAATTATGACAGCTAGGAGTTTTAGAATACTAAAATACAAATTTTCATTTGCTGATGAGTTTTATATACAGTTCTTCATTTGACTCCCAGATCAGCTAAAAAGTCAACATTGCATTTCACCAACCTATGGTGGGGGAAGCTCCTTTGTGGTCTTGCCTCGTTTAATGAAAAGAATCTGTCAGATGATTTGTCTCTGTTATCAGCCCTTCATTAGCAGTATTACTTTCAAGATATTTGTGTTTTTATTAACCTCTTTCAATCTCAGTTCATCCATGGATGTGAAGCAGTAATATGACACTGTTTCCCAATCCAGCGCACGGTGGTAGCATTTCTACTAACAGAAACTGAATATTAATCAATTCACCCTTGCTCCTCAGCATCTATTCTTTATCCAGGAATGAGATAATGTAGGGGTTGCCATTTCAACCTTCAGTAACAAGTATCTATTGCCTTATTTTGTGACAATCAGGCATCTGGTCATTAAGTCAGATACATTCTCTTTGCTGTACGCAGGAAACTAACACAACATTATAAATGTTATATTCCAAAAAGTTTTTTTCAGAAAACACATAAAATCCAGTCCCTATAGTCAAATAATTCTCTTTCATTTCAGAGTATAAAACTCCATACATGTTATTTTAGTATGGTAAGATAGCTCACGCATTTCCTAGAGCCTTCATTTTAAAATATGCATGTGCTCAATGAAGAGAAAATACCTTAGAATGTGATACTGGATACTTTTTTAATGATATACTGTAACATGTTTAAAAGGCTTATTTCCTTTAGCAGCACCTTGTCTGGAAGTTGAGCCACCAGTCTCTTTTTCCTTATGAAGAATTATCCCTGAAACAACTTGTTGCATTTGAGGACCTAATTAAAGACTTAATTAGTTGGCAAGCTTGTTAAATTAGACTTTGTAAAAGTGCATGATGCTCAAATGGAGCTAACTTACAGCAGTTTTGGACAGTGCTACATTTATCTACCATATGCTATTCTCTGGATAATTGACTTTGCTCTCCACTTGACCTGAAGTGCAAAGGGAAACTATAACAGACAGGTCTATAACCTCTGAAGAACTAGAAATGCTGACATAGCCAATCTACATATTTGCATTACACATACTAAACTAACAGATGATAGTATTTACAAGCTTCACCAAATGCTTAAATCTATTTTGTGGACAAAAGGATTTTTAAGTTAATTCATTTTGTGGAGAGAATAATTTAACCAAGTTAGCATTTAGTTGACAGAATTATGATGAAATTCATTTTGTCTACCTAATTGATTGGACAGCTAGCAGAATGCATTTCTCCTTAGAATGAAGAATATGCAGAGCATGTCAAATGGCATTTCCTTCTTGGTCTCAAATCAGTCTGTCAACAAAATAAATACAACATCCCTTCGTCTACAGTATCGATGTAGGTGTTAATTATGGGGGAATAGAAGGCAAAGTCAAAATCTTCTCTGTTAAGTATTGATAAAAAAATATTTATACCATCCATTAACTAGATATCAATCTTGTAAAAGGATTTTTCTGGAAAAGCTTACCCTCTGTAACAGGGTAGGTATGTGGTTGGTGTCCTTCACATTCAATGCTGTAGACATGAAATAAACACATTGGCTAAAAATGTAAATTCAATGACTAGAGTGATAACATCAGGAAACCAATGGACAAAGCGAATCTACTGATAACTGGTTGTGGTGAAAAACGTGCATTGTTTACTGCAAGTTGCCCAATGAGGGCCAAGCAAAGAAAATGAACAGATCATGCTCAAAGGACTAGAACTACCTGAAGGCTTTATGAGAATGTTTTTTAGAGAAGGATGAGGAAAAGTGTCACAGGGTATACGATCTGCTCGTGGACATTCTTTTGATTGGCTGGTGATAAGGTAACTATAGTATATGGAGAATCAACATCACTAACCTTCTGGTTCCAATGGATCTAGGATCTATGTGCTGGTGGTCAGCACGTAATGTCTCTCATCTGGTAGAAGTTTTGTGTGTGTGTGTGTGTGTGTGTGTGTGTGTGCTCAGTTGCTCAACTGTGTCCAGCTCTTTGTGGTCCCATGAACTGTAGCCCACCAGGCTCCTCTGTCCTTGGAATTTTCTGGGCAAGAATACTGGAATGGCATGCCATTTCCCTCTCCAGGGAATCTTCCTGCTGCAGGGACTGAATTCATGTCTCTTGTGTCTCCTGCACTGGCAGGTAGATTCTTTACCATTAGCAACACCTGGGAAGCCTGGTGGAAGTTTTAGTACCTTGAAAACAACTCAAGGATGTAGCTTAGGGGATTTATCTATGGCCCTTGAGGATGAGCTAAAGGTCCTTGACTTTGTCCTATAGCTAAACCATTTTTAATTTGTCTTGTTTTCCTTTGTTTCTGTATTTTCTCACTTCTCTAATTAAATTTTCTCTTTGGATATCAGAAAGGCTTAGTATGCTAAAGTTTTCCTACAAACAAGATGTAGGGGACCCAGGGCTCGATCCCAGGGAAGGCTCCGCAGGGTCCTACTGGGTTTCACTCTCAAAATTTTACATTTCTTGTATTCTTTCTTAAGACATGCTCCACTTAATAGTGGGGTGCTGCTGTATGCTGCGCTGTGCTGTGCTTAGTCACTCAGTCGTGTCTGACTCTTTGTGACCCCATGGCCTGTAGCCCACCAAGCTCCTCTGTCCATGGGATTCTCCAGCTAAGAATACTGGAGTGGATTGCCATGTCCTCCCGCAGGGGGTCTTCCCAACCCAGGGATCGAACTGAGGTCTCCTACATTGCAGGCAGATTCTTTAACATCTAAACCACAAGGGAAGCCCTGATAGTGGAGTGATTCAAGAAAAAAGGAGTCAAGAGTTAGAGAAAGCAGGAGACCTAAACCAGGAATGTGGTGAGGGGGAATTTCTAACTGTATAACAGGAACAGGGGACAACCCGCTCAGATTGAGGCAGCTCAGAAGATTCTGGGAGAGCAGCTTTCAGGAAGATGAACACCTGACACATGTGGATGTTTTGAAAGAATATGTCAAGTGACTGAAGGCTTGGAAGCAAAATTAAAAGTAAATATATAGCTGAACTAATGAAAAAATAAGATAATTACTAGTCTCGCTCTCCGGAGAGAGAGCAAAAAGTTGTTCAGGGGAGGAAAAGTAATCATATCTTGCCACCTTACCGAGTTGTAATTACAAGTACCATCAGTTCAGTTCAGTCACTCAGCCACGTCCGACTCTTTGCAGCCCCATGAATCGCAGCACGCCAGGCCTCCCTGTCCATCACCAACTCCCGGAGTTTACTCAGACTCATGCCCATCGAGTCAGTGATGCCATCCAGCCAACTCATCCTCGGTCGTCCCCTTCTCCTCCTGCCCTCAATCCCTCCCAGCATCAGAGTCTTTTCCAATGAGTCAGCTCTTCACATGAGGTGGCCAAAGTACTGGAGTTTCAGTTTCAGCATCATTCCTTCCAAAGAAATCCCAGGGCCGATCTCCTTCAGAATGGACTGCTTGGATCTCCTTGCAGTCCAAGGGACTCTCCAACACCACAGTTCAAAAGCATCAATTCTTTGGCGCTCAGCCTTCTTCACAGTCCAACTCTCACATCCATACATGACTACTGGAAAAATCATAGCCTTGACTAGACGGACCTTAGTCAGCAAAGTAATATCTCTGCTTTTGAATATGCTATCTAGGTTAGGATAATGTAAACTCAGAAAATGATCCACACCAAGTGACAATGTTAGGATATTGTATAAAGGGGGAGTATGGAAAGGAAGTTCAGGCCCCGGGGTTAAATGAGTGGAAGAAAGAATAGATTTCTCACTTCCATAATGGATATCAAAGTGGTAGTCACACAGTCATGTCTGACTCTTTGTGACCCCGTGGACTGAAGCCTGCTAGGCTCCTCTTTCCATGGGATTCTCCAGGCAAGAATATTGGAGTGGGTTTCCATTCTGTTCTCCAGGGGATCTTCCCCACCCAGGGATTGAACCCAGGTCTCCCATGTTGCAGGCAGATTCTTTACTGTATGAGACACCAGGGAAGTCAATTCCACACTATTTGAAAACATTGATGTAACTACCAAAATTACCATCTGTAAGAAATCAAAATAGTTGTTTTCTGAGGAATGGGTAATCATAGTGAGAAGTAAGGCACCATTATTTTTGGTTTAAAACAAACAAGCAAAAAACACCTTTTCAAGGTGTTGAAACAAACAAACAAAACCTTCTACATCTTAAATTATGCACTGTCCTGTGTTAAGTCACTTCAGTCATGTCTCACTCTTTGCAGTCCTAGGGACCATAGCCTGCCAGACTCCTCTGTCCATGGAATTATTATATCTCTTAACTCTTTAAGCATTGAATATATTTATTTATGTATACCCACATACACATACACACATGCCATACCGTGTTTAGTTGCTCAGTTGTGTCTGACTCTTTGTGATCCTGTGGACTCTAGCCTGCCAGGCTCCTCTGTCCATTGGGATTCTGCAGGCAAGAATACTAGACTGGGTTGCCATTTCCTTCTTAAGGGAATCTTCCCAACCCAGAGCCTGAAACCAGATCTTCCACATCCAGGAAGATTTTTTACCATCTGAGCCCCAGGGAAGCCCAACCATACACACATATGTATTATAAAATCTATTGGAAAACGGAAAGCAATTAATGGATTTTTGTATATTCTAAGTTTCTTTGAAATGTCCCACATCTTGTGAAATTCCTTATAAACTCTCTATTCCTATTTAAATATATTGCCCAAATAACTGCTTTCTGCATAGCAAGGTGAGATTACATTTAAAGATATGTCTTTATGGATGACCAAAATTAATAATATATGAATCTCATTTGGTGTTTATAAGTAGATACATTTTTTTAGATCTCATGGGTTTCAAAAAGTCATTCACCTACCCAGTAGTTCCAAATGCAAATACCCACTTTTCGTGTTTATTTCATGATAACATGCTGAAGTAATATGCTGGGCATGCAATGCTTGCCTGATGTCTAAACTTATTTAAATTTTCAATATTGTATATGGCTTATAATCACCAGGTGCTTCTTGGTTGGATTTTTTTAACATGCTTAACCAAATAATAATAATTAGAAGTAGAGTGGAAAATGTATGAGGAAATTTTATGCAAGATAGTAATTTAAAAGAGCAAAATAATTTAAAAAGAGCAAAATATATTTCATTTTTAAAACAAAATTATGAAATAACCAGAAGGTTACAACAATTATAAAGTGGATGCTGAGGACTTAGCTCCTTTATTGGATTTTATAATTGCTAGAAAAGTTTAGATACTATAGAGAATGTCTGCAGGTATTATTTCTGATAGACTTTCTTGTCACAAAGCTTAAGAAGTGACACAGACAGGAGGGGATTCAACACAAAGAAGTCTGTTTCTTTTAAAGATGCTCTTCAGTTACAAGTATACCATTGTCTCTAAAGATAAAGGCACAAACTTTTAGTAACTGTTCCTATGAAGATTATTGCATTTCAAAAAGCCCTACAAAAGTGACCCTGAAAAAATGTCTAACATGGAAACTGACCAATGTAAGCCACTTGTTTAAGTAAAGACATTTCCATCCTAAAGCGGAAAAATGAGAAAGAATGAACAAAAACAAAGTCCTCATTAATCCCCATGACATAACAGATACAGCTTACAGAATAAGTGCTGGATAGATTTTCTATTAAATGTATTGTTTTTAGCAGAAGAAATGCATTGTATATTAGATTTACCCTTTATTTCTAATCTAAAGAATACTGCCATCCTCGTCTTTTCTGTCATAATTACTCTCCTTGTTAACACTCCATAATGAGGAAAAGGCAAATCAGTTGTGTCATTATACCTTGCTGCTAAACAGAAGCAACACAGCCATTAATGACTTTAACATATGTTCATGTTTTCCTGGCCACTGGGAACTTCATTCATCTGGTTCTCCTTGATGAGGCAAGACACGTCTGTTAACATCATGATGCTGATTTTTTTTTCTCTGGGAGCTGATATTCAGAAAAAAAATTTCAGCTTCAATATTAGAGGTGAAACTACAGAGAGAGAAGGTGTGCATGAGGGATAATGGTTCTAGAAGCATCTGCTCTCACCTTTACCTCCCTAAACCCTATGCTGGACTTTATTACAAATCTGTCCACTAGGTGGCGATATCAATATGTAACTTCAAAAAGAAAGAGTCAAAATCTTTAAATACATAAGGCTCATAATTTCAGTAAAACTATAGCATTAAGCAATACACTGAGTATTTTAACACTGACTTGAGGAGCATGGATTTTAATCTTAGAACAGAGAGTTAAAGTGATTATCATATAATTTGCTTAGTAATTTAAACTCCTCCCATCCTTCCTTTCCAAAGATGTGCTTTTAATTTTACTTGAACCATTTAGCTAATTGTACCAGCCTCAATATTTTCTTGTCAGTTCAGTCTAGTCTTGGTCAAGTTACTTAACCTCTTCATGTATTTTTTTTTTTTTTTTTTTGGTCTGGTGATCTAATGTGAAGAAGCACTAATAAAAATGATTATAAAACACTTTGCAAATTTTAGTGCCAAAGACAACTACACTGCTTTGAAGTCACCGGAAGTGTGACAAGTGTTCAGACAAGTACATAATTAAACTGTCCAAACTGCATTAGCTATTGATGGCATTTAACTAGGGCTGACTGTTCCTATCAAGTTATGAGTTTAAATTATAGTGGCCTCTGTAACTCTCCCAGACTTCAGCAGACTAGAGCTGCCAATGGGCACTGAAGTCTGAAAGTTTATATGTATTTTAATGACAGTGATGGAAACATGAACAGATTGAAATCTCTTCAGTTTCCTCTTTTGTTACCTATGGAAGAAATGGTAACTCTGTTAATGGGTTTTTTTAGGGAAAACGTTGAATGTCATTAGTGTAATGACAGATAATGAAAGATCAACAGTGTTATAGTTCACAATGGAATGCTTTTTATAACCTGAATGTCCCAGCTCTCACCATGCCTTGAGTACAGTTGAAGTCACATTCATATTTGTACCTGTGTCTCACTGATACCAAGCTCCCATCTACTCACAAGAACATAATTACTCCACAAGTGTTTCTGAGAATCCTTGTGATGTGACATAAATGCATTCCATACTAAACCAGGTTATTGGTCATTATTCCTGATAACTGAGTTGGATCTTTGGAGCTGCTAGCATCCCGCATAACACCTCAAAGGGGTTCCTAATCAGAACAGCTTTGCTTCCTCTTGTATGACCCTTCTCTACTAGAAAAGAAGAAATCACTTCAATTACTTAAAACAGAGGGGACTGAAGGCAGAAAGGTAGTTTCTCAAGTGACATTAGAGCTGAGAATCCAAACAAGGGATCAAAAGTCAATCCATGATTAACAACAGGAAGTCAGATTATCCCTAATATGAAGGGACAGGAAAGAAGTGTGGTGCCAAGAAGGCAAGAGGTAAATGTTACAACCACAGAAGGAAAATCTGTCATGAACAGGATCCATAGAATAGGTTCACTGCTCATTTAAGACACTGCCAGAAGCCAAGTGACAGTAGACCAATACTTAGTCTACTTCTTCCCAGTCTCTCCATAGTACCTTTTATTGTCCTAACTCAGGCAGAAGGCAGCAGAAGGAAACACACAATGCTGAAATACAGAGCACAGCAGATCAAGCGTGAAAAATGGGCAGGAAGGCAACTAGGTACTGGATCAGCACAAGACTGGCTGGATTTTATTTTATTGGAAGGTAATTGCTTTAAAATGTTGGGTTAGTTTCTAGTGTANTTTTTTTCATGAAGGTTTCTTGATTTCAAACTACAGTAAGTCCCTGACATAATAAACCTTCACATTGAGAACTTCCAAAGACGTGAGTATATGTAGCCTGTCCAATCATGTGTGCTATTTCATGTGTTGGTGTGTGTTGTCATGTGAGTGCATCCTCTACAAATGATCATGCTTTCGTGTACTTTACTGTATAGTACTGCATACATGACTGGAGAGAGTACAGATGAACAACGTCTTTATTTCAAGCCCAGGATGTCTGGAAGCAAGTATAGAAGCCGCAGTGATGTAGCTGATACTACTCTATTTTTTAAGGTACTGTAAGATTTAAAATTGTTTTGCTATTTTCTGTGTTTACCTTTTATGTATTATTTGTGTAAAAAGTATGATAAACCTCTTACGGCATAGTTCTATAGAGCTGATTGTGTTAGTTGGGTACCTAGGCTAACTTTGTTGGACTTATGAACAAATAGGACTTAGAAACGCACTCTTGGAAAGGAACTCATTCTTGTGTAAGGGACTTACTGTATTACAACATAATAGGCATAATCTTATTTTTTAACCTTACAGTTTCAATAAATGTCCCATTTGTTTATTTCTTAAATTAAGTTATGTCAGACGTTGGATCATGTCAGAAGTTTGGGAAAAGCCTCAATGAGCCCTATTTTAGGAACCACCAATTTGCTCCAAAATATGTAAGTGGAGAAAATGTATGTGGAGAAAATGAGATAAATGCCTCTAATCTTTAGACCATCATGGTCCCCAAAATACCCTCATTGTTCTAGCAACAGGCACCGTCAAAGACTAATAAGTCCGCACAAGACAAAGGAGGACCAAGTGGGCAACACTTTTACCTTCTGCTCCTTATCCCAGAAAACACACTGCACTCCAGCCAGTATGCCTTCCTGCTGACAGTGATTCCTTACTGTGTGATCCTTTCTCCCTGGAGCAAACTCTTTCTTGAGGACTTCCCTGATTAGTATACCAAACAGAGTTCTATTGCCAGGCCCCAAGCTGGTAGAAAGCCCAGGTTGCTCTTTTGTTGGGAGAGGTCTTTGCTTTTTGTTTTGTTTCAATCCACATGTGAATCAGTGAACATAAACTGACCTGAGAGAAGGGATCAGCTCTTAATTCCATATATCCGACTAAGTTACAGTTTAAGCCCAACTGGGTTGCCTGATGTTATACTTTATTTGCTTTTATAACCCTCTGGCAACCTCCCCAAAGAGGCGAGAAGCAACTGATATCCTATACTTTGTTTTCAAGTAAGTTTTTAAATCATCCTAGTGGCACGGTGGTAAAGAACCTGCCTGCCAATGCAGGAGACTTGTAGGAGATGCAGGTTTGGTCCTTGGGTCAGGAAGATCCCTGGAGTAGGAAATGGCAAGCCGTTCCAGTATTCTTGCCTGGAAAATCCTGTGGACAGAGGAGCCTGGCTACAGTACACGGTGTGGCAAAGAGCTGGACACAACTGAATGGCTGAGTATAGCATGTCCATATCTGTAGGGCTTCCCAGGTAGCACAGTGATAAAGAATCTGCCTGCCAGTGCAGGAGATGCAGACTCAGTTCCTGGGTCAGGAAGATCCCCAGGAGGAGGAAACGGCAACCCACCCCAGTATTCTTGCCTTTAAAATTCCATGGACAGAGGAACCTGGTGGGCTACAGTCCATGAAGTTGTAAAGAATTGGACACAACTAAGCAATTGCACCCCACTCCAGTCCTCTTGCCTGGAAAATCCCATGGACGCAGGAGCCTGGTGGGCTGCAGTCCATAGTGTCGCTAAGAGTTGGATACGACTGAACGATTTCACTTTCACTTTTCACTTTCATGCATTGGAAAAGGAAATGGCAACTCACCCCAATGTTCTTGCCTGGAGAATCCCAGGGACGCCATCTATAGGGTCACACAGAGTCGGACACGACCGAAGTGACTTACCAGCAGCAGCAGCAAGCACACACACCACACACACACACACACACACATCTGTAATCCTAGTTTGAAAGCAGATCACTCTGATTCTAGAGGACTTGTTCTGGAGATGATGTCAGGTTCTGGATAAGCAAATTGGTGGGGTAAGGTGGAGGTATTCAGTTATTTTCATCTGTTGCTGTGTGGGCTGTGCTGGTCCTTTCAGCAAAACCAAATATGTTTAGACTTAGATACTGTAGAAAGAGCCCTGTAACCAATCAAATTCAATACAGGATGCTGGAGAAACAGTAAAACACCTGGAGAAAAAAAAGGAAAAGAACATGAGATGTAGAGATCCATAAAATAGGATGATGGTATTCANGTTGGGGTAAAGTGGAGGTATTCAGTTATTTTCATCTGTTGCTGTGTGGGCTGTGCTGGTCCTTTCAGCAAAATCAAATATGTTTAGACTCAGATAGTGTAGAAAGAGCCCTGTAACCAATCAAATTCAATACAGGATGCTGGAGAAACAGTTAAACACCTGGAGAAAAAAAAGGAAAAGAACATGAGATGTAGAGATCCATAAAATAGGATGATGGTATTCATTAGAAATTTGTGATAGATATGTTACAGATTTTTTGGTAGATTCTGTCAAGAAAAATCAACATATAAGCAAAAGCTCATGGCATTAGGTATTTTTTCCCTTTAGGAAATCTACAGGGAACAGAATAGAATGGTCTAACCTGTTAATAAGGATTTAGGTTACAACCATGTATGACACTGTAAATACAGTCACGTTAGAGTGTGTGTACCCAAGGGCAGTAAGGATGACTTAGTTTCACTATTCAGATAGGTGTATCCTGACAAGACAGTTTTCTGGGGAAGGCATGTCCACCTGTAGGCACAGTCAGCTATCTTCAGCTTTGTGGTTTTTCCCCACACTGAACAGGATCAGGTTTCCACTTGAATATGGAAGGTTAAGATCTGAATGTGTAATAATCTGTGTTCAATGAGGCAGCTTCTAAGAGCAAATCTGATGAAGACATTTGTGATGTGTGATTGGTAAACACAAGAAAGGCATGGAGATGGGGAAAGAGTATATAAAAATATAAAACAGGATGGAAGACAGAAAGGTAAGATTTATAAGAGCTCAATTCATGTGCTATATTGTATGAAATGAAATAGGAAAACTGTGAATGAGGCTGTAAATGCATGTCAGGATTTGGAAGAATTTTTATTACCCACTAGAGTTAGACTCTTCTATATTTTGATATTACTAGGTCCTTTGCAGAGTAATACACGCTTTAAATTTTTCCTCAACCACATCAAGACAGTATTCTGAACAATAGTTGCCACTATATCAGGAGTTATTGCTTTTACTTTTATTTTTATTTTAGTGAAGTCAGCAGTTTCTATAGAGTAACCCGAAGCTATTTTTAAAGATCCATCTTCAATCGTGTGTTTTTTAACACTTTAGCACTAAGCATGGGTTAAAGGAGTAAAAAAATATGCGTTCATATTTGAATATAAAACAGAGTGGTAGCATTGATAGTAGAAAAGGAAATGTTGACCGTGGCTTCTTTCTTTCCTTTAAGAAATGGCAAATATATAGCATTCATAGTAAGGCCTTGCTTTCTTAATATAGAATGGATAATGTTTTATATATTATCATGCCACAGAATCTTTGAATCTGAGGTTGGAGAGGATGGTTTCTCTCGTCTTACATTTATCATCCAAGCAGGAATCCACTCATCATCACCCCTGATAGAAGCATGGACAACTTCTGCTTCAAAAGCCCACAGAGATAATGACCTCACAGTTTCACAAGATCACTCTATACTGAAGAGTCTAGACAGCTAGAAAGTTTCCTCTTATATTCATCTTAAATCTAGTTACTCACAAGTGATGTGCATCTTTCCCAGCTGTGTTTATGGAACTACTTAGAATAACTCCATTTTCACTCTTAAGACCTCCAAATATAAGGGTAGTGTAACTGTTTAGGAAGAAGAGGATGAAAGAATATTCCAGAAACCTTTCAAAATAAATAACCTGGAGAAACACTCCAAAACTGTGTCTCAAACAATTCAGTCTTTATAAAGAGGGACATGTTGGGTTTCAATCATATTTACTATTTAAATAAAAGCTGATATTTATTTAAAGCATATAATTTAAATAGCACTATATATATATATATTTTTTTTCATCATGCATTTTCCTTAAATTAGCTCACAGCTTCCTTACACAGCTCTGCAGTCTGATGTGAGGCAATCTTGCTTCACAGTTAATGTCACTGGAAGAATACTGGTGGAGAGAGAAAGAAGAAATGATATATTTAGTACTATATTTTATTAGATTTAGCATCCTATTAATTACAAGATACACCTTTATTTTATGGACCACTATGGCTAGGTGAATTATGGTATTTATTAGTTTGAGAAATTAGGAGACTAAATGAAGACTGGGGCAGATCATTTCCTCTCTCCCTNCAATCTTGCTTCACAGTTAATGTCACTGGAAGAATACTGATGGAGAGAGAAAGAAGAAATGATATATTTAGTACTATATTTTATTAGATTTAGCATCCTATTAATTACAAGATACACCTTTATTTTATGGACCACTATGGCTAGGTGAATTATGGTATTTATTAGTTTGAGAAATTAGGAGACTAAATGAAGACTGGGGCAGATCATTTCCTCTCTCCCTGTTCTGTTCTGAGGCTAGACGTGACTGAGGACAGGAGCGCGAATACAAGGTGACTGTTTCTCTCTATATTCATGCCGTGTACTTAGTGGCTCGGTTGTGTCCAACTCTTTGAGACCCCAAGGACTGTACAGGCTCCTCTGTCCATGGGGATTCTCCAGGCAAGAATACTGGAGTGGGCTGCCATACCCTCCTCCAGGGGATCTTCCCAACGCAGGGACTGAACCCAGATCTCCCACACTGCAGGTGGAGTCTTTACTGTCTGAGTCACCAAAGAAGCCCATACTCATGTTCAGTTCAGTTGNTTTTTCATAAGTAGCATTATTTGAAGGTGGCAAACAGCCTTGTGAGTGGCTTCCCAGGTTGTACTAGTGGTAAAGAACCCACCTGCCAATGCAAGAGATGTGGGTTTGATCCCTGGGCAGAAAAGATCCCCTGAAGGAGGAAATGGCAACCCACTCTAGTATTCTTGCCTGAAAAATCTCATGGATGGAGCAACCCAGTGGGTTACAGTCCATGAGGTCACAGAGTTGGACATGACAGAGCAACCAAGCATGCAACAGCCTAGTGAAGCCCCTCAGGATGACAGTATTTTACAGTAAGACTTTCTGAGCTTCTGGCACATAAACATCAAGTGTAGATGCCATTTATTAAATCTTACCCATTGCGTGCCATTCTGTGTGAAGACTTTTTCTTTTTCTCCTGATTAGATCTTCTGTAAGTCAACAATGGCAGGATGAGGGATGGACTGAGAACTTTGGAGTGGGCTGGAAGAGTCTGGAGATAGAATGAAGTGGAGCAAACAGAAGAACTGGAAATATAATTGCATTACCTGCCTCTTGACATGCTTCTTTAATATGTTCAATTTAGCAAATTAAAATAGCATTCTCAACTATCTTCACCAAATCACTTAACTTTCCTTTTGTTAACCTGGCTTATTTGCTCAAGAGACTGCAAATGATATTAAAGGCCAGTCTGCCATGTAAATGAAAAATCACAATCTTGGGCAGAATCACAGGTTTCCTTTCCATTACTCTTGAAAAGTGTTCACTCTTACCCTCTTTTTAACTTTTATCTTCTCTTCTTTTTACCTTTTTTAGCCTTTGTATTTTATGTAGGACAATAAGGTTTGCCCCTTATTTTAACATGAAATGTAGGAGGAAGAAAACAAAGCAAAACTCATTCTCTTCTCTTGGATACCGATAAGGAACTCTGTGGATATCAAGACCCTAATATGAATTACTGGGAAAGAATGTGTTTGTAGCTATTGTCAACTTGACACCGAAGCCTGTGTGAAGAGTGATGCATTTCCTTTCCCTAGATATTTAGAGGGTTTGGAGTACTGTTACCCAGTTCTCTCTCATCTCTTTACTAACTGAACAAGAAAATAATTTTACTAAATTATGGCCACACAGATGGAAAAATAATTTTTCTAGATTACTGGGAGTGAAATATAACATAAAGAGCCAAGAAAGACTGTAGCATTGACAGAACATTCTTTCCTGCTAGAATGTAATACCATCTGGTCCCAATTCTCTTCTCCCATATCTATGTCTTTCATGACATCTTTATAACCTCTCTCATCTAAAGAACTATTCTTTGCCCTGAATTTGAAATGGTCTTTTAGCTGGATTTGACCAAAACACATGATGGAAGAGGAGGTGTTCCACTTCTCAGCAAAGACCTCAGAAGTACTTGTGAACCCTCAATGTCTCAGACAGCCACCTCAAACAGAAGATAAACTCCAGCTTGCCTAGTGGGAGAAGAGACATCATGTTAAAGCAGAATCCAGAGAGCTGAGAAGGGAGTGGCAACCCACTCCAGTATTCTTGCATGGAAAATTCCATGGACAGAGGAACCTGACAGGCTACAGTCCACGGGGTTGCAAAGAGTTAGACATGACTGAAGGACTACAACTCAGAGAGCTGAAACTAACCTAGACGCTCAGACCCTGAGAAACTCACCAGCTGACCTGGACATATAATAAACCTGGCTGGTCAAGACCTGTTGAGTCTAATCTAAATTTGTGAGACCTCTCAGCTGATCCATAGATCTGTGAGCTAAAATAAGAGTTTATATCAATAAAGAGGTTTTATTATTATAAATAAAATGACTGAGGTTTCTTGATAGTAGGTTGAGGCATCTAGTTCCTTCCTTGAAACTAGTTCAAAATTTCTAGAAGTTCCCAAGGGAAATATGCTGTTACTTACTTTTTTTCCCCTACTTCTCCTGCTACTAGTCGTCCAACTTCTTTTTCTCCACTTTAGCGAAAGAAAAAAAAATTAAAAAAAAATCAAGTCTGTGTTTAGAATTCTGAGCTTCTTTTACATTTATTTTCCTGCCAAGTAAGGTCCCATGACCTTGGAACATGACCTCGGGACATGACCTCTCGTGGCCTCTCACATATGACCTCTCATTATAGTCATCTGTCAACTTGCTCTAAGATCCTTGACTCACTTCATTCACATGAATAAATAAATGAATGAAAAAGCATAAGACATTAGGGAAGGAGCTGAATTTTAACATAGTAGCAGTTTACACTCATAGCCTTAATTGTTTTCTCTTAAATTGTAATCTTTGGTCACTCGTATGAAAATCATCCGAGAGAAACCTCTAGAATACATATCCTTAGGTCCTACCCAGACTTATTGTGTCAGGAACAGAACTTGAGCAGAGGTAAATACAATTACATTGTGCTGATATTTTTATCTGTTTGTTTGTTGTTTAATGCTGCTTTCCATTGCTGAAATTATAAAAGTCAGATCAGCAGTCAACTCCATTTCACTGAAAAAGAAGTTTGGTTTGCAGTCAGAGATCCATCAAGAAAAATAAGCCACTCTATGTATTCCAGTCACACAAGTTTATGTTTGGATATAAAATTAGAAAAACATTAAAAATTGCCCAAATACTATGTACTAAGGAAACAAAGTTCAAAGAAACTCTTGCTAGCATCTAAGCAATTAATTATTAATAAGTTAACATGAAGTTTGTTTCAGCTGTTACCTCTGACACCAGCCCACATATCTGTCCAGAACTTCTCTGGAGATGAGTGGTCTATCCTTGTCTTTCACTCTCCAGGTTTCTTGCAAATGTCTCTCCTTAAATGATTCTTAAATTGAAACCAGACGGAGAAGGGGATTTTGTGAAATGTATTGATATTTCCCAGCTTCTCCTCTGTGATGCAGACATATAGATGAGGCTGGTGATGGGTTAAGTTGACCAGAGAGAACCTAGTACATATTCAGTCTCTGAAGTAATGACACTAAATCTGAGGTCTAAAATTCTAATGGAAAAAACNATGATTCTTAAATTGAAACCAGATGGAGAAGGGGATTTTGTGAAATGTATTGATATTTCCCAGCTTCTCCTCTGTGATGCAGACATATAGATGAGGCTGGTGATGGGTTAAGTTGACCAGAGAGAACCTAGTACATATTCAGTCTCTGAGGTAATGACACTAAATCTGAGGTCTAAAATTCTAATGGAAAAACACTCCACCTTTTGGTAGAAGGCTGGAGTATCAGTTTTATATAAATATTATTTACACTTAAGTTTTGATAATTAAACCAGGTAAAAATAGTGCTGATGTTGCTCTCATATGCTACAGGTATCAACAATTCAGCTTTCACAAGTGGTTTGAACAGTTTCTCTCTTTCATTATATGTTTAAAATTTTCTCCTAGGACTTTGGTAAGCTTTAGATCTTGTTTTCTGATTGGGCACATTGTTATATCTTTTCTTCTTAAGTTTCACTGGACAATATGCAGCAGCATTTCACCTTCTCTTAGCACTTTCATGGAAAATATTTCTAATTTTATTTCCACAATTATGGCCTTCTTCTATAGCACTTCTGGCAGTAACATTGTTCTTATACTCATGGAACATGATGGAATTGATACTTTTTGTAGAGTCTTCCCCAAATTAGACTAAATGCAACAATACACTATACACAGAAAACAACAGAATTGACACATGTAATTGCCAATAACATCTGGTGGAGCTGGGTAGATTGCACAAGTTTTTAAACTCCTTGTGAGAGTTGCCCAGTTCAAAGTTCATGAGCAAAGGACAGTCTCTATGTATATGTGAATTTCCACCTCAAGCAAAGGTCAGATGTGCTTTGGAGAATGACAACATCTTACATGTGTCAAGAATTTTGATTGTGTAATTTTATTAAGTGCTCACAACAAGTCCATGAGTATTATTCCCATCTTGTATATGTTGTAGTTGAACGACAGAGAGGGTAAGAAGTTAACACAAATTCACATAGTTTGTAAAAGAGCCAGAATTTAAATCTACAGCTTCTATCTCCAAACTGTGAACTTTTTTCTGGTTTATCTCTCTCCCTCTGTCATAGAATTTTCCAGCAAATAAAGTCTTCTCTGTTTTACAAAAAGGAGTATGTAGCACTGTTCTCTGCTTCACACATATTCTTTCAGCCTCCATGGCTGATTCTCAAATTGGGAAGGAGGAAATGCTTCATCAACAAAGCCTCTAACGTTCCTCTCTGGAGCATCTCTTCTCATTATTATTATTATTTTTTTTTTGGTCACCAATGGTAATAAACCAAAGTTGTAAATCATATTGTACCTTTGTTGTGAATGACATTTTTTTTTTAAAAATTTCAGTCCTCTAGCATCCATTCTTTCTTTCTACCAGCACAATTTCTTTTCAAATTTTGTCTTTCTGTGTGTAGTCTTAGTGGGATGTTGAAANTTTTTTTTTGGTCACCAATGGTAATAAACCAAAGTTGTAAATCATATTGTACCTTTGTTGTGAATGACATTTTTTTTTTAAAAATTTCAGTCCTCTAGCATCCATTCTTTCTTTCTACCAGCACAATTTCTTTTCAAATTTTGTCTTTCTGTGTGTAGTCTTAGTGGGATGTTGAAAGCAACCTCCTAGTATGGAAGCTGAAGTGGCACTCCCCAGCCTAGCACTTCTGAGGACATGTAATTCATGATTGACTAATCAAATGCTTTTCTCTAGAGTTTTGAATTTGAAACAATGGATGAAGTCACAGGGACAATTTGNAGTCTTAGTGGGATGTTGAAAGCAACCTCCTAGTATGGAAGCTGAAGTGGCACTCCCCAGCCTAGCACTTCTGAGGACATGTAATTCATGATTGACTAATCAAATGCTTTTCTCTAGAGTTTTGAATTTGAAACAATGGATGAAGTCACAGGGACAATTTGGAGATGAAGTAATTCAAAGACAGTTTCTGTTACAACACTTATTTCTGTAGTCCCTCTTTCACCATAGCTTTAGTTTCTGTCAGTTTTCGAGGAGCAAACTTCCCTTACTTTGTGTGAGTGTAAACTGATACTATACTTACTTTTTATTATTGAGGTTAGTCAGACTCAATTTCCATGGAATAAAAGACTCCAAATTAATATATTGATAATAATCTACTAATAAATTCACCTATCTCAACTCATTAAACATGGAAACCGTGAGTATTAAAATACAAATTAATGAGAAAACTGGAAAGCAAGCCACTTTGTATTAGAATATTATCATGTATAGTGTGTGTAATAATCAGGGTTACTTTCAGTTGCAAGTAGAAAAAAGAAATGCCATTGTATTTGAAAATCTTGGAGGAAAATTAAAGAAGAAATGAGGTTAAAAAAGATAAGATGGTAATGGGAACAGTTACTACCCAACGTTAATGCCTTTATAAATTCACTAAAATTGTGCCTCGACGATGAGAGTTTTCTGGAAGCCTAAGCAAGAAGAAAACACTGTCCGTTGCATATGTCTGAAAATTTCTCCAGTAAAACTTGATCACTTGCTCAGAAGAAAAATTACACCTCACACTGAGACCAGAGCGGGGTGGGAAATGTTTTTATTTTTATTTTTTGGTGCATGTGTTCTCATGTGAGAACTATACAAAGTACAACAAATAGTGTCAGTAAGCACACCTTAGAGGAAACAGGATGTGATTCATATACTGTTTTTAAAACTGTTGCTCAGTGTAAGTTAACAGCATCATGCCAAACTGAAATTCACTGAAAAGAGTTCTGTGGGGGACAAACATGAAATGACCCAGGTGTGTAACTCTCTGTAGATCAGCTGTTTCATCTACAGAGAGATCTTACAGTGTTTAGATGCACGAGTAGGCAACTAGCATTCCAGAATTCCTCCAAAACTATTGTTTTCCTAAAGCATTGCTGAGAAATGAGCTTAAGGTTACATTCTCTAGCAATTAACTGCTGGGCAGCCATTCTATGTTGACTGTGGAGCAGATGGTTAACTTGGCTGTTGTTAAATTGGAGAAATTGAAGACAGAAGGATAAATAGAAAAAAAAAAAAAAAAACCTGCTTTTCTGCTTGGAATAAGGGAGAGGCACATACTGTGAAGAGATAAAATTATGCTNAAATCCCACCAGAATTTTGTAGAAGTATAAGATTTCTATGAAAATTTAAAGACAAGAAAGGCCAAGACTAATCCTAAAGCTATGGAACAAATAGAGGGTCATATTTGAAAAGCATAGGCAAATACTTGACATAAATAGCAGAGAGTTCACAGAAGGACCCACATATATACAACGTCTTGATTTACAACAAAAAACACCAACACAAGTTAATAGGAAAATAAATAAGTTAAAATTTTAGTAAGGCAAGAACATACTTTGAGAATAGCAACAAATTTGTTGTCTTTAAAAAAGGTATAGACTATCCTCTCAATTCAATCGAATATGACCGCATTTGTAAATCAATTGCTAAGAATCGGTACTAGTTTTATAGCTATTGTTTCTTAGTCCAAGTTTATGTTTCTATACTCTTTTCTGAGATATAAGGATTTAGAGTCTCCAAATTCATATTCCCTAGTCTTTCTTGCAGGCTGGCTTTCTTTTAGGTTCTGCCAATAAGCGGCACTCAGAGCATGCGAAGAGCTGGATAAAGGAAAAAGGGATCTACTTCTGTTTCCAAGTTCTGTCAGCTTCCCTCTGACATTAAGGGGCTGCTGCCAGGTTCTTCTGTGTTGCCCTCCTTAGAATTTCCAGCCCTAGCTCTGTATGGGTCCCTCCCTTAAGCGTCAGCATTTTGGTAACTCCATCTCTTCCCTCTGTTCTTCCAACCTCAGGTGTTGGGGGTTGCTTCCTGCCATTAATAATATTGAGGTTCCCTTGGCATCCATTTTATTCTTTCAATGTTCAAACATCTTGTATAACCAATTTCTTGTATCAGATCATCATTTTACAAATGCCTGATGTTTTCTGCTTTCATGGCTGGACCTTGAATGATATAGAGCCCATAACTCACTAGAAATGTCTCTCTTGAGGCAACTGCATGAAAGTTTAAGATATTCTTTTTGAGTATAAATTATCTAATTGAATTTTTAAAACCCTCAGGCCACCTTACCCTTCTCAGCAACTAACCTTCCCAGTCTGATAATGAGTGCTAATGAATTCCAGGGCAGTTAATGCAGGAATAAAAATAAGCAAAAATGATTGCCTTCTACAATATCCAAAATATCTTTCTTAGTGGTAGCAATAAACACCAGGTTGATGGACTGCTAATCTGTGATGTTATTATCCAGGATGAAAATGTCAATGTGGACCCAGAGTTTTTCATACTTATTTGAGTTTCTCACCACTAATTTCTGTTTATAGGTAATTTTGGTAGCAAAATTTTCCTTTTAGGTTATTACAATTGTCCTCGGGGCCAATAGTAACTTAAATGATCATCATACAACAGCTTCAGAGGGCATTCTGCCATACCTGTAACCCAATCCCAGTATTCAGGTCCCCAGAGGTAGTTGGCTTTGTAATAAACAAGCTAAAGTTAATGCCAATATAACAAATGTCCAAGTAGAAAGAATCTATTTTGCCAGAAGAAGGTAAGGGTTACAATAAGCATGTTCAGATTTACTGGAGAAGAAACCAGAAAGAAATGAACTGCCTTAAGAGAAATTTCCTGCCCAGATTCCTTTTCTTGACAACCAATAGACAAGAAACAAAATCAGGCATATCTAAATTTCATATATTTTATAGAAAGCAAATATTAAAATTTATCCTCAAATCTCATCAGAATCTGATTATTAAAATCCTTCATCATGTTCTAGGACTGCAGTCTTAGTCACTGAAGGAGCCCTCTGGGACATCTACCAATCAATAAACTATCCACTTAATGTGAATAGTAGTTATAATAAGTGTTAGTCATTCAGCCGTATCTTACTCTTTGTGACCCCATGGACTGCAGCATGCCAGGCTTCTCTGTCCATGGGATTCTCCAGGAAAGAATACTGAAGTGGGTAGCCATTCTCTTCTTCATGGGATCTGGGATCTTCCTAACCCAGGGATGGAACCCAGGTCTCCTGCATTGAAGGCAGATTATTTGCCATCTGAGTCACTAGGGGAGTGATAATAATAGTAGTGGTAATGATAGCTGTACATGTATTTTGTACTTACAATTCTAAATGATTTAAGTGTGCAATCTCTTTATATTTCCAAAAAGACAAGAAGCCATTCTTACTTTGATTAAAGGCAGTATCTTGATTTGCTTTTTGATTTCTCTTTCTGTAGAAGAGTTCGAGCTTGAAGGAGCTATTAATTAAGGGACTCTGTCCTCAGAGAACTATAAGATGGGCACATGACCCAAACTAAGTCAACCGAGTTCCTTCTTTCAGAAATTTGAATCTTGGTATGACTCATTAGCAACAATACTCTGACAAGATTCTCATATTTACTAGGCTAGTAAATAAATATTAATTCCTATTGTGAGATTCGATCACCAACCTTTCCTTTGTTTCTCTAAGCCACTCAATATCTACACCCCATAATTATTTTCTGCTTAAAATTTCATAGAATCAATTACTGTTGTTTGCAACAACATTTTATAAAAGATAAGTTTTATCTGTGAGAAAATTGGTGCTTAATGTGGTTAAGTCAATTGTGTAATGTCAAACTCAAATCAGAAAGTGAAGTGAAAGTGTTAGTCACTTAGTCGTGTCCAACACTTTGAGACCTCATCACTGTGGCCCACCAGGCTGCTCTGTCCATGGGATTTTCCAGGCAAGAATACTCGAGACAGCAAGAAAGACACAGATGTGTAGAACAGCCTTTTGGACTCTGTGGGAGAGGGAGAGGGTGGGAGGATTTGGGAATATGGCATTGTAACATGTATGGTATCATAAGGGAAATGGATTGCCGGTCTAGGTTCGATGCAGAAGGCTTGGGACTGATGGGCGGGGATGATCTGGAGGGATGGTGTGGGGAGGGAGGGGGAAGGGGGGGGTCCAGATTGGGAACTCAGGTACACTTATGGCTGATTTATGTCAATGTATGGCAAAATGAGTACAGTATTGTAAAGCAAAACAAACTAAAAAATAAAAATTAAAAAAAAAAAAAAAAAAGAATACTGGAGTGGGTTGCCATTTCCTTCTCCAGGGGATCTTCCTGACCCAGGGATTGAATCCAGGTCTCCTGCATTACAGGTGGATTCTTTACCATCTGAGCCACCAGGGAGGACTGTCAAATCACAGCTAGGATTTTAATCCAGGTATCTCTGGTTTCATGAGGACAGAGCTCTAGATGAAATGGCTTTGCTTTTGTTGTTGTTCAGTTACTCAGTCATGTCTGACTCTGAGATCACCAAGGACTACAACACGCCAGGTTTCCTTGTCCTTCACCATTTCCTAGAGCTTGATCAAATTCATGTCCACTGAGTTGGTGACACCATCCAACCATCTCATCCTCTGTTATCCCCTTCACCTCCTGTCTTTAATCTTTCCCAACATCAGGGTAGTTTCTAATGAGTTGGCCCTTTGTTTTAGGTGGCCAGAGTACAGGAGATTCCGCTTCAGCATCAGTCTTTCCGATGAATATTCAAGGTTGATCTTCTTTAGTATTTCCTTGCAGTCCAAGGGATTTTCAAAAGTCTCCAACACCACAGTTCAATTCACCAAAGCATCAATTCTTCAGCACTCAACCTTCTTTATAGTCCAACTCTCACATCTATACATGACTACTGGAAAAACCATGGCATTGACTATATGGATCCTTGTCACCAAAGTAATGTCTCTGCTTTTTAATATGCTGTCTAGGTTTGTCATAGCTTTTCTTCCAAGGAACAAGCGTCTTTTAATTTCATGGCTGCAGTCATGATCTGAAGTGATATTGAAGCCCAAATAGCTTTGTAATAGACACAAAAAGTAAATTTATTTTTATTCAGTGTGGAGTGTTTCTGAACAGCTTTTAGAAATCTGAGACACTGCAAGCATTGGTCCTGCTCATTCATACTGTAATGGATTTTATTGGTGGCTCACCTAAACAAATAAGTGAGATTCTCAAAGCAAGAGAAAAGCTTTAATATGAATAAATCAAGGCCTCATGACCAGATTCTTCTTATGGTTGGGAGAAAGAAAATGATTACAATTTAAAAGTGCAGTTTGGGAAAACAATTTGGTGGTTCTTCAAAACAGTAAACACAGAATATGTCCTAATACTTTGTTTTTCTGTTGTTTAGTCATGTCCAACTCTGCAACCCCATTGGCTACATCATGCCAGGCCTCCTTGTGCTTTACCCTCTCCCAGAGTTTGCTCAAACTCTTTTCCATTGAGTCAATGATACCATCTGACCATTTTGTCCTTTGTCATCCCCTTCTCCTGTGTTCAATCTTTCCCATCATCCAGGTCTTAGATATACACCTTAAAGAACTGAACAGAGACAGAAACAGATTTTGCACATGCGTGTTCATAGAAGTACTATCCCAAATAGTCAAAAGGTGGAAACAACTCAAATGTCAATCAACAGGTGAACAGATGTATAAGTGATGTACATATAGAATGGAATATTATTCAGGCATGAAAAAGAATTAAGTACGGATACATCCTATAATGTGGATACCTTAAAAACATTATTTTAAGTGAAAGAAGTTAGACACAATAGGCCACATTAGTCATGTGACATAATAGTCATATGACTCCATTTATANTGATGTACATATAGAATGGAATATTATTCAGGCATGAAAAAGAATTAAGTACGGATACATCCTATAATGTGGATACCTTAAAAACATTATTTTAAGTGAAAGAAGTTAGACACAATAGGCCACATTAGTCATGTGACATAATAGTCATATGACTCCATTTATATGAAATCTATAGAATAGATAAATTCTTGGAGACAGAAAGATTGATGGTCTTCAGAGGCTCGGGCAAAGGTAGAATAGTGAGTGGTTCCTTAATGGGTATAGGGTTTTATTACAGGGTGATGAGACTGTTTTGGAACAAGATAGAGATGGTATTTGCACAAACATGTAAATGCCACCAAATTGTATACTTTTAAATAATTGAGTTTATTTTGTGTGAATTTACCTCAGTATTTTTACAAGTGCCTAACCCCACTCCAGTACTCTTGCCTGGAAAATCCCATGGGAGAGAAGCCTGGTAGGCTGCAGTCCATGGGGTCGCTGAGTCAGATACGACTGAGTGACTTGACTTTCACTTTTCCCTTTCTTGCATTGGAGAAGGAAAAGGCAACCCACTCCAGTGTTCTTGCCTGGAGATTCCCAGGGACAGGGGAGCCTCGTGGGCTGCGGTCTATGGGGTCGCACAGAGTCAGACACGACTGAAGTGACTTCGCAGCAGCAGCAGCAAACTCTTTAAGTATAAAGCATATTAAATCTCTAAAACTACCTTATGAAATGTTACTATTTCCCAGCCCATCTTAAAGACAGAGAAGATAATGCATAGAAAAATTGATACTTGCTTGTGATCACAAAGCTGATAAAGTAGTGGATTTGGAATTCAAACTGAAAAGTTCAAGCTATAGCTCCCAAGTCTGTATTTTTCTACATTGTACTCTTACACTCTTCAAAAGCTTGGAATTGTGTAATTATACAATAGGCCAGCATTGCCCAATAGAACTTTCTGATAATGAAAATGTTATTTATCTATATTGCTTAATACAGTAGCTATTAGTCACCTGTGATGACTGTGCACTTGAAATTTTGCTAGGACAGCTGAATATCTGAATTTTTCATACTGTATAATCTTAAATTATTTAAGTGGTCTTATGTGGCTATGGGCTACCATATTAGTTGTTGCAAGTCTAAACTCTGATGTGTTTTTTTGTAAGATATTCTTTAGGATAAAAATTTTTTTTTTCAAAATGCATATTCTTCTTTCTGGGTAATATGAGGAGATAGGAAAAGAATTGGAGTAGTTCAACCNAGACAGAAGAGCCTAGTGGGCTGTAGTCCATGGGGTCACAAGAGTTGCATACGACTTAGTGATTAAACCACCACCACCACGCTACCTAAGATGCTGTTAATTTTACCAATTAAAAAATAAAAATAAAAACACTTCTCCTCTTCCTTGTGCTAATTATCAAAGTGTCTGGTGTTGAGATGGGAACAGCCCCGGGAATCTACTAGCCAGCTTTGGAGTGTGGATTGTTGCTCTGAAACGGATAGGACAGCACATGAGGTACATTCTGAAAGGACGCATAAACTTTACCTTCCCAAGCCAGTGGCCGACAGGAAACAGCTGCCACTCAGCATCAACATATTTTCTGCTTCCTGGACAAGGGTTATGGCACAGAGCGGTGCCCCACTGGCACCATTCTCCCATGCAGTCATCATCCAGATGCACAAGCCCTGTTTTCCCACCAGCTGGCACAAGCCTTTCAGAAAAATCAGTGAGAAGAGCTTGCACTGGTGGAACACCACCCATTTTAAAAAGGGCATGACTGCTATGCAATGAAACCTATTTAACTTCTTGCTCCTGATGGAATGAGGGTCTGCAAGCTCTCCTAGGGAGACCCATGCACTGGGACCAGTGGATCAGATGTCCTGCTGCAGTATGGTTGGCATAAGGAGTGCATTCCAGAGCTGAGATCTTTAGCAACAACCTGAGAGGCACCTGCAAACGTGGCAGCAGAAGCTCATCCGAGCCCCGCAGGTACAGGGTGCCTGGATGGAGGAGCTGCCAGAACTGAGGCCTCTCGTCAAGGCCATGTTCAACGCTGAGTTTGAGAACATCTCTTGACACCTTCTACAAGTCTGCCTGCTTCTCAGTGCCTCATGCCCTTTTCCAACGTCTTCAAGGACTGCCCTGGCTGCTGGCTCAAAGACCTTCTGCCGGCATCATTAGGTCCCTCTGGACCCACTAGTTCTGAACAGCCTGCAAGAAGTGGCCCCTCCTCCCACAAATCCCAGACAGGAAAAAATGACCCTAAGCTGAGAGTTTAAAATAATTAATGTGAACATGTCACACAGAGCTTGTCCCAGGGGTATAGTTTAAGATGCTTAAAGAATGACTTTAAGTACTTTAAGATGACTCAAACCGGCTCTGTCCCACATTGTTGACCACGATCCAGACACCTGGTCCTCTTCAGAAGGAGATTTCTCAGTTTCTTCTTGCTCTTAAAGCAGCTCCAATGAGGTGCTTTCCTTTAAGGAGTCATGTAAGGTGAGGATCATGGGAGGTAGCCTTTTGGAGTCCACCAAACTGCAGGGAAAACAGTTCAGACTTGACCAAGAACTTGGCAGGTGCCTCCAGCTCTGTGCTCATGGCCTGACACTTAATAGACATCAATCCACAAGGCATCTTAAAGAGATAGGAATACCAGACCACCTGACCTGCCTCCTGATAAATTTGTTTTCAGGTCAAGAAGCAACAATTAGAACTAGATGTGGAACAACAGACTGGTTCCAAACAGGAAAAGGAATACATCAAGGCTGTATATTGTCACACTGCTTATTTAATTTATATGCAGAGTACATCATGTGAAATGCTGGGCTGGATGAATCACAAGCTGGAATCAAGATTGCTGGGAGAAATATCAATAACCTCAGATATGCAGATAGTACCACCTTTATGGAAGAAAGTGAAGAAGAACTAAAGAGCCTCTTGATGAAAGTGAAAGAGGAGAGTGAAAAACTTGGCTTAAAGCTCAACATTCAGAAAACTAAGATCATGGCATCTGGTCCCATCACTTCATGACAAATAGTTGGAGCAACAGTGGAAACAGTGAGAGATTTTATTTTGGGGTCTCCAAGATCACTGCAGATGGTGACTGCAGCCATGAAATTAAAAGACACTTGCTCCTTGGAAAAAAAGCTGTGACTAACCTAGACAACATATTTAAAAGCAGAGACGTTACTTTGCCAATAAAGGTCCATCTAGTTAAAGCTATGGTTTTTCCTGTTGTCATGTATGAATCTGAGAGTTGGACTATAAAGAAAGCCTAACACTGAAGAAATGATGCTTTTGAACTGTAGTGATGGAAGAGACTCTTGAGAGTCCCTTGGACTGCAAGGAGATCCAATCAGTCCATCCTAAAAGAAATCAATCCTGAATAATCATTGCAAGGACTGATGCTGAAGCTGAAACTCCAATAATTTTGCCACCTGATGCAAAGAACTGACTCATTTGAAAAGACCCTGAGGTTGGGAAAGATTGAAGGTGGGAGAAAAAGGGGATGACAGAAGATGAGATGGTTGGATGGCATCACTGACTTCATGGACATGAATTTGAGTAAGCTCCAGGAGTTGGTGACGGAAAAGGAAGCCTGGTGTGGTGCAGTTGGACATCACTGGCTGACTGAACTGAACTGAACTGATTCACAAGGCTCAGCAAGTATAAGTTTCTCCTTTGTCAGAAAACTCCAGTCTCTATTAGTGGTTTTCTTGACGCCCTCTCTGGGCTTGAGATGAGGTGAGGTTTAGGACTATAGAAGGTGTGGTGGTGGGTGGGGGAAAGCTGCTCCATCCTCTTCCAAGGGGATGGGGAGGGTCGATGATGGTATAGTCCTTCCTGAAAAAGACAAAGGGTTCTCTTTTCCTGCCTACTCCACCTCCAGACATAAATCATGCAGCATCCCTGTATCTCACGGTCCAAATGCCAGGCAGAACCTCTCTTAAGGATGTGAATGACTTGTACTATAGCTTTGGAGATGCAGGTAACATTCACAATCAAATACAAACTGTCAATTATAATCCAGCAAATGGGATTTCCCTGGTGGTGCAGTGGATAAGAATCTGCCTGCCAATGCAGGGAACAGGGATTCGATCTCTTTTCTGGGAAGATTCCGCATGCAAAGGAGCAACTAAGTCTGTGTGCCACAAATACTGAGCCCATGAGCTGCAACTGCTGAATTCACTGGACTTTAATCCTGTGCATCATGACAAGAGAAACCACCACGATGAGAAGCCCTCACACTGCAGCAGAGTAGCCCCTGCTCTAGAGAAAGCCACACTAGCCGCACTGTCACACTAGAGAGAGTCCTCGCGCAGCAGCAAAGACCCTGTGCAGCCAGAAATAAATAAATACGAAATTTAAAACAAAACATAAATAGCATAAAGTCTGGAAAATGAACTTTATGCTCATTTAATGAGTATTTATGGAATGCCTTCTTTGTGCCTTCTTTGTGCCACTCACCAGCCTAGGATGTATCTAGAAAGATCTAGAAAGATCCAATAACCACTCAGTTATCTCTGAGAAGTGGGTGGCTGGCTTTTTACCTTTTTCTTCCACATACTTTTATACTATGGAATTTTTTTCTTACCTATAAATTTTATTTTTTAGTTTGTAAATCAGTTTCAGAATGAGAGCAAAACTTATTCTGTTTCTCTTCACATATGTATTTTTAATTTATTTTATTAATATAACAATTCAATTCCTGTTTTTGAAAATGCAAGATGCTGGTCATCTTTCCCATTTGGCTTGTAAGGTTCTAGAATCAATGATTACAAGCTTTAAAGAAAGAAAAAAAAGTCATTGCTGTTCCAGTGACTTGTTTTATTTAGTAAGTATAATTGGTCCTCTACAGAGCATTGATTAAACTTTAGGATGTAAAAGGTCAGATGTAGATTTATGCAAGATAAGACCACATCTTACTGCCAACTCATTCAAAAATGGCACACTACTTATCTTGTCCTTCTTTGTGTCTCTAAAAGATCTCTTTGGGATTTATAACAACCAATTAGAAATGTATATCCTAGATACAATTAGCCTCTTTTAAAAGTCACAGTCATCTGGAGGAATTAATAGTTCACTGCACACCCTCAAAATCAAATAACGAGAGATGGATCTTTTACTTAAAATTTGGAAATTGTGAGAAGTGGTAAAGGGGATTTGTATCAAATACTACATAAGAAAAACATAATCAAATACCTAAGAATTAGCTTTCTATTGAAATATAACAAATTACTCCAAAATCCTATTAGCTTAAAAGATTGACTTTGTTTTCTTATATTTTCTGTGGGCCAGGAATCTGAACGTGGCAACTTAAGTGTGTCTGTCCCAAGGTCTCTCACAAGGCTGCAGTCAAGCTGTTGTCTAGGATGATAGCCATCAACACTTAACTGGGAGAGGATCTAATTCCAAGTCACTGACACGATTGTTGGCAGGTTCTCACTGACCACGTCCAGAGTCATTAGTTCTGCTCCATATAGGTCTCTCCTGTGGGTTATTCACAACATGGCAGCTGACTTCCTTAAGACCAAGAGATCAGAGAGAAAGACAGGAAGACAGAGATCCCTCAGAATGGAAGCCATCATCTTTTCATAATCTAATTTTAAAAGTGACATCCTATTGCTCTACTGTAGACTGTCTATTAGAATGTTTCTAAAACAACATTAAGAGGAGGAGATTATAAAAGGATGTGAATATTAGGAGATTGAGGTCTTTGGGGGCCACATTTCAGGCTGCCTTCAACAACCTATTTCACACTCATCTTCTCTACCCCTGCCATCCTCACCATGCAAAGTTATGTTGTTAGCCAGAGCATCTTTTGCATTCTTCTCTTCTCTCTAGGTAATCTAAAATTCTCTCTGTTTTTCATCGCAACATTTCTCCTCGGTTAAAACACCCATTTAACAACAACAAAAAAATACATTTATTTAGTAGAATATGGATACTATTGTTTCTTAAACAGGTCCCATGAGAAGTCTTAGTGTAAATGGAACAATGCAAAACTTACTATAACATTATACTTAAGATTAATTATCTCATATGACTCTATTGCAATTAAAACTTTATTATTATAAAGTACTTGTAATAGCCTCAATAATTAAAACTTTTAGGAAAGAGAAGCTGTGTTCAAATGAATTCTGTGTTATCATTGGTTGTATTTATAGTGAGTCTTCCCAGAAATGAACTGTGATTTTCAAGAGTTTTCTTTTTTTTTCTTTTAAGTTAAATTTTATTCAAGCAAAAATGTGTGTTTTTTTCCAAAGTCTCTTTTTATCCCTCTTTATGTGTCTCAGTACTGGTTCAACTACAGTGAAGAGGAACACAAAGCTTTTGACATTTGGGCCAAGAACAATGTTGGTTATTAAACTCAGTCTTACCTTGGAACAAGCTGCTTCCTCAGAACACATCTTGTTAAATTTTCCTTGTTTGCAGAGTCAGGAACGAATAATGCCATATAGCCTTGAGTGCTCTGTGAACAAATGATGCAAGCCTTTGAAGAGTTTTCATAGCTTAGTGGTTTCTTTTCCTTCCCTTTTTATATTATGTTTGTTTTGTCTTGCTTTGTACCAGGTTAAATTCAAGCCCTTTCCTGAGCTTGTCCAAAAGTTTCAAAGGGAATAAAAGTTTCAGAGGGAATCAATGTAGTAACTCTCAGACACACTTTCAAATTCTAATGTCTGAAAACTGATTTCTTCTTATCTCTGCAAGTGAGACCAGAAATCATCTGGATTCTTTCAGCCAAGTGTCTACAATAACATGACTTGACTATCCCAGAATTCTCTTGCACAGGAAAATGAAAATGCAAATAACTTTATTTGATTCTTCAAGACCTTTTGGAAAATCCAGTTATCAGAACATTAGAAGACTCATCCAGCCCTCATGAAAGGACTGGGACGATAAGTAGTTAAACCAATTTCATCAAATGACTGTTTACCTCTCAAGACTTAATTCAGACACTTGGGCTTACTGTGTCCACCATCTTATATTATTATATTATGAATTTTGCCCTGTCTCAAATTGATCTCTACAGTAAAAGATCTTATCTTTCCCCCTCTTTTAAAAAATTATAGTTGATTTATAAATTGCGTTGGTTTCCAGTATACATCAAAGTGATTCAGTTATATATATATATATATACACCCACACACATATTCTATTGCTAATTTTTTTCTCTTATAGATTATTATAAGATATAAAGGATAGTTTCCTGTGCTATACAGTATGCCCTTGTTATCTATTTTATATATAGTAGTGCGTATATATTGTAAAAGACCTACTTTAAATCCATCTGCAGAAACTTCATAAATATTTCATCTTTGTTCCCTCCCACCTTCAAACACTATAAAGACTCTACCAGATATCCCTTAGTTTAGCCAGCAATAATCTTCTCTACAAGTTAGTCACTTTATCTTCAAGTTGCTTTGGTGATCTTTTGAGGAAATGCATAGTTGAGAGAAGCAACCAAGATATGGCTGTGCAGGGAAAAATTTAAACAATATTAATTACTGTTCATTGATTTTATATGAATCCTACTTCTCTAAGTGAGAAATATAACAATATACTCAAGTTGTATCATCAAAACGTGATGAATGAAATTTGTCTAGTCAAAGCAAAACAAATACTTCAGATAAATGTATGTGAAGTTCAGCAGTGATATGTCATATTAGCTGAGTTGGAATATGGAACATCTTAGAAGCCAGGCGAGTAAAGAGTTGAGGCATAAAAGGCAAAGTTATGTTGTGTCCAATGTCTTCTTTTATCAAAGCTAAGTGGAAAAGAAATAACAGAAAGAACAGATATAAGAAATAGCTGCTACATATATGCAAATGTCACAGTCTGCAGCTAGGATATTTGCTTGACAGATAAGGCTTCATTGAAAATGATCTTGAATGGATATAACCTCAAGGAGGCTCACCAATGTTTGTAATTATGAAGTAGAAAACAAGCAAGTGCTACTTTGGTGATTTTGATGGATATAAAGGTCAGGGTGGATATAATACAGTGTCTCCTTAAGAACTGCTATTGAGCGTAAACTTCCCTTCCGGATATAGATATGCATTTTCATTGTAGCTGCATCTCTAACAACTCTGATGATCAATTAGCTGTCCTATTCAATTAGAAAAGAAAGCTATCACCCTTGTCCCTCTGTTGAAGTTGCCCTTGAACACCAAGCTATAACTCTTCAGAGGTGGTCTTCCTGTCCTTGGATTCCTGCCACCTCAGTAACCAACACCACATACACTCAGCATTACAGAATTGTTTTAAACCTGCTGCTGCTGCTGCTGCTGTTGCTGCTGCTAAGTCACTTCATTCGTGTCCGACTCTGTGCGACCCCATAGACGGCAGCCCACCAGACTCCCCAGTCCCTGGGATTCTCCAGGCAAGAACACTGGAGTGGGTTGCCATTTCCTTCTCCAATGCAGGAAAGTGAAGAATGAAAGTGAAGTCGCTCAGTCGTCTTCGACTCTGTGCGACCCCATGGACTGCAGCCCACCAGGCTCCTCCGTCCATGGGATTTTCCAGGCAAGAGTGCTGGAGTGGGGTGCCATTGCCTTTTTAAACCTAGTGAACTTCATTTGTCTCCGAAACAAAAGTCCATTTGAAGTCCTTCTTTTTATCAGATATAAGTTCTCGGCTTCCTTGATGAGAAAACAGAGCAATGGCAGATTGAATCCCAGGTAACATGACATGAAGCTTCAGGAAGGGAAATCAGTTGAGTGGGTCCCCCTTTTAAGACTGCATTTAGAGGTAAAATAAGTACATTGTCTTTTTTACTTCCTTTCTTTCATTCTTTGTTTTAATTTTAAAATGCACATGGACAAGTTTACCCACTATTACTTGATGCTATACTATCTGGCTGTGCTATCAATTTGACATTTTGTGGATTAAGAAAATAAAGCCACACAATTTGGTAAGTGGGCTACCAATAGTCTAGCAACTGTCTCTAGATCAACAGCATGAATCAATATGAAATTTTTTTTATAGAATTATCGTAGCCCTCTTATCTTTGATGCTTATCATTTTTACTTGGAATAAATAATATAGATTTTTCACTCTTTGATACTGATTCAGCTTCTAAAAGGGTTTGGCAAGTCTATTTCCAATTCACACAAACATATCAAAATGTGATACCCAAATTAAAACACTTTCACCTATCCCAGGGTTTAGGGGGATTGAATACATCAAAAGAATATGAAGCATTTATATAATTTTATTTTTTAATTAAAAATATTTCCTTTTCCAACCTTAAATTTATTATTTTTATTTGCTTTGCAAAAAAACACTAACAGACAATTTCAAAATTCCATGTTAATAAAAAAATCACCTTCAATCCCAACATTCTTTTCTGATATGCACAGAAACTTCTCATTGGTCTTTTTCAGATATTTTCTAGAGAGTTACTAAAAACCCACTTCTAAATGAAACCAACAGAATAAAGATTCTTGTCAAAGATATACAAATGAGTTTTCTATTGCTGCATAAACTACCACCTCAAAATTTAGTAGTTAAAAGCCTATTATTGACACAAAGGAAAAAATTAGGCTAGGCTTAGCTGTGTGGTTTTTAGGCAGAGTTCCCATGGGTTACTTATACAGTTGCAGTTGGGAGACAAGACCACTGAGGGCTGGAGGGTCCTGAATGTCATCATCCACATGCCTTAGACATCAGCAGAAGATGGCCGGAATGGACTGTGGACACAGCAGGAGAAGAAAAGGGTAAGATAAATTGGGAAAGTAGCATTGACATATATACACTACCATGTGTAAAACAGACAACTAGCAGAAAGCTGCTGTATAAACAGGGAGCTCAGGTCAGTGCTCTGTGATGACTTAGGGTGTGGAATGGCAGGGAGGGGAAGCAAAGAGAGAGGGGATATATATATTACACTTATATCTATAAAATGACTGATTATATATATACTTATATACATAAAATTTTATAGATTTATACATAAATTATACAAAATATGTTTTATATAATATATATTTATATATAAATTATATGGAATATGTTTTATATAAAACATAATAAAATANACCCAGAGGGGTGATATGAGGTGGGAGGTGGGAAGGAGGCTCAAGAGCGAGGGATATATGTATTCCTATGGCTGATCCATGTTGATATACGGCAGAAGCCAAAACGGTATTGCAAAGCAATTATCCTTCAATTAAAAATAAATTAATTAGAAAAAAAAACAAGAGTACTTAGTGTAATTCCAGGTATTTTAGAGGCCACCAGTAGGTAGCAACAGCTGTACTCAGTCATAAGACCCAAGCCCACGTTCTCCTTCCCTTTGGGTGCCATGCTGAAATGCTTCCTAATAAACAGGCATTTCAGGGCACATTACATCCACATTCCAGGAAGCACATTTGCCTGGCTCTTTGGGTCTCATCTCTTTGTTTCCCATCTCAAGGGGGTGTTTTTCTGAGCTTTGTTTGATAGGCAGATGATTATGGAGTATAAAAATAAAATCTCAAAATTAAAAAAAAACAGCAAGTCTGTCAAAACAGAGGGCAGGATGGAAGATCAGGACACCTGGCCTACACTGCCCTTGGCTATATACCCAGACACAATCAAGGACAGAAATGGTAAAGGCCTAAGTGAAGCAGAAGAGATCAAGAAGAGATGAAAAGAATACACAGAAGAACTGTACAGAAAGGACCTTAATAACACAGATAATCACCATGCTGTGATCACTCTCCCTAGGCCAGACATTCTGGAGTATGAAGTCAAGTGGGCCTTAGAAGTCATCACTATGAACAAAGCTGGGCTTCCCAGGTGGCACTAATGGCAAAGAATTCACCTGCTAATCCAGGAGACATAGGGACATGGGTTTGATCCCTGGGTCAGGAAGATCCCCTGGAGGAGAGCATGGAAACCCACTCCAGAATTCTTGCCTGGAGAATCCCATGGACTATAGCCTGGTGGGCTACAGTCCATAGGATCTGCAGAGAGTCAGACATGACTAAAGTGACTTGGCATGCACAAACAAAGCTAGTGGAGGTGATGGAATTCCAGTAGAACTATTAAAATCCTAAAAGATCATGCTATCAAAGAGCTGCACTCAATATGTCAGCAAATTTGGAAAACCCAGCAGTGGCCACAGGACTGGAAAAAAGTCAATTCTCATCTCAGTTCCCACGAAGGGCAGTACTAAAGAATATTCAAACTACTAGACAATTGCACTCATCTTCCATGCTAATAAGGTTATGCTCAAAATTCTTCATGGTGGGCTGCAGTGTTACATGAACCAAGAACTTCGAGATGTCCAAGCTGGGTTTAGAAAAGGCAGAGGAACCAGAGATCAAATTGCCGACATTCGCNGCAGTACTAAAGAATATTCAAACTACTAGACAATTGCACTCATCTTCCATGCTAATAAGGTTATGCTCAAAATTCTTCATGGTGGGCTGCAGTGTTACATGAACCAAGAACTTCGAGATGTCCAAGCTGGGTTTAGAAAAGGCAGAGGAACCAGAGATCAAATTGCCGACATTCGCTGGATCATAGAGAAAGCAAAGGAATTCCAGAAAAACATCTACCTCTGTTTCATTGAGTATACTAAAACCTTTGAATGTGTGATCATAACAAATTATGGAAAACTCTTAAAGAGATGGGAATACCAGGCCATCTTACTTGTCTCTTAAGAAACCTGTATGCAAGTTGAGAAGCAACAGTCAGAACGCTGCATGGAACAACTGACGGGTTCAGGATTGAGAAAGGATTACAACAAGGCTGTTTATTGTCACCCTGTTTATTTAACTTATATGCTGAGAACATCAGGAGAAATGCCAGGATGGATGAGTTTCAGCTGAAATGAAGACTGGCAGCAGAAACATCAACAACTTCAGATATTTGGATGATACCACTCTAATGGCAGAAAGAGAAGAGGAACGAAAAAACCTCTTGATGAGGATGAAGGGAAAGAGTGACAAGACCAGCTTAAAACTAAATATTAATAAAACTAAAATTATGGCTTCTAGCCCCATCATGGCCTATAGAAGGGAAAAGGTGGAAGCAGTGACAGATTTCCTCTTCTTGGGCTCTAAAATCACTATGGATGGTGACTACAGCCATGGAATTAGAGAATGACTGCTTCTTGGCAAGAAAACAATGACAAATCTGGACAATATATTAAAAAGCAAAGACATCACTTTGCTAACAAAGGTCTGTCTAGTCCAAGTTATCATCTTTCCAGCGGTCATGTATGGTTGTCAGAGCTGTACCATAAGGAAAGCAGAGCACCTAAGAATTGATGCTTTCGAACTGTGGTGTTGGAGAAGACTCTTGAGAGTCCTTTGGACTGCAAGGCAATCAAACTAGTCAATCTTAGAGGAAATTACCCCTGAATACTCACTGGAAGGACTGATGCTGAAGCTGAACTCCAATACTTTGGTCACCTGATGCAAACAGCTGACTCATTGGAAAAGACCCTGATGCTGGGAAAAACTGAAAGCAGAAGAAGAGGGCAACAGAGGGTGAGATGGCTGGATGGCATCACCACACGAAATGGACATGAACTTGGGCAAACTCTGGGAGATGGTGAGGTCCAAGGCGATGGCACCTGACTCCAGTACTCTTGCCTGGAAAATCCCATGGACAGAGTAGCCTGGTAGGCTGCGGCCCATGGGGTCGCAAAGAGTTGGACACAACTAAGCGACTTCCCTTTCACTTTTCACTTTCATGCATTGGAGAAGGAAATGGCAACCCACTCCAGTGTTCTTGCTTGGAGAATCCCAGGGACGAGGGAGCCTGGTGGGCTGCCATCTATGGGGTCACACAGAGTCAGACACGACTGAAGTGACTTAGCAGCAGCATGGGGTAATGAAGAGTCAGACACGACCAGGCAACTAACAACAGTATACCTGGAGGATAGTAATTGCTCAGTAAATATTCACTAAAGTATGCTGATTGGATAAACCACAAGAAAAGACAGGAGCTTCTTCTGTGCACATAATTCAATTTCCAACACACTCTCTGAAAGTCATACTTCTTTAAGAAGCAGAAGAAAAGGAAACAGAATCAGACCTGAGGGAGAGACGGTCAATTCAATGCTCCACCATCACAGCAGCCACACATTGGGTCTAAGTGTGAAGGACTCCATACCATGCACTGACCTATGTTGCCCTCAGAACAGCTGAAAGGCTTGGTGTTGTTAGCTGCCTTATAAGACAGAAAACTGAGGAGCACAGACGTGGAATTCCAAGTCCCTTTATCTTCCTCACTATTCTATACTGACTGTCTGGAGAAAATTATTATATTAATGGCTGATTTGTCAGAGTCTCCCAATAGCATCCATACACTCTCCAATTCTCAAAGCCCCACAGTTTCACATAACACCCTCCAGGGACATAATCATCTTTGAAAAGATGTCCTCATTTCCTACAGCAAAGCTCTATCTGGAAGACACTTAAAATTTGCATTTCCCTATAGAAACCTCTCCAGTGCTAAACAAACAATTTACTCTTTTGTTCTCAGAATTACGTGGTTATCAGTGGATAAAATTGTGGAACCTGAGGAAGTCTGAGTCCAGAAATCCATCTCAGTAAATGATTAAATCACATGCACACAAAACTAACAAACAAAGAAACAAAACCTAGTATATGATGAAAGTATCTGTTGAAAATACCTGCTAAAAATATGCTCTACTAGGGGTAAAAAGGGTTAACTCTTTCATTTAATTTGAATTTATAATTTTAAGATATTAAAATTTAATTTGAAAAATATAAAAATAAAAAATGAGTAAACTTAGGTGGCTTATGAAAAGAACATGTGAGTGCATACCTGAAGTGCAACTGACATTTTCTTCCTTAAATCATGAAGTCCAATATCTCTTGTCCAGATTCCATCAATCAAAACACCACCACCTTCAGGTTCTGACAATCTAAAAAGGGCAGCAATGAGGGAACTTTTTCCAGCCCCTGTTCTTCCTACAATGCCAAGCTGTAAAGAGATTCAGGAGAGAATAAGAATTAACAAAATGCAACAAACCTGGGAGAAATGCTGGTTATTGATGATAATGAATTTTAAAGGTTCTATATAAAGAGTAGTCTATAAGTTTCTCAATCATGGCACTGTTGACATGATGGGCCAGATAATTCATTCTTGGGGGAAGAGGGCTTGTCCTGTGTATTGTAGGATGCTTAGCAGTAGCCTTGAACTCGACCCACTAGATACCAGTAGCACCCCCTAAATAAACTGTGGCAACCAAAAATTTCAGACACTGACAACTGTCCCCTGGTTGAGAGCCCCCTAGTCCCAAGAAGAGTTAAAAATGACAATCTGCTGGCAGTGAAAGGCCAGTGCTATCCTATGTGGTCCATAAGAAGTCAGCCTTTAAATTACTTTTATTCCTACAGCCTGGAGAATCATGTGACTAATTTTATGGAGATATCAACAAGTAAAGTCAGAAGTATTATACATAAACAAGTATCCACTTTTTTAAGGGCCTATTATTTAAGAGAATTATTCTTTGGTAGAAAAGCTAAAAGTCTTCCTAATATTAATTATCTTAATTATATTATATCTTGAAAGGAAATATCTTAAAATTATAAAATGCAGATCTCAGTGTATTATAAGACAGAGGACAGTAGACAAAATGCACATAATGAAGTCAACATCAATACAACATTTGCTACTTATATGGGACCTTTCATTGGAGCAGTTCAAAATGCATTTTATAAACAAATTAATACTTGCAGTTACACCTTGTAAAGATACATGTCAAGTGTCAGTCTAGTCATTAAAACCAAAGCAGAGAGAAATTCAGTCCACTAATGGTAAGATTGGGGCTCTTCTGGTGGCTCAGTGTAAAGAACACACATATGAATGCAGGAGACTAAGGTTTGATCCCTGAGTTGTGGAAGGTCTCCCACAAAAGGAAATAGCAACCCACTCCAGTATTCTTCCCTGGAGAATTTCATAGACAGAGGAGCCTGGCAGGCTACAATCCATGGGGTCACAATGGAGTTGGACACGACTGAGTGACTAATATGCACCAGTGCAGGAGACATGGGTTCAGCCCCTAATCCAGGAAGATCCCACATGCTACAGAGCAATTAAGCCAGTGCACCACAACTACTGAAGCCCCCACGGCCTAGACCCAGGAGCCACAGCAAGAGAAGCCACCGCAGTGACAAGCCTGGCAACTGCAACTAGAGAGCTGCTTACTGCAACTAGTGATCCCTCATTCATTACAACTAGACAAAAAAATAGAGCAGCAACAAAGACCCAGCCCAGCCAAAATTAAATAAATGAAATTATTTTGTAAAAAATTATGTTTCTACTATGTTGCATTATATCTACTACTGTGGGCAGGAATCCATTAGAAGAAATGGAGTAGCCATCATGGTCAATAAAAGAGTCTGAAATGCAGTACTTGGATGCAATCTCANAGACGTGCAACTGCTGCTGCTGCGTCACTTCAGTCGTGTCTGACTCTGTGTGACCCCATAGACGGTAGCCCACCAGGCTCCCCCATCCCTGGGATTCTCCAGGCAAGAACACTGGAGTGGGTTGCCATTTCCTTCTCCAGTGCATGCAAGTGAAAGGTGAAAGTGAAGTCACTCAGTTGTGTCTGACTCTTAGCGACCTGATGGACTGCAGCCTACCAGGCTCCTCTGTCTATAGGATTTTTCAGGCAAGAGTGCTGGAGTGGGGTGCCATTGCCTTCTCCAGATGTGCAGCAACTAATTATCAAAATAAAGTCTCAATCAAAGGGTCAGAAAGTCAGAGTCAAGACAGTGTAAAAAAGTGAGATCTGAAGCAACAAAATAAAAAATTAGTTTTTAGTTCTGCTTTTCACTCTTTAACCTGGTGCTCTTGGCAATATTCCTTTAAACATCATGTCTATATATTTAAAATAAAAACATTTATTAACTCTCCTGCCGTTTTTACAAAAGTAATTGTAAGTATCAGAGGCACTCATAAATATAGAGGATTTCAAAAACTGCAAAATATGAGGATTAAGATAGCATGTCTGTTACTGTTAAATCATAAAATGAGATAACTAGTAAAAACCTTTAATAATCATTCATCCTTTTCCAAGAGAACTAGAGAAAGGATACATGATATGTCCTAGATTATATATCCAGTTAGTAACAATGCTTGTTCTAAAATAAAATAGGTCCCTTGACTCCTAGTCTAGTGTATTATTTTCTTAATCTTTTTCACATTGAGATATTTAAAACACTAACAGGAATGACTCTTGGGTACTGAGTAGAAAGAAAACAGTTCCATATAGCTATCTTTCCAAACTCTTTCATGCCTTTGTGAAGAGACTATTATGGACATGTTGAAAACATACTGCAGAGGTCTTATCCAGGCATCACAACTTGTTTCTTTTAGGCTTATTAAACCTTTACAAAATTAAACTTACTGTCACAAAAAAATTAGCTGAAATCTAGCACATTCAAACACATACATACACATGTACACGTCTTTGAAATTACCTTAATTAAAAATGTTTGATGAGTTTGTTAAGGCAGTTATGGTAACATCGCCACTCTTTTAACTATCATTACCTTAAAAAAAAAAAAAAGAAAAGACCAAGCCTTTATCCGAGGCCATAGAGGATTTTACTAGTGTGATGCAAAGAAAGGAATTTTCTTTCAAGTCAAGTATCCAAGTGATTGGAAAGAATCCAAAATAGTATTTGTTTAAAACCTTTTGGTGTCTCATAATGCTTTGGATCCTTGCCAAAGAAAATTAGTATGTATATACATACATACATGAGCATGCAGATACACACACACACACGCACACGCACATACACACACACACACACACACACACACACACACACACACACACTCATGCAAAATTTTCAGAGGATTTCAGGAAGCCTTAAGGCCTAAAGAAGGATTTTTGGTCTAAAGGTAGTGGACGGAAATAAAAGAGAAAAGGCAGGCTCTAACATATGATTATTCCAGAAAATGTGGTTAGCTTTCTGTGTCAGCAAGCACCTATCTACAGATGGAAGTTATACCCCCTCAAATGAAGTAGACTCTTTCATTATGTCATTCTCAGAAACTCTCACTAGTGATCTCAAATCTCAAATATTCCTCTTAAACACCTCTCCTCCCAAAGTACAGTTCAATATTAAGATTAAATCATTTTATTCTCTGATAACCTCAATCTTATTCTCTACCAACCTTCTCTTTTTCTTCTTCATAACTGATCTATGAATATGCAATTTATTCATTTTATTTATTTATAACTTATCTCAATGCATTTTGCTTTAGAAAGAACTCATGAAGTTTCAGTCACCCAAACAAAAACCAATAAAACTTCCGTTTACCTGACAGATCTTGGACTATTTCAAAATTCTCCATGTTACTGTGAACAAGAAAATCACAAATGGTTAAATCTTGTGAACTTCTATAAGTCAAACCTATATAAAAATAAGCAAATTTGTAGTGACCTTCTTTATTCCTCCCGCACCCTGTCTAGGTATTACACTGGGAGCTATTCATTACAAGAAGAAGCCAGTCCTCTATTTTTCTCCCTCAGTTTACAAAGTCTTGTAGGATGTAATCTCAGATTTTCAGTGGAAGTGCTTCAGTGCTTTCTGCTTTCTTTGCTGCTGTGACCAGATGGAAGCATCACCTTCTTTTCCAGAAAGTCTATGAACAGGCAGAGTAAAGGTGACAGCTCACACGGAGTAGTGCCAGATGCTCTTGTTTATTCCAGAGTGTTAAGGGAAATTTATTGGCAGAAGCTCAATGGCTTTTTGGAGGATTTTCCAAAGAGACACAATTTTGGGGTGGAAATCTGTCTCTGTGTGCAACACCAATAAAGAAGACATATTTTGCCCAGTAGACTTGGCTATGTATATCTTGGTTTACATTATTTCCCCAAAATACGCAAAGATTTTCCAAACCCAAGCATTGATGTCAGAGGGATGCAGCACTCTTGCCTACTTGCTGTCTTTAAGAACATTGAAAATTGGTAGCTGGAGCTGTAAATTTACCCCCTTTTTATATTTCTTTTTATTTTCTAAAACTGAGTCATTGTAATGAAGGAAAAGTTACTTTAAAAACCGAGTGCATGATAAGTACTAAGCATGTTTATTTTAATACAGATTAAAGCTATGTTTACACTGGAAAGACTATGCTAGTGTTATTTACTCACCAAACTTCTGATACTACCATGGAGAAAGCAGGTTGTCAGCACTCAAGAGCATGGGTGTTGGACTCCAGGTTTTGAAGGTTACTAGCCATTTCACTTTGTCAAATTCACTTCACATCTTTATGCCTCAGTTTCCTTATAGGTAATATCATCATCATAATAGCATCCATCTCATAGGGATTTGTTTGAGGGCTAAATGAATTTTTTATAAAGCATGTTTAGAAAGTACCTGGCACATAATAAGTACTCATCAAATGTTAGCCAATACTGCAAGCATTGTCATTATCATTGTTATCGTGCAGTCATTTCCCTTTGATGCATTACACTATAAAAGATGTATTCTTTCTTCCTTGGCAACACTTGTTTTAGGGAAAATGAGTCAAAAATATTCTATTAGAGAAGACTGGAAACTCCAAAGTTTGTCTAACCTCAGCCTCCACAAATAAACTGACAAAGAAAGTGTTCATTCTGTTTGGGATCTTTCCCAAGAAAGTAAAACTAACATTTCCATCATGTTAAAAAAAAATAATAATCACCCTTATAAGCAATAAAAACAATGTCTTACTCTCTCTCTCTCTCTATATATATATATATATACACACACACATACATATATATTTAATAGTACCTTTTGCAAACAAAAATACTCTTTAAAAAGTTCTACAATTATTTTAAAAAGAAAAATGAGAAACTTTATAAGTTTTATTAAGTTAGAAACTCATTTCCTTGTATCACTGTTCTTTCACTTTGAGGGGAAAAAACAGTTTTAAACATATACATGTATGCAAAGTTGCTACAGTCATATCTGATTCTTTGCAACCCGATGGGCTGTAGCCCACCAGGCTTCTCTGTCCATGGGATTCTCCAGGGAGAAATAGTGGAGTGGGTTGCCACTTCCTCCTCCAACATACATGTATAACCATGTATAAAATAAGATATTTCATCAGAGAAACTGTAATCAAAATATCTCTATGAGTTACCAAGGTCTGGATTTCAAATTCCAGGTAACTGATTCAAATAAGATCAACTAATTTTAAAGTTAATTGATATAGTTCATTATAGAGACATTGTTTATATTTGAATTAGCATATATTGCCAAAGTGAATCAACTTTTGTATCAATACTTTTAGAATATTTTTGTTATTTTAAAAGTACAGATTGATTCAAAAATGGTAAAATACAGCTATTAAAAATGTGTACTTGGCTGTATAGAATATAAAATTCTATGATGCCAACTTTGATTGTTTATATATAAATAACTCCTTTTGACTATCATTAAACTCTATTCTAAGACAATAATAAATACTTCTTGAAATAGTGTGCTCAAAAGTGGAAAAAATTAGCATGGAATCCACAGATCTCAGTTGTAGTGATTGCAGTTATTGATAGCACCCCCACTTGCATGACTATCATGTGTAAGTCACGCCCACATTTGTTCTCAGCTCTAGCCATATGGCAATTCTTCCTGAATGATTTGGCTTCTCCTTCTTCTTTCTCTATCATTACAATATTATGCCTTTCTTCCCTTTGAATCTCGCCAGCTGGGAAGCAAAAAGAGCATTATTTTTGCCTCACTTATTCTGATCCTTTTATGAGTATCCTTGGTTACTTTAAACATGAACTTATCCTGCTTGTATCAAAAAATTGAAAGATTCAGTTTGTGAAAGCTATTCCATTAGATGAGTTCAAGTTTCCACATTCTTCTAATACACTTTATTTTTCAATTATCTTTTGAGGTGGGTGTTGTGGGGTGGAGATTTAAATTCTCTTGTGTATAAATTCCTTGCAAATAATCTATATACATTGAGAAAAAGGCTTGAAAACAGTCAACATTTTTAAAAGGGAAGTCTCCTGATTATAAATCACATTTGAATTGGCTGTTCATGACCAAAAGAATATTCCTGTCATAGAAAACAAGCTTGTGACTTGGTTTCTTTGAACAATCATATATTGCAATGGTAGTAGTAGTAATACTACAATGTTTGTAGTAGCAGTTTGGTTGCTCAGTCGTGTCTGACTCTTTGCGACACCATGGACAGCACGCCTGGCTTCCCTGTCCATCACCAACTCCCAGAGTTTGCCCAAACTCACGTCCATCCAGTTGGTAATGCCATCCAGCCATCTTATCCTCTGTCCTCCCCTTCTCCTCCCACCTTCAGTCTTGCCCAGAATCAGTGTCTTTTCCAATGACTCAGTTCTTCGCATCAGGTGGCCAAACTATTGGAGTTTCAGCTTCAGCATCAGTCCTTTCAGTGAATATTCAGGATTGATTTCCTTTAGGATGGACTGGTTGGATCTTCTGGCAGTCCAAGGGATTGTCAAGATTCTTCTCCAACACCACAGTTCAAGAGCATTAATTCTTTGGCACTCAACTTTCTTTATGATCGAACTCTCACATCCATACATGACTACTGGACAGAACATAGCTTGGACTTGATCGACCTTTGTTGGCAAAGTAATGTCTCTGCTTTTTAATATGATGTCTAGATTGGTCATAGCTTTTCTTGCAAAGAGCAAGTGTCTTTTTAAGTAATGTTAGTATATACAACAAATTGAAGATTACACCCTGCCTTAGAGAAAATAATGTAGAACACTTTACTTTGTAAATATGAGAGTTTATTTCTTGAAAACATTAACTTAAAGCCAGCAACAATAGGCTGGTGGCTCCTATTGCAAAGTTTGGGAAGGGGTGGCCTTCTGTTTGCTCATCACAACTAAATCAGGCTCACAAGAGTGTCTGTACATACAGAGAAGGTACCTGGTGAATATTTTGCCGTGATGATAGAAATACACATTTACAAATCAAAAGTCTGTGAAGTGTTGATTCCCCAAAAGGAATTTTGCAACAAATAACTGTAACCTTAAAACCAGAAAATGATCCATCATTGATTAAAATAAACAACATAATAATAAAATAAAACAAAGCACAATCTTTGTTCTTGGAGAATGCTTGAGATGCATCTAGGGAAGAGATTTTAAGTGATATATCTATTACTGATCTTGGTTCACCTGGTTATTATGGGTAATTTTATCATACAGGGCTATACTTTTTTGATTCACAACCTCCTCCAATTCTGTACAATCTCCTTTCAAATTCCCAAAATATGTTCTTCAAAAGTAATAGTTAACTAAAAGCATCCTTTTAGTGCATTCAGGTTTTTTAATTCTTTTCTGTAAGAAGAGAACACTGATTTAGGAAAAAAAGAATTCTTAAGAAGTTGCCTTTTATTTATCATAAAATAAAACTTATGTCATGCTTTAATTTTCCAAGGATTCAAAAAATTTATCCTTTTCCTGATAAATAAGTCTCAGCTATACATGTATTTGTATCATAGTTGATTTAGTGCAGCATTCTACAAAGTTTTGCTAAGTTTTTGAACCCCCCAATCTACTTCTAAATGGTATACAAGTTAAAAATGCTTATAGTACAAATTTTGTACTCCTGAGTATATGTCAGATGAAGGTTCTGTAGTAAACCATAGCTGGTCAATAAGGATCTAACAGTGCTACAGACAAAAATAGATAATCATCATCTTTAGATTTTCTAATTATCAAAGCATCTTAACCACTTTCAACAGTGATAAGATCAGAGCACTTACATTTAGATAGCTACTGATTCAGCAAGAACATGTTTTATTGACTAGAATGTAACATCATGTGTGTGCCTGAATCTCATCCATATTTTCACCTGGGAAATTGCTAGCTCATCATCTGAGATCTCATAACTTTAGTTAATTCAGCTGATTTGGGGCATATGATGCTTTTATTTCTTAGTCCTGAGACTTCAAAAGCATTAATTATATTTGGAATGTTCCTGTGATACTTTAACTTCATAATATGTTCTCTGTATTTTCATTAAAAGATAAATAAGACTTCTATTTAAAATATTGTTTCCTAAATTCCAACATTTTTTCTCTCAATTAGACTTTATGCAGAAAAATAAGTTATTTAATTTATTTATTAGTAGATAGCTGGCCTCATGTCTATATCTTCTTCATCTTGAAAATTAATGTAATAACAACTACAGGTCAGTTTTAGAGATTATATGAATTGCTTATATTTCTATAGACCTAAAATTATTATCACAGTAGCTAGACAGTGCATAGAGGTGGGTGTTACTACTGACACCACCGATAACGATTGTGGAAAATTTTTTAAAAAACTTGATTAAAATTTATTTTTGTATTTACCAGAGTTGTAGAAAACAAAAAGTTCAAATGTTCTTTAAACCTGGTAGGTTTATTTTTATTTGTATAAATTTATAAAGGAAATATTTAAAACATACTTTTAAAAAATCTTAAAATATTAGAACTATTTTGCTTGCAAAAGACAGAAAAAAATTCACTCAAATGGCTCAAGCANCTCTTGAGAGTCCCTTGGACTGCAAGGAGATCCAACCAGTCCATTCTGAAGGAGATCAGCCCTGAGATTTCTTTGGAAGGAATGATGCTAAAGCTGAAACTCCAGTACTTTGGCCACCTCATGCGAAGAGTTGACTCATTGGAAGAGACTCTAATGCTGGGAGGGATTGAGGGCAGGAGGAGAAGCGGACAACAGAGGATTAGTTGGCTGGAAGGCATCACTGACTCGATAGACGTGAGTCTGAGTGAATTCCGGGAGTTGGTGATAGACAGGGAGGCCTGGTGTGCTGCAATTCATGGGATCATAGAGTCGGACAGGACTGAGCAATTGAACTGAACTGAGATAGCATAGTAAAAAGCAGAGACATTACTTGCCAATAAAGCTTTGTCTAGTCAAGGATATAGGTTTTCCAGTGGTTATGTATGGATGTGAGAGTTGGACTGTGAAGAAAGCTGAGTGCTGAGAATTGATGCTCTTGAACTGTGGTGTTGGAGAAGACTCTTGAGAGTCCCTTGGACACTAAGAAGATCCAACCAGTCCATTCTAAAGGAGATCAGCCCTGGGTGTTCTTTGGAAGAAATGATGCTAAAGCTGAAACTCCAATACTTTGGCCACTTCATGTGAAGAGCTGATTCACTGGAAAAGACTCTGATGCTGGGAGGGATAGAGGACAGGAGGAGAAGGGGACGACAGATGATAAGATGGCTGGATGGCATCACTGACTCGATGGACGTGAATCTGAGTGAACTCCGGGAGTTGGTGATGGACAGGAAGCCCTGGCATGCTTCGATTTATGGGGTCGCAAAGAGTCGGACACGACTGAGCGACTGAACTGAACTAAACTGAAGATTCAGTAAGATATCCGCAAGCAGAGAAGATGAAAACTTCTTGGTAAATTGAGAGATCTTCTTTCCTAAGTACCCTCGAGCCCTGCCTTGATTATAATCCTGGCTCTCTAGTTCACTGGCTCTGTGACCTTGAGGAGAACCTCTCTGAGCCTTCAGTTTNTGAACTGAACTGAATCCATATCAGGGCTCAAAGGTATTGTTACTACTTACATATGTTTTCCAAATGAAGAGCTCCATTTCTCTTTCTTTGTTGGAGTCTATGTCTCTTCATAAAAATGAAATGCTTTATATGGTTTTCCATAGCATCACCTAATCTATACACTCACACCACACTACAAAAAATGGATCTCCATTGCCATAAGTATCCTAATAAATTATGCAATATTTGAATATATTGGGAGATTATCACTGACAATATCTTATTTTTATTTGTATCTCTTCTGAGCCTGACGCAATGTCTAGTGCATAGTAACCGTCAATAAATGCTTACTATGACTGTTTCTGCTTCTGTTATTGCTCTTGTCCTTAAAACCACATGATAATCATATTAGTATCTCTTTATCTAATTGTTTTATCCTCAGGGGATTGTCTAAGTGTGCCCAAGGGATCAATGTTTTAGAAGTCTAAATGTATTTTTTGCAATAAAAAAATTATCTCTTTATATTTCCCATTATGAACCATTCTTTGTTATCATCTGATCTCACATTTTACCATGTCTCCCATATACTACTTCTTTTCACCCAACATAGATATAAATATAGACATAAATGTAGATATAGATATATGTGAGTGAGATGAGAAAGAAGTACTGGATTCAAGGGCTTTGAAGAAATTCTGGGGAAAGTGAATCCTGGGTTTATTGGTTCTTCCAGCAAGAAGGATACTGTTTAATAAACTCATAGGCTAAATGTGGAAGATTATAAGTTATCATATAGATAACACAGCATTTGCTGAAATCAAAATATTCTACTATGCAGTTATTCTTTACCACAGTCATCTTTTTCCACAAAAAAGAACAACAATAAAAATGCTTCTATGACATGAAAATTATAGCCACAAACTTTTATGTGTGTATATTGGGAGATGGAGTGAAGTCACTGAATATAAAAAAGATACTATAATAAATAACCTACTATCCTCTACTTACTGGTGCTTTTCCTATGTCCTTGGTTCTTGAGGCTTTCTTTCCTTTCTTTCAACCATGCCCAGGAGTTCTGCGTCTCCCCACACCCTGCCACAGTGGCACTGCCAGCCCTGCCATATGCAGATAAGCATTCTGCTTACTGTCTTGCCTTCAGATCCAGCCTGCTGTGAGGAATCTGGGGGCCTAGAATTCCCAGTTCTCAGGAATCTGTATTTACCATCTGAGTTAGGAATATGCTAGAGAAAGTCAAGTAATGGCTGTTGGTGTTCTCTTTCTCTTGGAATAGAATTTTAGGAATAGGAAAAGCAGGACAAGAACGTAAACTCTGAAAAATAGAGAATGGATCCCATACCTATGGCCAGTCCATGGGGAAGTGGGGCTACTGTCAATATAGGAGGACCCTTGTAGATTGACAGATGGGCATGAGAGGAGGAGAACAATGCATGTCCCAGTCCACAGGGATGCTCCTTGTTCAGAGTAACAGGAACTTCCATTGAAATTTGTATCCTCATTCTGATTACTTCCTCCCTTCCTGAACTTGCCATCTATCTACCAGACATGTTAAAGGCAGATGCAAATAAAATGTGGATATCCTTTAATAAAAAAGAAAAGCCTGAACATTTTCAACCCGCAGTTTTGATTGTTAGCTGTAAGTGGACTTCTCCTCACTAGTCTACAGTAATGCATTCACATCCTTTCCATTTTCATAGTTGCCACTGGATCTCTGAAATTTAAAGTTGTTATCTGGTATTATCTTAAATCCGATTCTAATATTTTCCCCACATTGAGCAAGAAGTACAAGATCAATGTCTATTGGTTATTCAGAAAAAAATCATCACCTATGATTGAAGAATTGTGTTATGTAAAGATGAATTGTAAATAACTGTTGCTCACTGAAGCATAGTCCTTGAAAACAAATCTCTATTTTATCTCTGTTGCCCTTACATAAATCTCATAATTCCTAGAAGATAGTGGGTTTTAATTCTTTGTTGAATAAATAAATGAACCAACAAATGAATCAATTAAGTTTTACCAACTATATTTTCTTAGGGAACATACGTCTACAACAGAATGCCTCCTTTACCATGGACTAATCATATTAAGTTTCCAGTTGAAGGAATCAACAAGTAGAAACACAGTCAATACCAATGTGAAAAGTATGTTTGAGAAACATCTAGAAAGCTAATACTGCTGAAAAAAAAAGAGACTTAGCCAGTTAAACATCATCTAGACTTCGTAGGCTATGAAATTGTCTACAAAGCTATTGGAGTTTCTGATCAAAGGAGTTACATGATCTGTTCCATGTGATTCTACGATAGCATGACTGTAGATAGAAAATAAAAGGAAGAAGGAATAGAATAAAGAGAGAAGTTTGGCAGTTCCTCATAGAGTTAAATATGCACATGCCCCCTGACCTAGAAATTCCAGTTTAAATATTTATCCAAGACTAACGAAAGCATTATAAGCAACAAAAAGACTTGTGCAAGAATATTTATAGCAGTTGTATTCACAATAGCTCCAAATTAGAAATAGCTCTAATATCCATCAGCATAAGAACAAATTGTGATACATTAATTCACTTAAAAAGGAAGTACATACTATATGACTTATTTTATATGAAATTCAAGGATGAATAAATTAGACGATGGAAATCAGAACAACTGTTACTATGAGTGGTGGAGATTATCAGGGAGGAGAAAAAAGGGAATTTTTGGGGTGAGAAATAATGTATTAATTTGACTGCAGTGTTTATTACCTAGATATACTCATTTGTATATTGTGTCTGAAATAAGTGAAATTTATTAACTGTGTATATAAAACCTATGCATTTCACTGTAGGTGAATTTCTTTTTTCTTTTTTTGGCCACACTCTTTGGCATGCAGGACCTGAGTTCTCTGAACAGGGATCAAACTCATACTCCCTGCAATTGAAGCACAGAATCCTAACCACTAGACCCCCAGGGAAGTCCCCTGTATATGAATTTTGATTTAACACACATCAAAATAACTATATTTTCCAAACTATATTTTTTTGAAAAAGGAACTTGCAGAAAATGCAAATAAATTTTAAAAAAAACTAAAAACTAAACTAACAAAAATGAGATAAGATGGGGGAAAACGTTGTCTAAGAAAGTGATTCTGATGGCTTAAAACAGAATGGTTTCTGTTTTAAATTTAAATTTAAATTGTCAATACGGAAATTTTTAAAAGTTGAATGAACTAGTCTTGATTGTTGGATTGAATGCTGATGTGAGAGAAAAAGGTGAGTCAAAGATGGTCAACTAGAATCTTTTTAAAGAGATAGACAGGACAAGAGGGGCGCAGTCAAGAAAAAATTCAATTGTTCAATTTTGAACATATTAAACGTGAGATTCCTATGAGTGATTTTTAATACTGAGACTCTAAAATTTGACTGCTCTATTACTTATTAGCTGGATAAGTGCCATAGCATGTTTGTGTCTCATTTATATATTCTACCAAATGTAATTATAATAAGAAGACTTGCTGCCTAAGGTTATTGGGAGAATTAAATTAGTTATCCATATAAAAATCTAGGAATAGTTTCTAGCATATTGTAGGGATTTATTATTATTGCCATCCAAATAGAAATGCAGACAGTGGTTATGACTTTGGAACTCAAGAGGAAGTCAGAATTAGAGACAGAGATAGGATTTAAAGCCATGGGAACAGAGAAGACCATATAAAATGTGAGTGCTCATAACGAAAGAAAAGAGCCAAAGACAGCCTGTTATATTATTCCAAGATTTTGAGGTTGGGAAGATGAAAACGAGTTAGCAAACAAGACTCACAAAGAGCTGCCAATGCAGCTGGAGGAAAACCAGAAGTCTGTGATCTAGATGCCAAGGGAAGTGTTGTTAGAAGAAAGGCAATTTTATTGGATAAAAAATACATGAACATTGGATTAAGCAGGATGGAAGCTGTTTCCAACTGAATGACAAAATTCAACCTTCAGTGTAGTCATTGAAATGGAAACCCAAATGAAGTGACTTGATGGGAGAATGGGAGGAGAAGGGGATTACAGAGGATGAGATGGCTGGATGACATCACCAACTCAATGGACATGAGTTTGAGTAGGCTCTGGGAGTTGGTGATGGACAGGGAGGCCTAGTGTGGTGCAGTCCATGGAATAGCAAATAGCTGGATATGACTGAGCAACAGAACGTAATTGAATGGGAGAATTAGTATAAAAAGAAAGTAGAACCAATCAGAATACTTTTCTGAGAACTTTTGCTTTCTGTAGAATAGGTAAGTGTGGTAGGGAATTGGAGGAGGATGGGAGTCGGGAGTGAATTTTTATTCAGATGGGAGATATCTCATCATGTTTGCAGGTTGATGGGAATGATACCATTGTAGACATTAAGGGGATTTTCTCAGTCTCCTCTGTATGGCAACAAATTTAAAATAGAATGAATATACATTTGGGGAATAAAGGGGATTGCAGCCTCCAAAAAGAGAAGTTGCAATTGCCCATAAGAGTAAAACTAGGATTTTAATTATACTACTTTCCAGTCTATTTATGTAAACAAGAAAGAGGACCTTTATTTTTAACATAACGAATGTGGGATTGATACCCTATGAAGTATTTTATGGTATTACTGAACTGATTTGTAGTCTTTTGAGAATGAGACAAATTGATATTTTACTAGCAAATGAAAAAAAGTTTTATTCTTATATAGGACAAAATAGGAGAAGGCAATGGCACCCCACTCCAGTACTCTTGCCTGGAGAATCCCAGGGACAGCGGAACTTGGTGGGCTGCCGTTTATGGGGTCGCACAGAGTCGGACACAACTGAAGTGGCTTAGCAGCAGCAGGACAAAATAAAACCNATGAATATACATTTGGGGAATAAAGGGGATTGCAGCCTCCAAAAAGAGAAGTTGCAATTGCCCATAAGAGTAAAACTAGGATTTTAATTATACTACTTTCCAGTCTATTTATGTAAACAAGAAAGAGGACCTTTATTTTTAACATAACGAATGTGGGATTGATACCCTATGAAGTATTTTATGGTATTACTGAACTGATTTGTAGTCTTTTGAGAATGAGACAAATTGATATTTTACTAGCAAATGAAAAAAAGTTTTATTCTTATATAGGACAAAATAGGAGAAGGCAATGGCACCCCACTCCAGTACTCTTGCCTGGAGAATCCCAGGGACAGCGGAACTTGGTGGGCTGCCGTTTATGGGGTCGCACAGAGTCGGACACAACTGAAGTGGCTTAGCAGCAGCAGGACAAAATAAAACCTCAAAGTAAAGGTCAGTTTTTAATGTATAATAATAAGCAAGAAATTGAACCATTTATTTCAGGTTCTCTGTTCATGTTGTCCATTCTAGCCAGATCCAATCATTCACTGTAACTTTATGCATCTTAACTCCCTCCCCCCAAAATTTCTACTTCTTTGTAAATGTGGCTAATAAGTTTGCAGGATCCTTGCAACTCATGAATGTATGCTTATACAACTCCCAAAATTTTTCGTTTTTTTTTTTTTCATGAAACTAGTTCAGCATATTTATAATGATTGCCTGACACCTAATCTCTTTCAGCATTGTTTCCCAGTTAGCATCAATCTATTCTAATCATTTGTCATTGCTCTATATTTTGCAATCATTAACATTTGCAGTAATAAATGTGATCATTTGTATTTTTGAAGGGCTCCTTCTAAAAGTTTTGTGTTGCTTTCTAATAAATAAATGAATGATTGATATTAGTACTGAAAGAGTGAAGAATGCCATGTTAAGATGGTGTTGTTGATGTACAGACACAAAATATTTGAAGGGTTGCCATAATGTAAATATTTCCCAGGAAAACTGTCTTGGAAAGTGGGCTTTTATCACAGGGAGGCTTGAAGGAGAGGTTTAAAGACGGTTGTTGTGACCATTATTGTTCTAAAAAAAATTGCAGGAATAATTATTGCTCTCAAAAGAGCCGTGCCCTCCCCATCATCACAAGCATATTTATTCGCTGTTTTCAATATTTATTGACCACTTAGAATATTAACTCTATGTGGGGTGCCCAATACAAAATTGAAAAAAGACTCCATCATTGTTATTAAAGGGTTGATTGTCTAGTGGGAAAGAAAAGCATTATGCATTGTCACAGCCTCAATTGATAAATCTTATAAACAATGATAACATTCAGGAGGAAGAGAAAAATGGAGATTTACATTATAATAGTAATATCATGGCATCAGGAAAGGAAGCTTCCTAAGAAAACGATCCTTACCTTAAGTTTGAAGAATCAGAAGTAAGCTAGATAGCAACATAAATCCAAGAAAGGAAAATAACTCCACAAGCTGCTGCTGCTGCAGAGTCCAACTCTGTGATCCCATAGATGGCAGCCTACTGTCCCTGGGATTCTCCAGACAAGAACACTGGAGTGGGTTGCCATTTCCTTCTCCAATGCACGAAGGTGAAAAGCAAAAGTGAAGTCACTCAGTCATGTCTGACTCTTCGGAGACCCCATGGACTGTAGCCTACCAGGCTCCTCTGTCCATGGAATTTTCCAGGCAAGATTACTGGAGTGGGTTGCCATTGCCTTCTCCGAACTCCACAAGTAATTAATTCTATATTCTATGTCAGAGATGATACACACATACTCACACAAAGTGAGAGCAAAAGAAGAATGTGTGTGTGTGTGTGTGTCTGTTAAGAGCTGGAGAGGAAGGGAGTAGAAGAAGCTAGAGAGGATTTTCAGGAGGGATTTATGTAATAAGCTAAGCTATGTGCATTCTACCCTGAATGCTATAGGGGTGATATCAACAGATTATAAAGAGAGAAGTAGTAGGATCTTACTTGCTGTCTGAACACAGCCATGGAGGCTGGTTTGGAGATGATATGGAATGCATCAGGCAAACTCTAAGCGTCCTGCATTGTCCATCATGTCAGAGTAAAGCCTACTAATTCACTGCAGATGGTGACTGCAGCCATGAAATTAAAAGACGCTTACTNGTAAAAACACCTTTTTTTCTTTAAGAAAAAAGCAAAAGAAAATTTCCCTCTTTTCTCTTATAAAATGTATCCGTTTCATATCGCTGCTATAACAAATTACTATCGCTGCTATAACAAATTACTTCAAAGTCTCTGTTTCCATGTAAGGTAACATATTCACAAGTTTCAAGGTTTAAGATGTAGAAATCTTTGGAAGGCTATTATTCTGGCTACCACACTGATATCTCAATCATTGTGACCTCCACCATAACTATGTAATATTACTAAATAATTCAGTGTCTTTGTTGGTACAGACCAGATTGAGATCCTGCTAGAGTTTTGTTCTACCCTTCTTTAGCCCTATGCATGATACGCTCTCTCACTCATCAGTTTAATATAAACAGAAGAAAGAAGCTATTTTGCCACTATAAAACCTTTCAGTGCCTTTGACCATCTGCAAGGTAGCATGGGTTTCTGTGTCAGAATGCGTTTTATATGAGCAGTTTCAGTGATGAATGTTAGACAATGAAAGATTGGGGTCAAAGCATGTTGGTTATTGAACAGGCTTTATTTAAAATATCACCTAATTTAAATTTGCTGTGAAGTTTGCTTCCAGGTAAAAATCATGCCAGTAAGTTATAATAGGTACCAGAAAAGTTATTTCTTTTTTTTTTCTCACATTAAAAAAAATCTTTACATTTATAGAAAACCTAAAAATTATTATTATTGTCTAATCTTCTCAATAATTCAGTGAGGAGTATTCATTCTCTATATATTATTTTTACTTTCCAGATGATGTAGTAGAGGAATAAAAAAATCAAGATTTTGTCAATCTCAAAGCAGGATAAATCAGCACCAAAAATACACTGTGTTAACTAGCCCACTAATATTCCACTCTAAAACTTGTGGATCTATTTTTCCTTTTCATTTAACCATCTCCCCCTGTTAAAAAAATTTTTTTTATGTACTATCTGATTATACTGCTTTAACTCCTGACACATAATCTGAAAGTATTACTTGGATGTTGTTAACCAGGAAAGCAAACACTGCTTAGCAGTCCCCAAAGACATCTGCAATCCTGCTAAAGAAAAATAACAGATTTAGGTCTTAGCCTTTCAAAGTCATTTCTCTCCATGAACTCATGTTTATCAGAAAATGAATACTATTTGGACAGGTTGCTTATGATAAATATGGAATATTTTGTAGGTGATGTTACAAGGCAGGTATATTTTATGATTTAGGTTTTATAGGCTGCCCTCTGGGACTTCCTATTTATTGAGTAAAGTACTCAAACATTTAGGTGAGATATATTTATGTATACATAGAGGTTTATCATTTTCACTTGTTGAATAAGGATGTTGGATTTTTTATATTTTTTTGCATTTGTTATCTTAGTAAACCTTTTCTTTAGTATGCCTAGGTGAGCTGGATTTTAAGTTATGCAGTGTTTTCTGTATGTTGCTGTCCAGCTCTTGAGTAAATTAGATTCTAAAATCAGCAAGCGTACATCTGTCCTTGGCTTTGAGAAAGGTTTAAAAATCTTTTCCTGACAAATCATAATCACTGATGACTGCTTATTTCATGCAAATTTTGACACACGTGGGACTATTAATTTGGCGATGCTCTCAATGAAACCATACAGCTGCTACTGAAAGGGCAAAATTTCAAACAATACAATACCTCTTAAAGATCTATGTGGCCAAGTCAGTGATTGAAATGCTCCCATAGGACTGATTTAGTTTCACAGAGGAAAGGTTGATTTAAAAAAAAAACAAGAAAGAAAGAAAATCACAGCATTATATTAATTTGCATTTGGAATTAATTTTGGATACTTACAATCAGATAACTCTAATTTTAAATGTGTTTCACAAAAGTTTCAAAATTCTTATCTCTGAAGCTCTGGTTTAATTAACAAACCCTTCTGTATAGTTTCTGTGGTTTTAAACATGAAATAAATACTAGTTTCTCTGTTCAACTGAACTCTCTGAAATATTTATTTATATTTTAGCAGCCTCACTTAAAGTTGCTTTTAAACAAGTTAAATTCTATTGCTCTAGATGCAGGATTAATTGACTGCTAAGGTAAAGGCTAAATAGCAGCTGTGTATAACATAGACGTGAATTTCTCACTCAGTAACTATCCATGCTTAAGCAGTGTGTGGCTGGTTTTGTTGCTGAAGTTTTGGGGATCTAGGTTCTTTCTCTTTTGTCCACCATCCTTAACATGCAACTTCCATTTTGTAGTTTAAATGGCTCTTCTAGCAATATCAGCAGGAAGGAAAGAGGGACAGTGGAGGGTACCAAATTTCATTTAAAAAGTATGACCAAGAAGGCGCTTATACCATTTCCTCTCCCCTCTCATTAACAAGGTTTTAATTACTGAACCACACTGAGCTGCAAGAGAGACTAAGAAATAAAGCCTTTAGCATAAGCTCTTTTAACATTAAAATGTCTGTTACTATATGAAGAAGAAGAGAAAAGATATTAGTATCCAATCAACAGCCTCTGTCATTTACTCTAACAGTACCTTGGAAGGCTTTGAACATTGTAATGTGGGGACTTCTCTCATGGTCCAGTGGTTAAGACTCTGTGCTTTCACTGCAGGGGGCACAAGTTCAATCCCTAGGTAGGGAACTAAGATCCCATAAACTGTGTTTCCAAGGCCAAGAAAAATGTTGCAGTGTGGTGGATATCCAAAGACATGGTAGCATGCCAAAGAACATTTTATCATTGCAGAATGGGCAAATTCTTCCTTTCTTATTTTCTTTCTTCCTGTCTTCCTTTCTCTTTTCCTCCAACTCATCTCTGCCTGCCGTTCATTATTTTATTAGCTTCTATACATCAGCTTTGTCTTATGCACTAAACTTCAAAAGATATTTTCTCTCTCAATAGTCATATAGAGGGAAGTAATAGATTAGGAAAATATGGTTAAGTATTATTTTAGCAATATGCTATAGACACAGAGAACCAAGTCTTCCTAGGAGGACTTTTAATTCCTAGGTGGCATTTTGGTCTTCAAGATGGAATATGAGTTGCTACATAATGCTTAGTCCTGTTTATTCACTTTGCTTTACTGAGCTCTGATTGTCTGGAGATCTTAGTGATAGCTAGAGTGCTGAAGACCAGCACTACAGAGACTAGTATTGTTCCCCATTATTTCTCTTTCTGGGCATGCAGTAGTATTGTACTTACCTTTCTGGTTTAGAAGTGGCCATGTGATTTGCTTTGGCCAAGATACATGAGCAGAACAGAAATGATTACTTCCAAGTTATTATAAGCTGGTACACAATTCTCCACCTCTCTTTTGCCCTGTCACAGTGGCTGTGAAAGCATAGTTTGATATGGAGTTACAAAGCTGAGCTATCATATACAGGTNTGTACTTACCTTTCTGGTTTAGAAGTGGCCATGTGATTTGCTTTGGCCAAGATACATGAGCAGAACAGAAATGATTACTTCCAAGTTATTATAAGCTGGTACACAATTCTCCACCTCTCTTTTGCCCTGTCACAGTGGCTGTGAAAGCATAGTTTGATATGGAGTTACAAAGCTGAGCTATCATATACAGGTCAGCTATCTTGGATAATTACCCAGGTCTAAAGCATACTCCCCAGAGAAGTAAATTTTTGCTGCTTCAAGGCACAGAGATTTGTGGGCTGTTTGTTAAGCAACATATCCTAACCCAATCTAACCAACTCAGCTAATGATCGAGTAACCCTGCTATGTGATTACCAAAACACCTTACCTGCCTCCTGAAAAAACTGCATGCAGGTCAAGAATCAACAGTTATAACCAGACATGGAACAACAGACTGGTTCAAAATTGTGAAAGAAGTATGTCAATGCTGTCTACTGTCACCCTGTTTATTTAACTTCTATGCAGAGTACATCATACAGAATGCTGGGCTGGATAAAGCAGAAGTTGGAATCAAGATTTCAGGGAGAAATATTAATAACTTCAGATATGCAGATGACACCACTCTTATGGCAGACAGTGAAGAGGAACTAAAGAGTCTCTTGATGAAGGTGAAGGAGGAGAGTGAAAAAGCTGGCTTAAAAGTCAGCAATCAAAAGCTAAGATCATGGCATTTGGTCCCATCACTTCATGGCAAATAGAACTGGAAACAATGGAAACAGTGAGAGACTTTATTTTCTTGGGCCCCAAAATCACTGCAGATTATGACTGCAACCATGAAATTAAAAGAAGCTTGCTCCTTGGAAGAAAAGCTATGACCAACCTAAAGAGCATATTAAAAAACAGAGACATTACTTTGCCAACAAAGGTCCATATAGTCAGAGCTGCAGTTTTTCCAGTAGTCATGTATGGATATAAGAATTGGGACATAAAGAAAGTTGAGCACTGAAGAAATGATGCTTTTGAACTGTGGTTTTGGAGAAAACTCTTGAGAGTCCCTTGGACCACAAGGAGAACAAACCCATCAATCCTAAAGGAAATCAATCCTGAATATATATTGGAAGTACTGATGTTGAAGCTGAAGCTGATGCTCCAATACTTTGGCCTCCTAATGCGAAGAGCTGACTCATTAGAAAAGACTCTGATGCTGGGAAAGATGGAAGGCAGGAGGTGAAGGGGACGACAGAGGATGGGATGGTTGGATGGCATCACCGACTCAATTGACATGAGTTTGAGTATGGTCCAGGAGATGGTGAAGGACAGTGAAGCCTGGTGTGCTGTAGTCCACGGGGTTGTGAAGAGTCAGACATGACTGAGTGACTGAACAGCAAAATCCCTCTATCTGCTCATCTCACATGTTCTTTCATGATCCTACTCTGTCCAATGATGAGGTTATAGGGTAATATGTGACTAAGAGTAGAAAATTAGAAAGTTTTAGTTTCCCGCAATACAATAAATTCTTAGCTATCTTCAAGTAGTGAACGTTTTCAATAGATAAACACAATAGTTCATTTTCCTTTGTATTAATCTCTGGGGTTTGTTTTAGATTGGTAGATTTCAAGTTATTCTCTTTGAAAGAAAATAAGGGGAAAAATAAGCATTCTATCTATTGCCTGGGTCCTGCCCTGGTGGATCCAGGGTGACTTGAAGGGGAGACGGAGTCAACGAGGAAAAACTTATTTATTATTAATATAAGATTAGATTAGGAAATAATAGTATAGTAGGAAAATTTAGTGGAGAAAAGAGGCTGAATAACTTGGTTTACGGGGAAAACAATAAAACCTTGAGACAAGAGGTTTGCACCATGTATGTTGGGCCACAGGTGCCCACTTGAATATCTAAGGGTGCCCCGCCTTAGGCTCCCTTTCGCGTGGATCTTAGCAACCAGGTCAAGTAAGTAGACGTGGTGAGCCTCCCCACTCCAGATGGGAATTCAGCAGAAAAAGGGGAGCAAAGAATGACATGGGGAAGCCTNACCACTTGCTCATATTCCACAAGTTTTGGTTTGTTGTATTTCATTGCTAAATTTGAAATATTTTCTGACTTCTACTTTGAATACTTTTTCTTGCTACTAGGAAGTATATTTTGAAATTACTATGTATATGAGTGAGTGTGAATGCTCAGTTGTGTCCAACTCTTTGTGATCCCATGGAGCATAGCCCATCAGGCTCTTCTGCCCATGGAATTTTCCAGGCAAGAATACTGTAGTGGGTTGCCATTTCCTTCTTCAGGGGATCTTCCCCACCCAGGGATCAAACCTGTGTCCCTTGCATCTCCTGCATTGGCAAGTGGATTTTTTACCAATGTGCCACCTGGGAAGCACATATATGCTTTGTATTTAAAAGTTGTTTTACAGTTTGTTTTCAAATTTATCATACCATGTCTATTTTAATGTATCTAATTTATCTTTAAGATATTAAGATTTTCTGTTTGTTGAAGTTGTTTTATGGCATAGTAAGTGACATTTTTCAAATATATTGCACATTTGCTTGTGAAGAGGTTAATTTTCTGATTGTTGGCTGCAGGATACCACGTATGTCCTCTAGATTAATTTAGTTGTATTGTTCAAATCTATATCCTTGTCGGGTTTATATCTGCCTCATATATCAGTTCCTGAAAGAAATATATTAAAATCTCTCATTATGATGGTCTACTTCTATTTTTGATGTACTCATGCACATGCATATATTTGAGATAATGCTATTAGCTACATACATTTTCAAAATTATACAGCATTCTAGTGTAGCCTTTTATCTTACTCTCTAAATATTTGTTTTGCATTAAAGTGTCCTTTAATGTAGCAAATTATTTACTTTAAAAGCATTGGCTTGGCATAATTTTTCTATTCTTTTATTTTCAAATTTTCTCTGCCTTATTTGCTTTTAATTTCATAAGCATCCTATAACTGAAATTTAAAGTAAAGACTAGTTCTGTAATGTTTTCTTTCTAACTTGTGGATTTCTGAGCAGATTGTCAAACTATGACCTTTAAGCCAGATAAAACAGACTGCTGTTTTTATAAATATGTATTATATATGTAGGAATATATATATTGGAAGAGAACCATATTCACTCATTTATAGATTGTCTGTTGCTGTCACAATGACATAACTGAGTGATCATAAGACACCATATGGTCAACAAAGCCTACAATATTTACTATCTGTCCCTTGACAGAAAAAATTAGCTGACCTGTCACTGTAGATGGTGATTGCAGCCATGAAATTAAAAGATGCTTATTCGTTGGAAGGAAAGTTATGACCAACCTAGATAGCATATTGAAAAGCAGAGATATTACCTTGCCAACAAAGGTCCGTCTAGTCAAGGCTATGGCTTTTCCAGTGGTCATGTATGGATGCGAGAGTTGGACTGTGAAGAAAGCTGAGTGATGAAGAATTGATGCTTTTGAGCTGTGGTGTTGGAGAAGACTCTTGAGTGTCCCTTGGACTGCAAGGAGATCCAACCAGTCCATTCTGAAGGAGATCAGCCCTGGATGTTCATTGGAAGGACTGATGCTGAAGCTGAAACTTTAGTACTTTGGCCTCATGCAAAGAGTTGACTCACTGGAAAAGACTCTGATGCTGGGAGGGATTGGGGGCAGGAGAAGGGGATGACAGAAGATGAGATGGCTGGATGGCATCATCGATTCGATGGACATGAGTTTGAGTGAACTCCGGAAGTTGGTCATGGACAGGGAGGCCTGGTGTACTGTGATTCATGGGGTCACAAAGAGTAGGACACGACTGAGCAATTGAACGGAACTGAAACAAACTGAATGATTAGTTAATTTATGTTTATACTAATTGATAATATATATTTAACTTTGGATTTTTTAACCTAACTTTTTGCCCTTGTAACAATTTTCCCTGTTTTCTTTATGATAAAAATTATTTTATTTTCTCTGTTTTCATAAATTGTAAGTTATAAACTCTATTTCTGTTTTTATTTGTCATACTATTGGCCACACAAGGCTTTCCTTATTAGTATTAACTTATAGCATAATGTTTCTTCAGCTCAATAAAGGGATCTCAAAGTTCTGTGATTCTAATTACAGTCTTCATATCTTAGTGAAAGTGAAGTCACTCAGTCATGTCCGACTCTTTGCGTCCCCATGGACTGTAGCCTACCAGACTCCTCACTCCATGGGATTCCCCAGGCAAGAGCACTGGAGTGGGTTGCCATTTCCTTCTCCAGGGGATCTTCCCGACCCAGGGATCGAACCCGGGTCTCCTGCATTGCAGGCAGACACTTTAACCTCTGAGCTACCAGGGAAGCCCATTACATATATTTATTTTAAAGTTTTGGTCCAATCCCTATTCTCCACAGGAGATAGACAATATCAGTTTTATATTTGTCTATTTACTTATGTCTCTAAATTTTTGCTACCCACCTTTTGTGTATCTCATATAAAATGATAGGTTTATTTTCTTTTTGATGTACACCCTTGATCAGCTCCTGTACTTAATGAGAAGTTCTTTGTTATTGTTTGTTGTTGTTGTTTAGTCGCTAAGTCATGTCCGACTCTGCGACCCCATGAACTTCAGCACGCCAGGCTTCCCGGTCCTTCACTGTCTCTCTGAGTTTGCTCAAACTCATGTCCATTGGATCAGTGATGACATCCAACCATCTCATCCTCTGTTCTTAGTTCTCAGTGTATTTTTATATGTTATTTCCTTTTTATTCTTGAAGGCTTAGTTCAGTATATATTTAGAAGATAATGCTACTTAAGTTTGATGATTATCTTATGCCTTTGAAAATATTCCTCAACTATTTCTGGATTTCATCAGTGCTCTTCAGAAAACTGCTACTTGATAATAATCTTTGGAAGGCATCTTTCTATTTTCTTTGACTGAATTTAAGATTATATCTTTGTCTTTTGCAATCTGCAATTCTACTGATATATATATATATATATATGTAATTAAAAGTGTTATATTTGTGTGCTCATAAGTCTGGATATTTATATCTAGTATCTATTTTTTTTAAATTTCCAACATAAAATCTTCAAATATTACATATCTCCCAATCTCTCTAAACTCTTTTTTGGAAAGTAGTGATGATGATTCTGAGTTAGGTCACCGGCAAATGGAACCTCATGTTGATTTGTGAATGCAAATAAGATATTCCTTTCTGCAACCTTGACAAAACTAGACAATGAATGAGGACTAAGAAGCTATTGTTATGCAACAGGGGCCTAGAAATGATGGCTGTTTAGATATTATCTTCACATTTTTTCCAAGTTCTAAGACCAGGATACATTTAATTACAAAGATAGCACATCTGATTTCTAGCTCATCTCTGATAAAAAATAGCTATTACTGCACAAAATGTATTTTTATAAAGTAGTACTTTGTGTGTAACATTATATCAAAACATTGTATCAAAAGAACTGGATCAAAATACTACATTCTACATAAGGATCTGCTGCTGCTGCTTCTGCTAAGTCTTTCAGTCGTGTCCAAATCTGTGCAACCCCGTAGATGGCAGCCTACCAGGCTCCCCCATCCCTGGGATTCTCCAGGCAAGAACACTGGAGTGGGTTGCCATTTCCTTCTCCAATGCATGAAAGTGAAAAGTGAAAGGGAAGTCATTCAGTCATGCCCGACTCTTAGCAATCCCATGGACTGCAGCCCACCAGGCTCTTCTGTCCATGGGATTTTCCAGGCAAGAGTACTGGAGTGTGTTGCCATTGCCTTCTCCAAAATATAAGGATCTAGCAGTGATGTATTCAACTGCAACACCCATCAAAAGATGCTGACATGAACTGAGCTGTCTGCAAAGGAATAGGAGCATTCTTACTATTTTCTTTTATTCAAGAAAGGGTCAAGTGCTATTAAAGGGACAAAATACTATACAAGATGCATATCAAGTGCCAGTGTCTTGCTATTAGGGCCATATGGAATTTTATTCAGACTAGATTGTCACGCTATTTTAAAGTGAGCCCAGACTTTATTAGGATAAAACAGTCTCACATACAAAGCCGTATTAAGACCAATTTAAGACCATATTAAAGACAAATTTTGAAAGATGTTGTACTCATAAATCTTTGATAAGATACTTTGAATATTTGTTTGTTAATGGTTCTCTATACAGGTCCAAAATAAGACTCCAGCTTATTCAACATTGGCCACATAGGATAGGGAACTATCTTATAAATACAGTTCTACAAAATTGACAATTAAATACAAATATCCTCCATTTCAGTTTTCCTTGATAGCTCAGTTGTTAAAGGATACACCTGCAATGCAGGAGACCTAGGTTCAATTCCAGGGTCAAGAAGATCTGCTGGAGAAGGGATAGGGTACCCACTACAGTATTCTTGGGCTTTCCTGATGGCTCAACTGGTAACAAATTTGCCTGCAATTTGAGAGACATGGGTTCCATCCTTGGGTTGGGAAAATATGCTGGAGAAGGAAATGGCAACCCACTCAGGTATACTTGCCTGGAGAATTCCATGGAAAGATGAGCCTGGCAGGCTACAGTCCATGGAGCTGCAAAGAGTCAAGACCCAACTAAGTGACTAACACACACACATCCTTTGTCTTAGCCTCTCTGAAAAGAGGACTGAACAACAACCGCACAAATAGTCCTTTACCTAATGATCATATCCTCCCCCATTTTTGATAAAACTGNACTTGCCTGGAGAATTCCATGGAAAGATGAGCCTGGCAGGCTACAGTCCATGGAGCTGCAAAGAGTCAAGACCCAACTAAGTGACTAACACACACACATCCTTTGTCTTAGCCTCTCTGAAAAGAGGACTGAACAACAACCGCACAAATAGTCCTTTACCTAATGATCATATCCTCCCCCATTTTTGATAAAACTGTCTCCAGATATTGTGAAATATCCCCTAAGGGAAAACTGCCCCTGGTTGAGAACCACTGCTGTGGTTTTACCATGCTTCTCCTATCTATCTACCAATCTGAAATCTCCCTGAGAAATTAACTTAATTAATTATCTCAGTGTTCTTCTAGAGTTTCTTCATGTAAATGCCTTATTTTACATGAAAACATTTTGTTATCCTTATTTATGTAACGTAAAGGTTTGGAAAATTTTCATAAATTTAATTTTTTGATAAACATTTGAATTGCTCTAAGATTTTATCAAAATAAATAAATTTGTACTTACATAATTTCATACATGTATATGTAATCACAGGACAAATTTCCAGAACAGTGNCTGCACTGGCTTCTCTTATGGCTGAGCATGGGCTCTAGGGCACTACTGAGCACGGGCTTCAGTAGTTGTGGTGCATGGAATTAGTTGCCCCTTGGCATATGGGATCTTCCCAAACCAGGAACTGAACCCATGTTCCTTGCATTGGCAGGAAGATTCTTAACCACTGGGTGTCCAGGGAAGTCAATAAGGTTTTAAATAATGATGTAGATTGAGAGTTTTGCAGCACTTTGGCAGTAATACAGAGAATGGCTTGGGTGGACAAAAGTAGAAATAGGAAGGCTGATTCAACTGGTAGTCATGAGAATTGAGAGAAATGGATTAATTTGAAAAATGCTAAGAAGATACAACGGACAAAACAGGTAAAAAGGATGGTGACAGGTGAGGAGAAGAAACAAGTCAAGAGAGTTTCCTGTTTCTGGCCTGAGCCACAAGAAGGAGGGAAGGGCCATTTGTTAAGACAGACATATTGAAGAAATAGGAGGAGTTCCATAAGGAAGGCAGAACATTTAGTTTTGATTTAGTTAGTTTGATGTACTTGTGAACCTCAAACCACAAGGGTCTTCCTTGGTAGCTTAGTGGTTAAGAATTCACCTGCCAGTGCAGGAGAGATAGGTCTGATCCATGTCTGGAAGACTTCCTGGAGAAGGAAATGTCAACCCACTCCAGTATTCTTGCCTGGAGAATTCTATGGACAGAGGAGCCTGGTGTCCATGAGGTTGCAAAAGAGACATGACTTAGAGACTAAACAACAACTTGCAAACCAAGTAGGAATGCCAAGTAGGTACTTGGAAAATAAATCAGGACCCCAGGAGAGATTCAGTACTGTTTGGTGACACTGTGGAGATACTAATGATGGACAAGGTAGCAGAAGTACAGAGGCTGTTTGAAAATAAAGATTAAATATTGTCTATTGAATTTAATTACATAGAAATGATTTTTAAACTAAATGAGAAAAATTAAGTGGATCAGTAGAAATGAAAGCCAAATGGGAGAAAATTAAGAGGTTAGAGGTGAGCAGATATAGATACTAAATATAGAAAGTTGTTTTGGAAGGCTTGACTGTGGGGGAAAAAAGGCAAGAGAAGTAGGTAATAACAAGGGAGAAAAGTTTTTTTATCCTGTTACTATTAGTAGTTGGAACTTTGGAATCTATTACTGATTGGTAGGCATGTGTAAATTTCTTTCCTTTAAATGGTCAAGATACTTAAATTGACATTTTTCATATGCTATGAGCTATTTTGTTTCATATCAGTGAACTTCAACTGTTGCAACACAAAAGAGCTGCCCTAAACTAGGATTGCAAATACAATCTTTTGCAACACAATTTTTCAGGCAGCTATTATCAAAAATAATGGATTTGGCACTTGTGATGATACCTAAGGCTAAATATGGACTCAGCAAGAAAGAATGCCATGATTGATTAGCCATGTCTGCCATTAGCTCAGAACTAAGGACTGATCCTGCCAAATACTTGCCAGCAGCAGGCTGGGAACTTCACTTGGCAGCATCATCTTCTTAAAGGACTAGTTAGTTGATATTCAAGTCAAAATAATTTTGATATAAATAGTTTGTATGCCTGAAATCCTACATATGCCAAAATGATATGTTATATATTTATAATATTAATATATAACCTATCCTTTTTTAATACAATGGTATTGCCTCTTAATTTGACAGTATATTTAAACAGAGCTGTCTGCATTTATAATTTTTTTTTTAATTCTGTACATTTACATGGTGGTTGAGATATTTTACTTGCAATTGTTCTATTCACTTTTCAATATGGGCATATAAATGTTTATTACTCAAATAAATACAGTCCTTTTCTAAAAAACAGCTGATTCCAACAAGATACATCTTTGCTCCAAGTCTGTCCTTCTTTGTGGTTCAGTTGAGATTTGCATGTGAACAGACCTTACTTGTCAGTGCTGCACAGAGGTGTGAATGTGTAGGCTTTATTTCCCATTAAGTGAAGACTTACAGCAGCAAAAGAAAGACAATGGAGAAATAAGCAAAGCATCCATTTTAAGACAAAGCGTTTAACCTGGGTGTTAAATCTGAAAGGACTGGGGGCATAAAAGAAAGCAAAGATATAGGGAGAGATCCCAGACTATCAATTATTGGGGTTGAAATTTTCCTTTGTCCTATAATGGTAGACATACCCCAGGGGTCATGTTCCATCACCTCAAGAACACTGCAGCTGGATTTCATTGGCAAGATGACTAATGAACAATTAGGGCCCAATGGGTACCATTTATTTTCTGACCATGTCTCTAATTTGCCATTCACTTGAGTCTCTAGAGGAATAATTCACTATTTAGTCCATCTTTTTGGTAGCTATATGGTTTTGGTAACAGTTTTTTGTTATTGAAATATATTTACCACAAACACTAAAATGTTGCATTATGAAGAGATTATTAGTCAAATGAGATATGTAATATTTAATTTTTATTAGATATTAATTAATTATTAAATATATATTATATAAAATAATCAATTTAAATGTTATTAAGACATTATTGTTAATCAATGTCACTCTTAAGATGGCTTCAGTTTATGATACAGTTTCTAAGCACATCTTTTATGGTTTCATATTGAAAAACAGATATTGAATTTAAAAAGAAATGTAATTTAAATAAGAGTAAAACAAAGCTTTAGGAAACGTTACTTACCACATGGATGGAAACAGCAAAGAAATAAGGTTTCAATGAAATTTGAAGGAACCAATTGTTTTAGTAGTACGATTAAATGTTAGGACAATTATATAAGTTCTTAAATAAATACCGGAGAAGGCAATGGCACCCCACTCCAGTACTCTTGCCTGGAAAGTCCCACGGATGGAGGAGCCTGGTGGGCTGCAGCCCATTGGGTTGCTAAGAGTCGGACATGACTGAGCGACTTCACTTTCACTTTTCACTTTTATGCACTGGAGAAGGAAATGGCAACCCACTCCAGTGTTCTTGCCTGGAGAATCCCAGGGATGGGGGAGGCTGGTGGGCGGCCGTCTCTGGGGTCGCACAGAGTCGGACATGACTGAAGTGACTTAGCTTAGCTTAGCTTATATAAATACAGGCCTAGGTGAAACTGCTGTTGGTGTTTTGGTTATTGGCTTAAAAAACGTTGAACCAGTACCTCCAGTCCTGTGAGCTAATGCACTTAATAGAAATGTATAAATAAATTGGATTCATAAAGGCTCCTGTCTGAACATATGGGATTATTGGATTAGAAGTCAATGATCTTTCTTTCACCACACCCACAAGTCATTTAGTCATTTGTAACTACTGGGAAACTTATTTTACTAAAGATGATCAATATTTCCTAGAAATATAAGAGGCACTCATGTTAAAGCCAAAAAAAAAAAAAAAAAGGAAATAAAATTGAGAAAATATAGTTCTTAGGAGAAATCCATGGTCAAGTATCTAGAGCATCAAAAATGTGTTTTTAGTAAAGTGTGCAAGAATGATTTGCTCTATAGTTGTCCTTTACAGAATATTGTCAAAAATATGTTGCCCAAGAGAGAAGTCTGAACTGTGCTCTCCTAAGTAAGTGACTTCATATACTAAATAGCTTCTCCTAATAACAACAACAAAAAAAATCACTAAAATTATTAGTATAAAGATTCTATCATAGCATATATAATGGTTTGAAATAAAAGGCATTTTTCTTTGAAAATAATTTTAAATCATTTATTTTAAATTATGGAGACCACATGATTTATCAAACTTACCAGAAAAGTGACTATTAAGTCTTTCATTGTTGATTCTTTTATCTAAGTTTTATAGTTTTTATGTGCTTGACCTTTCAGCTGAACATTATAAAACAAAAATAATTTTTTTCTTTCTTAAAAACAAATTGTAGAACATCCTCATGTGAGATGGCGTGAAGTCACTAACCAACTATAATATAAATCAATCCAATGACTTTTATGATTAACAAGTTATGCTTACATTCCATCCTTATAAAATGATTAGAAACTGTTTGACTTCCCTAAGGACAAAAATACTATTTTGAAAACAGTGAAATGTTTTTGAATTTTAAACAAGTAAATAAGAAACAATGAAATGATAATGATTAATAGAGAAGTATCGACTTTTGGAGTAATACATAATTATATTCATCAAAAATTATTGACTGTTTTTAAACACTCTGGCACTGTTCACAATGGCTAATCCAAAGAAACAGATAACAATATGACTTCTTTCTATTGTGAATTTAAGAAGAAGCAAACACTGAAATCTCAAAATGATGCTATTCTAGGCTTATCCCTGAGGATTACTTTATTTGAGAGAAATACTGATAGTGAAAGTCAAAAAATGTCTGGCCAAAATGCATGCAGCAGAAGCCAAATAAATTTGAATTCAGGTCCTAAATTCAGATAATGCCACACCAGGATATTTTCTCTGTGTCATACATGATACCTGCCTTGTTTTCTCACTTTGAGCACAGTTACCATATCCTACCTGCCATATTCCTAGCTATCTTCATCAAATGTGCTGGTCTCTGCTTAGGATTCCAGCTCAAGCACTGGTGAGAGTATTCATTCCTAAGAGAATGTTGATAATTTCTGAACAGAGAAAAAGTGAAGGCAATTGGGTAAGCAAAACAATGCTCAATTTTATACAGATATCAATGCCCAATTCTGTCACTAAAGGTTTCTAGCAATTTTATGTAATCATTACTTAAATTATATACTTTGAAAGAGAAGTATATAATTATACACATTAAGTATGTGATTTTTATATTAGAAAATAAATGAACTGAGTGAAAGGGAGAAAGGAGAGAATTTCTTCAGAAGATCAGAATTCTAGTCTTCAGCAGAATTGGGGAAAAGATAAATCTTCATCAGAAAACTTCTGTGATATTTTGATTTATAATAAGAAATATTATATTTGCCCTTCACTCCAGTTTCTGGCACAGAGCTGCTATAACTCTAGGAATTTTCTATGTGGTGAGAGTGATAAAGGTGTCTTTTGTAATGTCAATGAAGTGACTTTGGGGCTGCCCTTAGATCAAGTAGGTCTTCTCTGGTGTCTCAGATGGTAAAGAATCTGTCTGCAATGCAAGAGACTTGGGTTCAATCCCTGGGCCAGGAAGATACCCTGGAGAAGGAAATGGCAACACAATCCAGTATTCTTGCCTNATGTCAATGAAGTGACTTTGGGGCTGCCCTTAGATCAAGTAGGTCTTCTCTGGTGTCTCAGATGGTAAAGAATCTGTCTGCAATGCAAGAGACTTGGGTTCAATCCCTGGGCCAGGAAGATACCCTGGAGAAGGAAATGGCAACACAATCCAGTATTCTTGCCTTGAGAATCCCATGGACAGAGGAACCTTGTGGGCTACAGTCCATGGGGGCCCAAAGAGTTGGACACGACTATGTGACTTTCACTTTACACTTTAAATCAAGTAAGGATGGCTATTGGTCAACAGAGAAACCAACCAGATGATTAGAAGTTTGGAAATTTCAATCCCACCCCCTGACATCTTGGGAGGAGAGAGGAGTTAGAAGTTGAATCAGTCATCAATGGTCAACAGCCAATGATTTCATTAATTTTAATTATGTAACAAAGCCTCCATAAAAAACGCAAAAGAAGAGGAGGGTTCAGAGAGCTGCCAGGGTGGTGAACACATGGAGATGTAGGGAGAATGGTGTCTCAGGCAGGCATGTTCCTCACAACTTTGCCTTCAGCATCTCTTCTGTATGACTATTCTTGAGTTAACATTCTTTTTTTAAAAATGATAATCTAGTGAATAAATGGGTTTCCTGAGTTCTGTGAGCCATTTTAACACATCAATCAAACACAAAGAGGAGATTATAGGAATCTCTAGTTTATAGCCAGCTGATCAGAAATACAGCTGACAATCCAATCTTGTGATTAGCATTTGATTGGAGAGTCATTAATCAGAATCTACAGTTTGTAGCCAGTCTGTCAGAAGCACATGTAATAACCTGGGTTTATGATTGGATTCTAAAATGAAGGGTGGTCTTATAGGAATGAGGCCTTTACTTATGGAATCTGATGCCATTCCCAGGTAGATAGTGTCAGAATCGAATTAAATTTTCAGATAGCCTGTTGGGCCCAAGCATTGCTTGTTAGAGTAAAGANGATTGGATTCTAAAATGAAGGGTGGTCTTATAGGAATGAGGCCTTTACTTATGGAATCTGATGCCATTCCCAGGTAGATAGTGTCAGAATCGAATTAAATTTTCAGATAGCCTGTTGGGCCCAAGCATTGCTTGTTAGAGTAAAGAAACTTCCACACCTGCACACATATTGGAATTGGGTCCAGTAACCTGAAATACATTTTAAAGCAAGCAGTGGGTGTTGTGTGTATTACTGGATGCGCTTTCTTCATTGGATACTCTTTATTATCCCTCCTTTGTTTTTTAACATCTTCAGACAATGAATTATGGAAAATTTACAAAGTATATTTGTTAATTCTTTCTGAAAAATGTAAGTATATGAATAGAAGGTAATATTTACATAAACCAAATTGCTTGTTATTTTGAAGCTAAAGAATAAAGCTCATTTTTGCTCATTAGGCAATGGCACCCCACTCCAATACTCTTGCCTGGAGGATCCCATGGGCAGAGGAGCCTGGTAGGCTGCAGTCCATGGGGTCGCTAGGAGTCAGACACGACTAAGCAACTTCATTTTCATTTTTCACTTTTATGCATTGGAGAAGGAAATGGCAACCCATTCCAGTGTTCTTGCCTGGAGAATCCCAGGGACGGCAGAGCCTGGTGGGCTCTGTGGGGTCGCACAGAGTCGGACATGACTGAAG
>SJYA01000236.1:396810-753630 GCA_006410615.1 Neotragus moschatus | reverse complement strand
GTAGATTGTCTGAAGGGCACTAAAATAAGCTAGTTGAAGCACAAATTCTGGCTGTGCCACTGTGTGGATGACCATGGATAATTTTGTATCCTTGTGTCTCGGGTCTCTTATATGTTTAGTAAAAACCTTAATGGCACTTACCTCAATTATGAAGGTTAAAGGAGATAATGAATTTCAAATCCTTAAGCATGCAGCTTTGTATATAGTAAGAGTCAATAAACGTTAGCTGTTTTGTCTGTTATCCTATTTCTCAATATTCATTCCAAATAAATATTATGGAAGGAGAATTATGTATGTTCTGCGATTCATGGAGTCGCAAAGAGTCAGGACTGAGCAACTGAACTGAACTGAACTGAAGAATGTATATTAAGAAAGTTTGTGATAGCACCACTTCCAGTTTTAAGAAGATAGGAGGAAAACAACTGTTTTAAATTTATGCCTTGCTTCATTTGTTATGAACAGACAAAAATGTCTCCCAAACATGGATATTATGTTTAGAACTGCCTAACAATATACAGTCTATAATATAGGCTGCATAACATTTCCTTTGGGAGCCAAGAGAGGATGGTATAACTGCTGCCAAAAAGGAGTATGCTGTCTCTGCAGCAACCAAGGTGGATATCTGAATATTCATCCTCCAGAAAGGCTGAAACTGGGGTGCAGTGAAAGACCCCTACAACTATTTATGGGGAGCGGTATGCTCTTTCAAGGACAGTTAAAAACCATAGTGTTTCTCAAAGGATAACTGTCTCATACTTGTACAAAATGCCAAACATAGGAGGTTTTTTGTGTGAGGAGAGAAAAATGCGTCCAATATATATTCGAGTAAAAATATGCTAAAAATTTTGAATACAGGTTCAAGGGAAAGATGAATTATAAATATATCTTGTACAATGTAAGGTCATATTAGAAGCAACTAACTCTATAATACACTAAATTCTGGAAGCACAAACATAATATAAAGATTCTATGTGACAAAATTAATTATAGCTTTATATTAGTTATCAAAATTACATTGACTCACTAAAGCTCCAATATTAATGACTTATATCAATTAAAGAACATTTGAAAATTTTTAAAGATTCTTCCGAGCAATTCTCAGTATATCTCATTAATGTATTACATTGAGTTCATTCATTTAATACAGTATTGCTTAGCCAATTAGAACAAATGTGTGACCAATTCACTGAATGACTTAGCACTGAGCTGGTAGAGAGCAAGTAAATGTAACTTTATTCTTTCACTTGACTGTTTTTCCCTTGTGCTTCAGTGAGTCTCTCATCTGTACCTCTGACAGATACATCACAAGGCAATTTCATCATTGTCAGATATTAGCAAATAATCCCATATTAGGTGTCAGGAAGTCCATTCAAGCCTATTATAGATTTCCATTATTATCCAGTTCAGAAATTCTCCCCTTTCCCAGCTAAGTCCTGCTTCATGTTGGTAAACCTGTACTAGAAAAAGCAAGTATATGGAACATTAGCTTCAAATATGCTTGAGCAAGTTCTCAAGGGCCTTAGAAGAGCTTAGAAACCTGCTTTGGTGGCTCAGAGGTTAAAGCGTCTGCCCACAATGTGGGAGACTGAGTTCGATCCCTGGGTTGGGAAGATCCCCTGGAGCAGGAAATGGCAACCCACTCCAATACTCTTGCTTGGAGAATCCCATGGATGGAGGAGCCTGGTGGGCTACAGTCCATGGGGTCACAAAGAATCGGCCACGACTGAGCGACTTCACTTCACTTTAGAAGAGCTAGACATTTCTTTCTTTCTTATGTAAAGATCTCTAGAGGTAGGCAGCCCAGGTCTGGACAGTGATATCACACAATCAGCAGGGATTCAGGTTTCTTCTCCTAATTGTCCCTATTTTTCAGCTTGTGACTTCCACATCAACTTCAGGATGCCTGAAAGAAATCAGATCATTGAGTCTGCAGTTACCCTAGCAGGAAGAAGAGAGATGGAGAGAGGGCCGCCCATTCTATTTATATACACTCCCAAAAGTCACAACCTGCTTGGATCTTTACTGCTTAGATCCTACGGGCCAAACCTTGGTCACCTGACCTCTCTTGATTGCAAGGAAATTAAACTATATTGAGAGGTAGTCATGTACAAAGTTGAAAATTAAGAATTTATCAAGAAGAATAGAAAGAACGGATTTTGGGGAACAGCTAAGTTCACCCAGGGCACAAAGTTTTCTTCTTCATTGGCTTCCATTATACTCTTCTGTTTTTCTTTCCCTACTCACAACAGTGACCCTGCTTCTTCTGGATTATGGTGGCAAAGAAAAACCAAGAGTGTGTTGGTGCCGCACAAGTTCCACAGTGATCGCCTCAATGAGATTCTCTGATTTCAGTTTGCTATAATGGGTGTTGCCTTCTCCAGCTGGCTGTGAACAATTCTACTTCAGGACTGAATCTACGGCAATCTACTCCACAGTAGACTATATCCATTGGGCTCATGTCAATCTACAAGTGAGCCATACGATCAGAATTCTTTTCAGCACAGTGGCTGCCAGCAACCTGTGTCATCGTTCACATCAGGGCAACAAATACAGGCAGGTTTCCTGGCATTTCGGGAATACAGCTCATAGACACTATGGGCTTCTCCCTCAGCTCGGCTATCAGGCAACTGGCCAGACAGCTTCAGCCTATTTTAATACTGAATCAGGTACTAGTCTCTGCCTCTCCAGTTTTCAGAGCTCTAATGACATAGCTTCAAGAGGAAATTTTTCTAGTTCTCTCACTTGCTCACTGGTTTAAGATGACCTTAAGTATTCCCCTAATATATGGGATAAGGGGAAAAAACAGTAGCAGAGGTCTCTAACAGTGCTCCGTCTCTAAGGAAATCCCTCCTTCATTGACCTCTCCTGATCAATCTTCAAACCTTGCCTGTATACTCTCAGAGTGACTAATGGAAAGTGGCCTGTCAGGTTGGGTCACTGCTAAAGTAGTTCTGTATAAATACTTCTCTTTTCATCGTGGGGTAAATTCACTTTAATTTTAATCCTTACAGCCTCAATTAACAGCTTATTGACAGAGATTATCAATATGTCATTTGTTACCCAAACATTTTTGACCAGAGTCTTTCAATATTTACTTACATAACAAATTGCTGGCCACTGACGGTTTCTCCAAAAATCGCCCAGTCAATAATGTGTTAATATAAAAGTAAAGGAAACTTTTCCATTAAAAAAAATTAACAGATTTTTGAAAGATAGAAAAATGCACAAATAAAACTGTGTGACTAAGGGTTCATATGTATACATCACGGAAACATCACCACAATCAAGTTCACAAACACATGTACAATACCTCCAAACATTCTTGGGCCCCTTGGAAATATTTGCCTAACTCAAGACTGCACAGATTTTTCTTAGATTTTACCCCAAAAGGATTTGTAGCTTTAGGATTTACAGTTAGTTTCATAAATCATTTGAGATAATTTTTATATACAATAAGAGGTGCGGATTAAAGTTCATGCTTTTGCTTATAGATATCCAATTTTTTGACACGTTATTGAAATCACTATTCTTCATCCACTAAACTTTCTCCTTTTTTTCTCAAAATTCAATGTGTAGTTCTAATTCTATGTTCTTTATTCTGTCTGATTGGTCTATTTGTCTGTTCTTAGAAAAGTACCACAGGCCTAGTTACTGTATCTAAATAAGAAAATTAGGTAGTGTAAACCCTTCAAATTTATTTTCTTTGTCAAAATGTGGCTCCTACTCACTTTGAGTTTCCATATGAATTTTAGAATCAGCTTGTCAATTTCTGCAAAAAACTTTGAGAGGATTTTAATTGATATTATGTTGGATATTAAAAAACCAATTTACACAGGACTATGGAGAGAATTACTGTGATATTGAATGATTTGCCTTGGAAATGAACAAAGGTCATTCTGTTGTTTTTGAGACTGCATCCAAGTACTGCATTTCAGACTCTATTGTCAACTATGAGGGATACTCCATTTCTTCTAATAAGGGGTTCTTGCCCACAGTAGTAGATATAATGGCCATCTGAGGTAAATTCACTCATTCCAGTACATTTTAGTTCGCTGATTCCTACAATGTCAATGTTGACTCTTTCTGTCTCCTCTTTGACCACTTCCAATTTGCCTTGATTCATGGACCTAACATTCCAGGTTCCTATGCAATATTGCTCTTTACAGTATCAGACTCTACTTCCATCACCAGTCATATCCACAGCTGGGTGTTTTTACTTTGGCTCCATCTGTTCTTTCTTTCTTGAGTTATTCCTCCACTGATCTCCAGTAGCATATTGAGTATCTACTGACCTGGGGAGTTCATCTTTCAGTGTCCTATCTTTTTTTCTTTCATACTGTTAATGGAGTTCTCAAGGCAATGGTTTGCCATTTCCTTCTCCAATGAACCATGTTTTGTCAGAGTTCTCCACCATGATCTATCCATCTTGTGTGGCCCTACACAGCATGACTCATAGTTTCACTGAGTGAGCCGAGGCTGTGTTCCATACTATCAGACTGGTTAGTTTTCTGTGACTGTGGTTTTCAGTCTGTCTGCCCTCTGATGGATAAGATTAGAGGCTTATGAAAGCTTCCTGATGGGAGAGACTGACTGAGGGGGAAACTGGGTCTTGTTCTGATGTTGATGTTCAAACTACGACACAATTGCACTCTCTCACACGCTAGTAAAGCAATGCTCAAAATTCTCCAAGCCAGGCTTCAGCAGTATGTGAACTGTGAAATTCTAGATGTTCAAGCTGAATTTAGAAAAGGCAGAGGAATCAGAGGTCAAATTGCCAACATCTGTTGGGTCATCGAAAAAGCAAGAGAGTTCCAGAAAAACATCTATTTCTGCTTTATTGACTCTGCCAAAGCCTTTGACTGTGTGGATCACAACAAACTGTGGAAAATTCTGAAAGAAATGGGAATACCAGACCACCTGACCAGTTTTCTTCTTGAGAAACCTGTATCCAGGTCAGGAAGCAACAGTTAGAACTGGACATGGAACAACAGACTGGTTCCAAATCAGGAAAGGAGTATGTCAAGGCTGTATATTGTCACCCTACTTGTTTGATTTATATGCAGAATACATCATGAGAAATGTTGGTCTGGAAGAAGCATAAGCTGGAACCCAGATTGCCAGGAGAAATATCATTAACCTCAGATATACAGTTGACACCACCCTTATGGCAGAAAGTGAAGAACTAAAAAGCCTCTTGATGAAAATGAAAGTGGAGAGTGGAAAAGTTGGCTTAAAACTCAACATTCAGAAAACAAAGATCATGCCATCTGGTCCCATCACTTCATGGCAAATAGATGGGGAAATGATGGAAACAGTGTCAGACTTTATTTTGGGGGGCTCCAAAATCACTGCAGATGGTGATTACAGTCATTAAATTAAAAGACACTTACTCCTTGGAAGGAAAGTTATGACTAACCTAGACAGCATATTAAAAATCAGAGACATTACTTTGCCAACAAAGGCCCGTCTAGTCAAAACTCTGGTTTTATCAGTAGCCATGTATGGATGTGAGTTGGACTACAAAGAAAGCTGAGTGCCAAAGAATTGATGCTTTTGAACTCTGATGTTGAAGAAGACTCTTGAGAGTCCCTTGGACAGAAAGGAGATCCAACCAGTCCATCCTAAAGGAAACCAGTCCTGAATATTCATTGGAAGGACTGATGCTGAAGCTGAAACTCCAGTACTCTGGCCACCTCATGCGAAGAACTGACTCACTGGAAAAGACCATGATGCTGGGAAAGATTGAAGGCAGGAGGAAAAGGGGATGACAGAGGATGAGATTGTTGGATGGCATCACGAACTCAATGGACATGAGTATGAGTAAAGTCTAGGAGTCAGTGATGGACAGAGAGGGCTGGCGTGCCTCAGTCCATGAGGTCGCAAAGAGTCAGACATGACCAAGAGACTGTGCTAAACTTAATGGAGAGAATTGACATCTTAATATTGGATGTTTAAGTTTGGGTCTTTCTTTTCTATTACTTAGATCCTCTTTACTTTCTCTCAGCAATGTTCTGAACCTTTCAGTGTATAGATTTAAACAATTTGTATTACCAATTGTTCATTGTTAATACACAGAAATGAAATGGAATGTTGTCTCAGGCTCACTGACGTACTGTTCCTTTTAGGTCTTTTTCTGTTTTTCGTTTTGGATAGTTTCTATTGCTATGTCTTATAAATTCGCTCATCTTCTGTAATACTTGTTCTTACTTCCACTCAGTGTAATTCTTATGTTAGACATTGCCATTTTTACCTCTGGAAATTCAATTTTGTTCTTTTTTTTTTTGGTATGTCTATCCTGGAGAAGGAAATGGCAGCCCATTCCAGTATTCATGCTTGGAAAACCCCATGGACAGAGATGCCTGGTGGGCTACAGTCCATGGGGTCACAAAGAGTTGGACACAACTAAGCAACTAAAGCTTTCACTTTCTCCATTTTTGGATGTATGGAATACAGCTACAATAATAGCTTTTATGTCCTCATCTATTAATTCTATTACATATGCCATTTCTATATGATGTTTGCATTTATTGATTTTTGTCATTATATGTAATATTTTCCTGATCCTGACCATGCTTGAAAAATTGTATTAGATACCACATATTTTGAGTTTTACCTTGTTGAGTGCTGCATATCTTGTATTCAAATATTCCTGAGATTTTTTTTTTCTTCTGGGTTGCAGTTAACTTGCCTAAAACAGTTTAATCCTTTTATGCTTTTAATATTTATTATATAGGGATTAGAAAAGAACTCAGTGTAAAGCTAATATTAACCCACTACTGAGGCAATACACTTTAGAGGACTCTTTCCAATAGCCCTTGAATTGTGTTACTTCCCACTGTGTATTTGGCAGGAAGAGGAACTATTTGGAACTATTTCTAGCCTTGTGTAAAGTCCAGGGATTATTCCTTCAACCTGTTGAGTCCTTTTGAGTGGTTCTCTCTGTCATGGCTAAATTCCCCACTTGCATATGTTGACTGGTGCTCAGTTAAAGACACAGATATTTCTAGAGTTCCCTCCCTCGACCATTCTCTTTTCTCTAGAACTCTGCGCTTGGCCTCAAGAATTCCCAGTTCCATCTCCTTAACTTATTGAAACTGAAGGACTTTTGCTGGTTTCCTACTCCTTATGCTACAGCCTGGAAACCTGTCATGTGCAGGATGCGATTGGAGGATTGCACACCTTATCCCCATCTTTTCATAACCACTGTGAAACATAACCTGATGTCCAATGATGTGAACACTACTATTTCACATAATTTATCTGTGGTTTTTTTTAGTTGTTTCAAGAATGTTATAGTAGGCATAATTCCAAGATAGCCTTCATAAGATTCCAAGGCTCTGAGATACACATGAATTTTTCCAGTTATGCAACCAAACACTAATTTTAAAGTATTGCTTTGAAGGGATTTTGTGGATATAATTATAGTCCCATATTAATGTTAAAATAGGGAAATTATCTGAGTAGACCTTATAACCACACAAATATTTTAAAACTAAAGCTTTTTCTCCAGCTAGAAGAGGAAATTTGGTAACTTTAAAGATGGAGGGGACCATATGGCCATGAATATGAGTGGCGTCTAGGAGGTGAGAGCTGTAGCTGTACTCAACCCACAGCTAGCAGGAAAATCGGTGCCTCAGTCTGCTACAGCTAACACTGACTGGACTAGTTGGTCTCTATCACTTTTTCCTTCACTTGTACATCCTCTTATACTTTTTTCTTCTTTCTTTCATTAATGATTTCTTTGCACCTAATTGCTTAAAGAAACTCACTTGTTAGTTAAAGCTATATCAGGCATCTGGCGAAGAAGGCAATGGCACCCCACTCCAGTACTCTTGCCTGGAAAATCCCATGAACGGAGGAGCCTGGTAGGCTGCAGTCCATGGGGTCACGAAGAGTCGGACACGACTGAGCGACTTCACTCTCACTTTTCACTTTCATGCATTGGAGAAGGAAATGGCAACCCACTCCAGTGTTCTTGCCTGGAGAATCCCAGGGACGGGGGAGCCTGGTGGGCTGCCACCTATGGGGTCGCACAGAGTCGGTCACGACTGAGGCAACTTAGCAGTAGCAGGCATCTGGTGATTTTCCTCTTTGAAACACTCCCTAATACACATCTTCTTTGTAAGCATTCTTCATTCCAGAAGAGAAGGTCATGGTACGATAGCCCCAGAGAACATTAGACCCCATCTCTACACATTTTGACGGCTTTGAAATGTTTCATGAGAAGAGAAGCATCAGACTCCACACCTGCTCCGATCTTTATCAAGAATCCTATTTTGAGCCAACATCATAAGTTTTACTCACTGAATCCTTTCAGGGAGGATACAGTGTCAAGGACACTGGTCTGCTGTGGCCTCCTTTGCCTGGCAAAGAAATAAGGCTACTCTTTTCCTCTTCACCCAAAACTCTGTGTCCATGATTTTTATTTGATGCCAATGTACAGAGACTGGATTTCAGTAACAAGTCCTATAGTAGTAAGGAAATTAATTATGCCCACAGCAGGTGAGTGTGTAAGAGGGTTCTGACCACCCCCATACTCAGCGCCATGAAAAACACAGCTTCAGCCAATGCTTTGATTTCAGCCTAGTGAGACACTAAGCAGAGACCCCAGTCCTGCTGTGCCCAGACTTCTGTCTAATTTTAGGTACTTTAGCACTAATTTTGTTTATTGCCACTGCACATTGGCTGGTTTTCATTAGCCAGGCACTCTCATAAACACCGTATATGCTATTTTCCTTTCATTCATCACAATTGCAATGGATATTAAATAGTCTTAGTCTCATTTGACTAAGGAGTTTGAGGATTCCAAACTCAGAATGGTTAGTTAGAGAAGGCAAGACTCCTGGGAACAGAAACCTAGATTAAATCTGTACTGATAACATATGGAAATCCCATAGCCACTGGGAACAGGATCAATGTCATGTAGCTTTTTTGTAAAGAAAGGATCCTGGGCTGATAACTTCTCCCAGCCATTTATTTCACTCTTTAAATATTTTAGGGAGGAAAATGTGTCCATTATCTGAAATATTGAGCTCATAAAATCATACCTCTATCATTAAACCAGATGAAGAAAAGTCTCAGTCTGTAAGGGAGCCTTATACCATGCTTGGTTGAGTCACATAAGACTGTCATTACAGGGAAAGAAAAATGGTTTTACAACCAGAGCAGCACTAGACTAACACATCCTCCCTCTCACTCTAATATTCCCAATTTACAGCTGTTCTAAACTTAAAAGCTTCCAGTTTGGACAACTATATAGCCATCCTGGCTATCATTACCAGAAAAACCACATAGTTGCGTTAGTCAGACTGAAGGCTCAACTACTCTAAGCAAAAGACTGAAAAATATACTTGTCAAAGAACATAGAAATGTATTTTCCCTCCTCACATAATAGTCCAAAAAAGATGGATGGGCCAAGCTCAGCAAAATCATCCCAGGACCCAGGCTAGCAGGGTATCTTTTACTCTTAACATGTTACTTCTGACACTTTTCCAGTTGTTTCCATTTTCAATCATCAAGGTGGGGAAGGGCTCCCAGGCTTCTCTGCCTTTGGAATTCTCCAGGCAAGAATACTGGTGGGGGTATCCATTTTCTTCTCCAAGGGATCTTCCTGACCCAGGGATTAAATCCAGGTCACCTGCATTTCAGGCATATTCTTTACTGTCTGAGCCACGAGGGAAGCCCAAATCTAGAGTAGTCATCTTAATTAGTTGAACCAGAGTTGGACACCTCTCTCCACTCACATGCCATCCATAGATGAGCATTTAAACATAGGACCACATCAGCAAGAAAGGATAAATGATTGTGGCTTTAAAAACTAGTAGATCTTGCCACGATGGGCCAACTTTGCTCACTCTAATACTGCTTCCTTTGTTCCCCAACTCCACTACACCATAACAGGGTGACTATAAAGTTTGTATTCAATATTAAATAGTGGTGACATTCCACAGGAGATTTTTTATTTTAGGTATGTGGATAGTTGATCAAAATTCAGATCAAATAATCATAAAACACAAGGCCAAGAGTCACAGATTATGTTATAGACTGTCTCTAACTTTGCAAATAAATATTAAATTCACTTTTGTGTGCCTTTTCTTCAGTATTCACTGTACTGACCTGAAGAGTTGGTATAAGAGAAATATAGCAGTAAATCAATAATATAAACTCTTTCTCCTTAATAACAGACTTAGAGACATTAATATAGACTCACAGATTTAAATGAATAGAAAAATAACAAACTTCAAAACTTAATGCTAAAAAAAAATCACAAGAAATCTTTCAAAGCAAATATATGAAAAGGAAATTTGACTTTTTTGATATTGCCTAAACAAAAATTCCTGTCATTAATATTAATTCTAGATGCAACCAAAATCAAACAAGATTATCAAATATTTTATAATTATAATTGAATATAAAATAACAATTACAATAAAGGTTTATACACATGGTATTATGCAATTATAAACATGGGAAATCAAGTTATCTCTTTTAGTTTCAAATATCCATATTTGAAACTTCTAAAAGTAAAAATAAAACACATATATCTGACAGATATCAATGCATGGAAAGACCTTCAACAAATGAATTCTCAGTTTTGAATATTGGCTGTTTGCCAGCTAACTCATTACACATGGCATCTGGATCTTCCCTGCTTTTCCAGGAGTTCTGTGGGCAAGGCCATGGCTTCCTGGTTAGAGAAGCATAACAAGACTTCCATACTTGAAAATTATCAGACTCAATAATCTATAAAATCCAATATGTACTCATTGGTACCCAAAATCTTGTTCTTGATGTAATCAAAAGAATTAAAATTGGTTTGAAGGTAAAAGAATTGGAGAAGGGACATCCTATTACTGAAAAGGACATCCTTTCAGTAATACACTATTAATTCCATGGAGTTGATCCATGTGTTACACTCTTTATGTAGATCACTAAAATAAATGCCATGTAAGTAAGAGGGATATACATAACCACCATCTCATCTTTACTAATATACATTGAAATAAAACCTATATGTGTTATATCATCAGCATATTTCTTGACTCCTTTTCTCCCTCAGGTCACACTTGTGATTGGGCTATGATATGGCACAGAGGAGTGTGCTGTATCTGTTTTCAGAAGTTTGGGGTTTGTTTTTATTTTTTAATTTATTTTATAATTTTTTTATCACATTGAACAATAATTTGGCATCAGGTTGCCTCTGCTTGGTCACACTAACATTCTTTTAAATCCCTCACACTTTCTTGTATCCCAACTACCATTTCTCATTGACTCAATCCAAAGATGTATTTCCTGTTTCAACTTGGTGTTTAACCTAGATAGTGATTTTCAATCTAAGGATCTTGCTAAAATGCCAATTCTGTTTCACTCTAGGGGAGAACCTAAAAGTCTACATTTCTAACAAGTTCTCAGGTGATAGTGATGCTACGGTACTCAGACCACAGTTGGAACATCTAGGAAACATTTATGCTCACTGACATAAACTAACATCTCTAGTGAAAATAAGGATTTAAAAAATAACTTTGAGAAAGCCCTTAAAGGCTACCAGCTCCCTTAGGAAAATCTCTAAGTGTGTCTTAATGGAGAAAACAGTCTGAAAAGTGCCAGACACTTTCAATAACAATAAAGAAGAGATTTTGATAGATAAGAACTTTCAAATGTAACAATGGATAAAAACTTCATGTAACAGATAAAGACTGTTAAATTCTTTTGATACTTTGGAGCAGAAATTGTGGTAGCAGGTAACTCATGACTCCTCTTTGCCGGTTTATTCCCCTGAATGGGCATTCGACGTGCACTGAACAGTGCTGAGGTACTGAAGGTTGAAATTTACTACTAACACTGTTAATGAGAGCATTTATCATAAACTAGGGAAGGTCCCATTGAGTCCAAGATTATTTCCCAAAATTTAAAATGAGGTATGTTCAGTCTGCTGAGTACTCTTTCACATCAGTTTGATCATGAATTATTATTAAAATTGCATGACTTTTATTTTCACCAGCTCATAGACAAATTATTCCCTGCATATATCTAAGTTCTTCGTTCAGTTCAGTCACTCAGATGTGTCCGAATCTTTGTGACCCCAAGAATGCAGCACGCTAAGTCTCCCTGTCCATCACCAACTCCTGGAGTTCACTCAGACTCACCTCCATCCAGTCAGTGATGCCATCCAGCCATATCATCCTCTGTTGTCCCCTTTTCCTCCTGCACCCAATCCCTCCCAGCATCAGAGTCTTTTCCAATGAGTCAACTCTTTGCATGAGGTGGCCAAAGTACTGCAGTTTCAGCTTCAGCATCGTTCCTTCCAAAGAACATCTAGGACCTATCTCCTTTAGAATGGACAAGTCGGATCTCCTTGCAGTCCAAGGGATGCTCAAGAGTCTTCTCCAACACCACTGTTCAAAAGCATCAATCCTTCCGTGCTCAGCTTTCTTCACAGTCCAACTCTCACATCTATACATGACCACTGGAAAAACCATAGCCTTGACTAGATGGACCTTTGTTGGCAAAGTAATGTCTCTGCTTTTCAACATGCTATATAGGTTGGTCCTAAATTTCCTTCCAGGAGTAAGCGTCTTTTGATTTCATGGCTGCAATCACCATCTGCAGTGATTTGGAGCCCCAAAAATTAAAGTCTGACAGTTTCCACTGTTTCCCCATCTATTTCCCATGAAGTGATGGGACCGGATGCCATGATCTTTGTTTTCTGAATGTTGAGCTTTAAGGCAACTTTTTCACTCTCCTCTTTCATTTTCATCAAGAGGCTTTTGAGTTCCTCTTCTCTTTCTGCCTTAAGGGTGGTATCATCTGCATATCTGAGGTGATTGATATTTCTTGATTCCAGCTTGTGCTTTTTCCAGCCCAGCGTTTCTCGTGATGTACTCTGCATAGAAGCTAAATTATTAGGGTGACAATATACAGCCTTGACGTACTCCTTTTCCTATTTGGAACCAGTCTGTTGTTCCATGTCCACTTCTAACTGTTGTTTCCTGACCTGCATATAGATTTCTCAAGAATCAGGTCAGGTGGTCTGGTATTCCCATCTTTTGAAGAATTTTCCACAGTTTATTGTGTTCTACACAGTCAAAGGCTTTGGTATAGTCAAGAAAGCAGAAATAGATGTTGTTCTGGAACTCTCTTGCTTTTTCCATGATCCAGCAGATGTTGGCAATTTGATCTCTGGTTCCTCTGCCTTTTCTAATACGAGCTTGAACATCTGGAAGTTCACGGTTCATNTTATTGTGTTCTACACAGTCAAAGGCTTTGGTATAGTCAAGAAAGCAGAAATAGATGTTGTTCTGGAACTCTCTTGCTTTTTCCATGATCCAGCAGATGTTGGCAATTTGATCTCTGGTTCCTCTGCCTTTTCTAATACGAGCTTGAACATCTGGAAGTTCATGGTTCATGTATTGCTGAAGCCTGGCTTGGAGAATTTTGAGCATTACTTTACTAGCGTGTGAGATGAGTGCAATCATTCCATAGTTTGAGCATTCTTTGGCATTGCCTTTCTTTGGGATTGGAATGAAAACTGATCTTTTCTAGTCCTGTGGCCACTGTTCAGTTTTCCAAATTTGCTGGCATATTGAGTGCAACACTTTCACAGCATCATCTTTCAGGATTTGAAATAGCTCCACTGGAATTCCATCACCTCCACTAGCTTTGTTCATAGTGATGCTTTCTAAGGCCCACTTGACTTAACATTCCAGGATGTCTGGCTCTAGGTAAATGATCACACCATCATGATTATCTTGGTCGTGAAGATCTTTTTTGTACAGTTCTTCTGTGTATTCTTGCCACCAAAACCCATAAATAGTATTTATTTTAAATGAATGAAAAGTGCTTTAAATATATATGTTTTTAATGTTGGAATATAAAAATAAACAACAGAATTACTTTACATGTTTAAAGACTTCATCCCCAACAATTTCCCTTGCTCTAGAGGAGTATAATACTTTTACTAAAATCACACTGAATAAATACACTATCAGTAGTAATATTTTGAATTATAGGTGCATACAAAATCAAATGCCAATTTATCTACCACAAGTGTTCAGAAAATATCAAATTCTCTGAACATTTTTGCATTGTGCCTTATGTTTGGACAAAAACAAATGTTTTGCAAATGTCTGCCAAGTCATCTTCTATGACTTTCCCATCTGTATTATGCAAAAGTGTTATTTCCATGTATTTCAACATAGTCTCCTGTTTTGTACATATTTTGCTCTGAAGGTATCTTACTCTGGTCAGTCTTACAGATAGGTATATAAGCATAGTTATGACCATGACCACAAATTGGGTGAAATGTGCTAAAGAAACCATTGCAAAAATAAAGGAAAAATGCATAGTATAAACTTTAATTACATTTTCTGAGTGAAATATTTACTTCCAAATTGATTCTTACTTTCCTTATTTGAACTTGTTTTCATTTCTCAGCTGATATGTTTTTTCTGTTTGTGAAAATTTTACTAACATCTTGGGTTGAGATTTTGGTGTTGACCATCTGGTGATGTCCGTGTGTAGAGTCTTCTCTTCTGTTGTTGGAAGACGGTGTTTGCTATGACCAGTGCATTCTCTTGGCAAAACTCTATTGGCCTTTGCCCTGCTTCATTCTGTACTCAAAGGCCAAATTTGCCTGTTACTCCAGGTGTTTCTTGACTTCCTACTTTTGCATTCTAGTCCCTTATAATGAAAAGGACATCTTTTTTGGGTGTTAGTTCTAAAAGGTCTTGTAGGTCTTCATAGAACCGTTCAGCTTCAGCTTCTTCAGCCTTACTGGTCGGGGCATAAACTTGGATTACCATGATATTGAATGCTTTACTTTGGAAACAAACATTTCTTTGTCAAAAAAAGGCCTGTCTAGTCCAAAAAAGGTTTTTCAAATAGTCATGTATGGATGTAAGAGTTGGACTATAAAGAAAGCTGAGTTGCAAAGAATAGATGCTTTTGAACTGTGGTTTTGGAGAAGACTCTTGAGAGTCCCTTAGACTGCAAGGAGATCCAACCAATCCATCCTAAAGGATATCAGTCCTGAGTGTTCATTGGAAGGACTGATGTTGAAGCTGAAACTCCAATACTCTGGCCAGCTGATGTGAAGAGCTGACTTATTTGAAAAGACCCTAATGCTAGGAAAGAGTGAGGGCAGGAGGAGAAGGGGATGACAGAGGATGAGATGGTTGAATGGCATCACCGACTCAATGGACATGAGTTTGGGTAAACTCTGGGAGTTGGTGATGGACAGGGAGGCCTGGCATGCTGAGGTTAATGGGGTCACAAAGAGTCGGACACAACTGAGCAACTGAACTGACTGGGTTGGGATAAAATATATTATTATTTCCATTAAAACTAGTGGAAATATTTTTGTTTATTTAATGCCTTTTCATTTTGGTGCACGAAAGTTCAGGAACAAATTAAAATATTTTAGGGAGCCTCCCTGGTGGCTCAGTTGTGAGGAATCTGCCTGCCAATACAGGAGACGCCAGTTCATTCCCTAATCTGGGAGGGTTGCACATGCGTCCCGAGAAATAGCTGAGCCTGTGCATCACAACTATTAAGTCTGTGCTGTAGATCCCAGAGCCATAACTACTTCAACCTGTATGCCCTGAAGTCTGTGCTCCACAACAACAGACGTCATCACAACGAGAAGCTCGTGCACAGAAACAAGAGAGCAGCCCCTGCTTGCCACAACTAGAGAAAAGGCTGTACAGCAGCACCCAGCACAGCCAAATTTACTTTTAACATTAAAAAATGTAGTGAAAAGTGGTATATCTGCAGTGTATATTCTACATATAACATGCAAGTACAGAGCAGTATCATCAACCCTTTATCTCATTTTTCTCCTATCTAAAGAAACAATGTTTGCCAACAGAAAAATTTTCCCTCATATTATTAAATATCAAAATAATAATTATCCAGTTTTAAAGGTATTATTGACATTAACTATCATTATTAGAAATCAATCAGATATAATTGAAATAAAATGCATCCAATCAGTCAAATGAAATGTTTTAGGATAGATATTAACAGAGGCTGTCAAAATGTAATTATAATAATGGGAATCTAAAATCAAAGAGATATTATGACACAGCCAGACTCTATTTAAAGAAGGGTTGGAACAAGTAATCAAATAATGACGATAATACTCTATGTAGAGTTACCTTAGGGAGTACTGAGATCATTACAATTCAGATATTATTCACAAATAAAGCAATATACAGAAAGTGGGTTGTGAGAATAAGGAAAATTTCCATGAAGAAATCATGAGCAAAGTTTTAGTTAAGTATGAAAATATTGTATAAATGTTGATAAAGTTTTCCTATAATTAGGCAGCCATTAATAGACTTTTAAGATTGAGAGTAAGATCATTTTCAAAATACAATTCCAGACTCAAGATTTACCAATACGGTAATGAAATATATTGATCTTAGATAATATACATGGTATTTGCAGAAATCAATAGCCTATCACACTACACTAATTCAATGCATTCTAATATTATCAATAAATGAATCACAGAGTTTAGAAGCTTGAAAAATTCAAAGGAGTAACCCATTCTCAAAAGGGCCAGTCTAAATGAATGCTCTCAAAATGACACACATTGCATAGAAATTTTAAAAATGTGTGTAGTATTTCAAAACTTAGCTGAAGGACGGTTTTCAGTAGCACACAGCTCAACATGCAAGTTCTGAGCTAAACTCCTAAGCCACATTTTCTTTGATAGTTTTCTGTCCTTTTCTAGCTCCACTTCCATCCAGATTTCTCTCTCATTCTCAATGCATTTATTGACACCTCAACATTCAAAAATCTTTGAGTTCTAATAGTCCAAAAATATCTTTTACCCTTTCTATTTCCCAGTCAAATTTTTGAAACTCACAATGATACAGATATTATTCAGAGGGAAATCAATTATGTGTCATTGTAGTAAATATATTAAGAAAACTAACCCTCCCAGTAATACCTGCATTTCAAATAAACATTGTTTATACCATCAATGTTTCACATGGCTGATTAAAAATAAAGTCTCTTATTGGATAAATATGGTAACAATGTACTGGCAGAACTACTACACAAAAATTCCACAGCTTGGATTCTCTCTTGCTCTTTCACCAGTAAGCAGATAACTCTGAAAATCTGTTTTACCTGCAGTTGCATGTGTCTCACTTGCAAAATTTAAAAAAAAAAAAAAAAGCTGACTTTTATCAAAATTCATTATCCATCATGACATTTTGTTGAGCATCATCTAATGGAAGAAGAACTATAATCCTAATTTTTTGTTTGTTTGTTTTCAACATCAGGATGCATTTTTTTTTTAATTGGGGCAGAGTTCCTCTACTATGTTGTGTTAGTTTTTGGTGTAAAATTAAGTGAATCAGCTGTATATATACACATCCATCCCTTACTTATTGGACCTCCTTCCCACTCCACCCCTCTCCCACCCCCAACCCATCCAGGTCACTACAGCACACAGAACTGAGCTCCCTGTGCTGAACAGCAGGTTCCTACTAGCTCTCTACTTTACACATAGTAGTGCATATATGTCAATCCCGCATTAGAATCAACTGTGGAGCTTCTGCTCCAAACACACAGACCTGGACCCACCTCTGAGAGAGAACTGATTTGGCAGATACAGAATGGCACCTTAGTATCTGTATGTTCACTAAGCTCTGCTGAAGATTCAAATATATAGACAGGAGCGACATAAACTGTGCCTTCTACCAATCAATTAAACCTGCTTTCAGTGTTGCCTGTGGGCCACATGCTCTGCTTAGGGCCTTTGGGATGCACAGAACATTGCACTATCCTTATTCTCAGGTATCACAGAGTGTAGAGCAGAAGCCTTCTCTAAACTAAATGAGTGCCATGAACAAGGTTTGAGGGAGCACAGAGAGTGGTGAATGGTCACCAGAGGGACCGTGGAGGATGTTGAGATGGTCCCTGACAAAGAGTCAGATTTTGCCTGCTAAGTAACCAGGCGTTTGTGGCTGCGGCTTTGGTCACATATAAAATAGATGGAAGAAGTGGCAAAAAAAATGAGAATGTAACCGTCAGTAAAGTTAGAATATAAAGGACTTCAAACAACGTCATCACTGTTTCCCTCTGGACAAAGAAGATAATTTAAAGAGGAAACCATAAAATCCATATTTGTTGTTTTTTAGCATTGATTCATATGATAGAAATTTCTGAGTATAGTGCCCATACATTTTTATTAATAACAGGGTGTCAAGATAATCCATTAGTGGTAAAGAACACTAAATCAGTGCCTTTCTAAGTATATAAGAACATTATATTCTCATCTAGTTCTTTAGTTAATAATTTATAATACCCAAGTTTCAAGATATAATTTTTAATGATTGTTAAATCTCAATATATATTAATTAAACCTAACTTCAATTACAGTTACCAATAAATTCAAGTCCACTAAAATGATGACTACTGAAATCAATTCTATCTAGGTAGTGGAAAACAGATAAAAACAATTTATTATTCTCTCAATTGATGTATGCTGGGTAAATGGCTCTATTTTCTAAACATCTTAAGCAGGTTTCAGCCCACTATTAGGCTCCAACTGGCCTGAGACCTATATACAGAATTTGCTAAACCTTAAGTATGATTACACTACCATGCTAATCAGAACATTTTAGATTAGAACTCTGTCAATCCATTAATCTAAAGACTGTTTATTAATGTAGGAAGAAAGTGGCATCCTAGCAACTAATCAGAAAACTATAAAAAATAGTAGAGCTTGATAAATTTAGTAGGGTAATGGTGTTAGAGTGGTGAGAGGACAGATTTTAAATTGCTCGGAGGCAAAATTGATAGCATTTTCTAAGTGCGTATATTGGAAAATTAAGATAGAGGAGTCAAAGTTCCCAAGCAATTTTTAGTTCAGGCATCTGTGGTGATCTAAAATTCATTCCCTTACTCACCAGGCAGCTACCAAGGTACTGGATTGATGGAGTCACCTAATGACCAAAAGTAGAACCTTCCAGACACAATCCTCTCTGGGATCTCAAAAAAATCAGTACACAAGATGTTTTTATCGCCTCTCTGTCAAAATTCAATAAATTCAATCATATGGATTAACTTTTCCACTTATATGCACTGTATGTTTAAGGTATTAAATATTTTCCTTGCTTTTCTATTTACCCAGTTCTTTCCTATCTACCTGAGAAACATTCATCTGGGTTTCCCGTGACGAACACTGCTGCTGCTGCTGCTGCTGCTGCTAAGTCGCTTCAGTCGTGTCCGACTCTGTGCGACCCCATAGACGGCAGCCCACCAGGCTCCCCCATCCCTGGGATTCTCTAGGCAATAACACTGGAGTGGGTTGCCATTGCCTTCTCCAAGGCATGAAAGTGAAAAGTGAAAGTGAAGACGCTCAGTCGTGTCCCACTCTTAGTGACTCCATGGACTGCAGCCTGCCAGATTCCTTCTCCATGGAATTTTCCAGGCAAGAGTACTGGAGTGGGTTGCCATTGCCTTCTCTTGTACCTACCTCATAAAGGAAAAAGAAATAACCACCAAGAAGACAGAGTTCTTTGTATATCATTTATACCAAGATGAAGGTACATTTGATCAAAAAATAGTCATCTATTTAATCAACTACCTGTGCCCTTAAAAATACCCAACATCCTTCCTTCTATTAAGTAAAGTGAATTCATTTAGTCATATCTGACTCTTAGCGATCCAATGGACTGGAGCCCGCCAGGCTCCTCTGTCCATGGGGTTTTCCAGGCAAGAATATTGGAGTGGGTTGACATTTCCTTCTCCAATTCCTTCTATTATTTTCCCTTTAAGCAAACTTCACATACCAGTATTCAAGACAATATATCATTATTTGATTCAGTTTTATTATCTTTGTAATTATTACTACCAGATCAGTATTTTATCACTGTAAATATACAGTATATCAGCTATAATATTAAATCTCTTTTGTGAACAGATTTCCATCGTTTTCATGTGAAAAGAGTACTCCAATTTTAAATTCTTATAATAAATTAATCTTTAGACTATAACAGTGAAAGTTAAAAATCACTAAGTATGTGTTCATTAATAAAGGAAACTTGCAAATTAAATTAACTAACCTCAAGTTAACAGTTATTTAACATTCCTGGATACTAGTAAGAATGTTTTAAAGATTATGATTTCATACAAATCAATATAAATGTGAATAGTATGATGAAATCATGCTTATTTTTTTTTTCTACTCAATAAAGAGATTCTTCAGACAGTATTCACTGAGAAAAATCTGTGGGGGTGTGAGAGAAAATGAAGAATATACTTCCTGGAGGCCTATTATAATGTAATTTGACAATCTTTATCTAAATGTGGTCCTTACCCTCATCTGACTTTTTAGAATTATATTTCCTCATATTCAGTCTCTGTAGCCATGCTTGAGATGCATTTGTCCCTCAAGAAACCTGAGGAAGAGACAAAAACTTTTGACATCTACAGTGTCTCATGACCCTTTCCAAAGCACAGAGGTAATTAGTGATTGAGAAAACTTTCTGTCGAACTATGGGAGTATTTTAAAATAGGTTAGCAGTTAACAAGCCAAAGATATGGCAGACTTTCCCAGTGTTCACTACTGTGTAGCATTATTCACTAATATTACGAAAGTCTCCACTAACAAAGATACATTGTGATTTTTACAAATGCGGAATGACTCACAAAAGATGTAAAGTTCGGTCTGAATGTTTAAAAATAATTCTTATTTCCAAGCAGAAGTGTCTTCACAGTTATAAAATGACTCAGAACCAGGCTTAGATATACCTGATCACAAAGAAAGAATTGATTTTTCACGAAAACTGTGGTCATTGACCCATTTAGATTTGGATGCACCAGGAAAAGACTACTATTTTAATTAGAAAAATATATTAAGGAATAGTTAGGGAGTTTGGGATCAGCAGGTACACACTGCTATATTTAAAATGGATAACCAACAAGATCCTTTTGTATAGCACAGGGAACTCTTCAAAGTTAAAAGTTATGAGGCAGCCTAGATGGAAGGGGAGTTTGGGGGAGAATGGATACATATTTATGTATGGCTGAGTCCCTTCACTGTTCACCTGAAGCTATCACAATATTGTTAATTGGCTATACCTCAATATAAAATAAAAGGTTTATAAAAAAAAAAAAAGAAAAATCCTTGAAGAAATCTCTGGTAACACAAGGGTAAGAAACAAGAAAATGTTGGTACTCCCTTAGGATTCTTCAGAAACATTGGAAACGATCCTGACTTTTTTAGTCAGGAGGTTTAGTCACTTTACTTGCATATCCACAAGTAGACTGCCATGAAAAGGCTGGAGAACGTGGACGGCCCATTGTTACTCATGCGTTACCGTGCTCCATCAGTGTTAACAGATCTAACCCTAACAGCCTTATTTAATGCCATGTGTAAAAACCAGTCTCTCTGGTGCCTTTGAACGAGACACAGTTGGCCACCAGCCCAGAAAGGAGCTCCAGACAAAGGAAGGAACAACAAGTGCATGTCCTGGGGGTATTCCAGAAGGAAAGAGGGTGAGAAAATACAGGTGAAAGATAAAAGTGGCCTGGAAGTCAGAATGTCCAGTCCCTTCTGTGGAGAAAGGAGCAAATGGGTTCAACTGGGTACTACCATTCAGTTCAGTTCAGTTCAGTTTCTCAGTCCTTTGCGACTCTTCGGAACCCCATGGACTGAAGCATGCCAGGCTTCTCTGTCCATCACCAGCTCCCGGAGTTTGCTCAAACTCATGCCCATTGAGTTGGTAATGCCATCCAGCCATCTCATCCCTCTGTCGTCCCCTTCTCCTCCTCCTCCCATCCTGAATATTTCCTAGCATCAGGGTCTTTTCAAATGAATCAGTTCTTCACATTAGGTGGCCAAGTGTTGGAGTTCAGCTTCAGCATCAGTCTGTTGCTAAAATAAGTATTCAAAATAAAATCCCTCAAATACATATGTGCATAAAGCTGTTATATACACAGTCTTTTAGAGAGGATCAGACTTGAGTACTCAGAAAAAAAGCCGTTTCAAAATTATTTTCCCCAAACACTCAACTTGAAAAGCAAGGAGCTAAGAAACAGATAGGTGGGTGCAATTGTTTTGGTAAAATGGTGGGAAAAGGGTTTTTAGTTGGTATCCCAGAAGAGATGCTAGATTTTGAAGGCAGTTGGTGGGGGGTGGGGGAGGAGGCAGACAAGGTTGTTAAGTTAGGGCACAGAGATACACACATCTGATCACCAGATTCTTGTCAGTTTGTTGAGATCACAGACCCAAAGGCAATAAACAATTGAAATGTATCAACTCCTAATTTTTTTACGTTTCACTCTTACCTGTGCTTCTGGGGCTATTTACATCTACTGCATCTGTATGTAGATATACTGTATAATGAAACACCACTGCACATTCTGTTCTCAGCTCTACTCAGGGACAACAGGTTGGTAGTGTATTTAAATTTATCGAATTTAATTGTTTAATGATGTCTGTGTTTTGTAAATGGCTAACAAAGCTTAAATGCATTTAATAATTGGCTCTTGTTAGCTAGTATGTACCAGGTCCAACATATCACTGAGTCTGCCAGGCTGTAGCAGGAGAAGGTGGCAGCTGTCCTACCAGAGCAGTGATATCCACATTAGAGAGCAGCTAAGCAGATCAGACCCTGTAATTTAGCAGAAGAGGAGGGCCAGCACCTGCTTTGCACAGGGTAAAGCTACAAAGCACAGATGCTAGGGGAGAAGTGTTATGTCCAAGTACTTCTGAGATGCTTGGGAGAGCACCAGTAATATAGTCAGTGGAAACAAGGAGAACTAGGATCCTATGAGTACAGGTGAGTCATGAATGTTCGGGTTATTCATTTCAATGTAATATAAAGTATATTCACAAGTTGTCTGGCTCTGAACAACATTCACATGATCCCTATTGCCAGATTCAAAAGACTGGTTTGCCCTAGATCTCTTCAGGTGGTAGCTTTATGATCCCCAGATTGCAGCTAGGGCTCTGAGATCCTGTTTTCAGCAGTTTAATCAGGGGCTTCCTGGTTGGAGAAATCAAGGTTTCCTTGCAGGGTAAATGCCAAGTTATTGATATTAGAATTCTTCCTGAAGATTCAATCTAAAGCTTGCTCTCTGGGCTTTCCAATGACAGTGTAAACACTTTATTTCTTATATTACATACACTTTGCTTAAACTAGAGTATTTTCTGTGTTCTGCAAGTGGAAGCCTCTTTCTGTTGGGGGAGTTGTGAAGAAGAAAAAAATTATAAAACAAGCTTTAAAGTATAAAATATAAACAACTGATCAGTAAAGGACTAGACTAAATACATTAGACTATTTTAAAATTGAATTTTTATTTATTCAAGGTGTACTTTCATTAACTAACTGAATAAGATTCTATGCCAAGTTATTGTAAGAAATTTACTGATGTGTAACAGTTGATGAAGAGAATCCTTGACTGTACTTATTCTTCACAGAGATTACTACAAGTATTATTTGTATTATCTTATGAAGTTTTCAATCTTAAATACTTGAAAATAGCTTTTTATAATAGAAAATCCAGGAGAAAGCCTATTATTTTCTTTTTATAAGGTACTTACAAATATTACAAGTCAGAAGAATTATTGTAAATGATAGCATTAGCTCAGCCAGAAATCTATCCACATCATTAAATTTCCTCACCAGAAATCTGAGCAGCAGAGAGAATTAAATTGGCTTACTGTAATCTGTTATGTTTATTAAGTACTGATTTACCAAGAATTCTTCAACAATTCTTAAAGCACTATCATACACGAATCAACATCACTCTTCTAAAGTTGGCAAGCTTTATTTCCTCCTCTGTTTTTATCAACCATTACCAAGCTTAAAGGTAAATCACTATAAGTTTTATGAGGTTCTGAATCATTTTATTTGTAGTATCCACAAAAGTCTTGTATACTTTATCTTTGCTTCATGCTACAAATACTGGCTACATATCCATAACTCAAAGAGCTAACAATCCAAAGGCCAAGCTTTCTTCACACTCTAGTTCTTTCACACCAACTGTCCAAAGCAAAGCATAAGCAATAAGCATTCCTGCTGTTATCAAACCAGTGTTATTCCCTGGGGCTCAAACACTGTAGGTTGAAGGCAATGTCTGCTTTTTCCTTTTTGAATTTGAAAATCCTTTACTGAGGAAATGTGCTTAGATAGGAACATCTGGCTTTGATCAAAACAGCTTTCTGTTTTTAAAGAATTATCCAACCACAAGGACTTTTAGACAGTAATTGCAATGTTGTGGTCAGGTCCTAAGTTTATTTCCATTATTCATTTAATATTTCTTTTAAGTGAGGGGGTTTTTTGCCTTTGAATACTTAAACATCATATATTTGCATATGCTATTCAAGTAACTGACAGAGTTTCTAGCAGATTTAATAAAAGATCATGCCAATAAGTTTTAGGAAAAAATGAATTGATATTCAGGGTAATCCATTTCAAAGAAAATTTCTGTCGGATTCTCTTCTAATCCCAGATGAAGAAAATTAGAACCTATGGTTTCTAGAGCACAACTTATTCAGACAAAAAGGGTCATATTTTTAAAAATTTAATGTCAAGATCTAAATTTAATGTCTATATCTTGGGAGCTATAAAAATTATCTTCTCAAAAGGATTATATAATGATATAATCATGATTTAATAACACTACTACAGCAAAAAAATCCCTAAGAGATCCAGACCTTACCATAAATACTTGCAAACATATAATACAAAAATCAAGAAGCAAAGTTGTTTGTATGAATAACCACAATTGTAGGAGATAACTTTGGGGACAATAATTAGCCTATATTTTAGGGTAGGAATGTTTCTGATGGGATCCTGTATATTAAAAGAGAACTGCTCTGTAGTATCTCTTTATTAACAGCTATTTGTTGAAATATGGCTAAACACTTCAAAAAGGAGAGTATCAAAGGACATGGTTGGAGGTACGGGGAAGTAGCAATCACTGAAGTAGAAGGTAAGAGGTTAGAAATAGAATCAGAAAAGAAAAAGATCACCAAGAAGGGAGCCATAGTGAGTGGGGTTAGCCATGAAACATCATCTTTTCTTGGGATCGGTAAAATGCTGTCATGTAGATGAATATCTGACATCTCCTCACCTGTAAATTCAGTTTATTTGGAAAGTATTATGATTTACAAATTAAAGCTCCTGTATTAAGAAGAATTACACTTGTATGGCAAGAACCTAAATAGAGTTCAGTGTGAGAGTATGAGCAAAGGTTAAGGTGTTCAGTCCGGGGCTGTCACCATGTATTTATCTGTATTATGTATCAAAAATTAAGAACAGAGGCCACAGTTCAGAGGAAGGCAGTATGATCACCAAAATCCATCGCTTTGGGACTCAAGAGTGACTCGGCCTACATTACTTAGCATCTCTGAAGCTTGACTCTTCATCAATGGAATGAAAAATTAGACTGAATCTCCAAGGTTTCTTAATTCTAAAATTCAGTGTTTCTACAGGTTTTTAAATTGCCATGTACTTCATGAGAACATTTGTACGTGTTTATTCATTCATATTAACAAATTAGTAATCTTCTTACTCAAAGAGTGAAATATACTGAAATAGTAAAGCACTGATGTCTCAAGAAAAAAGCTATCCCCATTTATTAATCTTCATCTCCATTTATTTCAAATCATCAGGTATTTATTGATCTCTGACTTTCATAAGGCACTATGCTAGGACTATTAGGAATACAGAGAGGACTAAAACAGCACATGTGTAATCAAGAAACAAAACAAGGAGCAATAAGACTTACACTTAAAATGAACTAACTTAAGCAGTGACATAAATTCATGAGCACAAAGAAGTAATTTAGAAATCTCTTGGGTCAGATTGCTAATTAGTAAAATGAAACTAATAATAGTTCCTAGGAAATAAAGTATTAAATGGATTGAGTGAGTTAAGATTTAAAACTTAGAATAGCTCTTGGAACACTCTCTTTCAGCAACACAAGAGAAGACTCTATACATGAACATAACCAGATGGTCAACGCCGAAATCAGATTGATTATAGCTTTGTAGCCAAAGATGGAGAAGCTCTATACAGTCAGCAAAAACAAGACCAGGAGCTGACTGTGGCTCAGATCATGAACTCCTTATTGCCAAATTCAAACTTAAACTGATGAAAATAGGGAAAACCATTAGACCATTCAGATATGACCTAAATCAAATCCCTTACGATTATACACTGGAAGTGAGAAATAGATTTAAGGGACTAGATCTGATAGACCGAGTGCCTGATGAACTATGGACAGAGGTTTGTGACATTGTACAGGAAATAGGGATCAAGACCATCCCCTAGAGAAAAAAACGCAAAAAAACAAAATGGTCACTCACCTAGAGCCAGGCATCCTGGAATGTGAAGTCAAGTGGGCCCTAGGAAGCATCACAATGAATAAAGCTAGTGGAGGTGATAGAATTCCAGTTGAGCTATTTCAGATCATAAAAGATGATTCTGTGAAAGAGCTGCACTCAATATGCCAGCAAATTTGGAAAAACCAGCAGTGGCACTGAGAACAAAAGAGCAGAAAAGGAAATGCTAGGACTATGGACTTGTTTTGAATGGTGGTGGTAGTAGATACGTGATTAGGCACTTGTCCACAGAACTATACACTGTGGACAGGTGCCTAATCCAATGCAAACTGTGACAAATGAATCTATTTTATACATGTGAGACATAAAAGACACTAAAGAACTGGTACAGTAACCTTGTAAGACAGTAATTTGATAAATTTACTAAGGTTAACAACAAAACGGATTGTATGCAAACACTATACACCTGTAGGTTACTTTGTTTCTCACTGGGTTGAAGAGTTTCCCCCCAAAATGCAGGTCTACTTAGAATGTGTAAAAGTAACTTTTTGGAAATTAGTTCTTTGAGGATATAATCAAGTTAAATGAGGTAGTATTGAATTAGAGCAGGCGCCAATGGTTGATGTCCCTGTAAGAAGAGGAGCATTTGGACAGAAACATATAAGGAGAAAAATCAAGGGGTGTTGAAGGCAGAGACTGGAATTACTCATCTGCAAGTCCAAGAACACTGAGGATTACTGCAAACATCAAAAACTCAGAGCAGACTGTCCCTTAGAGTCTCTAGAAGAAACCAACTTTGTTTTTAGACTTTTAGCCTCCAGAGTTATGAGAGACTATATTTACCTTTTTAAGCCAACCAGTTTGGGGTACTTTGTTACAGAAACCCTGCTGCTGCTGCTGCCGCTGCTTCTGCTGCTGCTGCTAAGTTGCTTCAGTCGTGTCCGACTCTGTACGAACCCATAGATGGCAGCCCACCAGGATTCCCCATGCCTGGGACTCTCCAGGAAACTAATATAGAGGGGTACAAAAGTAAGCAATCTGAACACGTCTTCCACAATGCAGGCAGATTCTTTACCATCTGAGCCACCAGGAAAGCCCATACAACAGATAAAACTGCATAAATAATGTGTGTATGAGTGGGTTAACATACATACATGCATGCATATTGCTACCTCTATCTGCTGAGGAGATCTAAAAGTAAAGCCCTAGTAGCAAGAAGCACAGTTTGTACCCAGACCATGATCGCTACCATTCTCCAGTAAAAGGCTGAGTCTAGGCCTAGGAAAGAGAAAACATGAGTCTGGAAACAACCTCAAGGACCATTAAAGGATGAATGGATAAATAAAATGTGGTATACATAACTAATGGAGTATAACTCAACCATGAAAAATCATAAAATCCTGTAATCTGTGAAAACAAAGATATATCTTGAGGTCACTATGTTAAGTAAAATGAGTTAGCCCAAGAAAGAAAAATGCCATATGACCATATGATCTCATTTATATGCAGAACGCTAAAATACGACATCACACTGTAAAACTAGAAGAGAGCATAGGCCAAACATTCTCTGACATAAATTGTACCAACGTGTTCTTAGGTCAATCTCCCAGTGGAAACAAAAACAAAAGCAAACGGGACCTAAACAAAACGTGTAAGTTTTTTGCCCAGCTAAGGAGACCAAACAACCAAACAAAAACAAAAAGACAACCTACAGAATGGGAGAAAATATTTGCAAATGATGTGACAGACAAAAGCTTAATCTCCAAAATATACAAATAGCTCAAACAACTGAACAATAACAAAACATACAGCACAATCAAAAAATGGGCAAAGACCCTAATAAATATTTCTCCAGAGAAGACATACAGATGGCCAGTAGGCACATGAAAAGATACTCAGTGTTTTATATATATATGTATATATAAACTATATCATCTCCATCCATTCACCGGTTGNCAAATCCAGTTAGACAGTTACAAATACAAGGAGTTTTAGAGAAGACTCTTGAGAGTCCCTTGGACTGCAAGGAGATCCAACCAGTCCATCCTAATGGAAATCACTCCTGAATATTCACTGGAAGGACTGATGCAACATTTTGGCCACCTGATGCAAAGAACTGACTCATTTAAAAAGACAGTGATGCTGGGAAAGATTGAAGGTGGGAGAAGGGGATGACAGAGGATGAGATGGTTGCATGGCATCACTGACTCAATGGACATTAGTTTGAGTAAACTCTGAGAGGTGGTGATGGATAGGGAGGCCTGGTGTGCTACAGTCCATAGGGTCACAAAGAGTCAGACACACAGCTGAGCAACTGAACTGAACTGAACTGTTTTTAGGACATGAGATGACATCCTATGGTATATAAATGCATGACAAGTCCCATTTAATCCAGGATGCTAGGGTTAGGTGGGCTGCTGAGTTGTGGCAGTGGGAACCTGGGGAATGAGAAGGTGGTGCGGGGCCCTTTGCAAGAGGAGTAAGAGAGTTGATAGAAGAAATGGATGAATAAGGGAAATGAGGGAGGCTTTCTAAGTGTTCTCTTAGAATCAGCCCTGGCTAATTTTTACATACTGTACACTGAATCTCAGCATGTATCAAAGAGAGAGTATAAACTAAAACTAGTCAGATAAATTTGATTTTATCATCATCAGTTCTTTTAATAAGACCACAAAGAATCCTACCTATTTCAGAAAAGATTATACAAAAGGTTAACATCTCTTTTTGTACCAACAATAGCTCAAAACAGGATCCGACTTCAAGCTATATGAGAATAGATCCTTGTTGTTATTCAGTGGCTGTACAATAGCAGAAAGGTCAGTATGTACTTGTTAAATTATGAACAACAAAAGTAGCCTTCTGCCTTCCTGTAGCTGTTCAGGGCAGATACAACTGTACCTGAACCAGAAGTACTCACTCAGACATATGACTAAATTAAGCCATCAATAATTTCTGTTCTTTCCCACACAATTTTAAAGTAAAAAACAATTTTACTATTAGGCTCAGTGCCCACCTCTGAGGATAAGCAAAAGGAAAAAAATTAACTTAGAGTCTACCACATTGCCCTTCATTGACTTATCCAACAAATATTGAGTATTTCCTGAGAGCTGGGCATTCTGCACATGTTCTGAATAGAGACTAGGGACAGTTCCAGCCCTCAAGTGATTACTATCCAGTGAGGATAGAGAAACGGGTACTTTCAAAATTGAGGAGATGTAAAGACTCACTCATTTCTTCCATAATTTTGTAGGCTATATGCTGAGTACATTGTTCAGCCCTAGGAATAAATACATATGTACAGATACAGTCCCTGCCTTGATTGATATGAGCAAAGAGGAGGTAAACCTACCTAGGGTCATCAGGGAAGTCCCCTTGGAGGACCTGCCCATCTGTTGAATCTTGAATACAGATCAGAGGCCTCAAGCAAAGAAGCATGGGAAAACATTCTGAGCATCAGAATCAAGAAATCGCAATGCATTTAAGAAACTGAAATAAACCAGAATGGTTGGAGCCAATGTCGAGGTGTGAGAAGCAGTGGGATATGAGGCAGTGTTCAAGTGCTCAGTTATGTCCAACACTGTTCAACCCTATGAATGAACTATAGCCCACCAGTCTCCTCTGTCCATGGGATTTTCCAGGCAAGAATACTGGGGTGGGTTGCTGTTTCCTCCTCCAAACTAAAAACAGTAGTAACACCAAATGCTGGCCAGGATACAGAGAAACTGGATCACTCATCCACTGCTGTGGAAATGTGAAGTGGTACAGCCACTCTGGGAAATAGTTACTTACAGAACTACTGTAGACTTACCATTCAGCCCGGCAACTGAATAACTGAATCCTTTTCTAAAGGATCTTCCCAACCCAGGACTCAGACCTGCATCTCCTGTATCTCCTGCATTTCAGGCAAATTCTTTACCACAGAGCTATCGTACGTCATGTGTAAAAATTTAAACTTACTCTGGATATGATAGTAAGCTATTTAAGGGTGTTTAAGGATTTTTTCTGAGCAGGAGAATAACATGATTGGGCTGCATTTGGGATAGATCATTCTGTAGCAATATAGAAATGGCTTTACTCTAGGCAAGACTGGAAGCCAGCAGTATAATTAGAAACTCAGTGCAATGATTCTGACAAGAAATAATAAGGATTTAAGACAACAGCACTGAATTAAGACAACAGCACTGAGGATAAAAATATGATATAGAGTGAAACTGAGAAATGTTTAGTAAGTTTAGATAGGATTTGGGTGGGTGGTTAGAATAGAAATTAAAGGATCAGAGGAGCCAAGGATGACTTTCAGGTGTCTCTTTGGGGCTAAACTATGGCACTGTTAGCTGATATAATAACAGGAAAAGAAACATGCTTCTGGGTAGACGCATTTCTCAAGATCGATATACCATGATGCACTAAGGGAAAAGGTGCAATAGAAAAGGCTAGATTAAAAAAAAGAAAAGAAAAGGCTAGATTAAACACTTAAGTTAAATATATAGGAGAGAGACTTTTATCAAAATTCAAAACTTTTGCTCCACCAAAGACTCTGTGACAAGTATGAAAAGACATGCCTTGTATCTTACAAAGAACTCTTGAAATTCAGTAGTCAACAAATAATCCAAATAGAGACTGGGCGAGATGTTTCATCAAAGACATGAAAAGATACTTCATCAAAGAGGATATATGGCAAATAAGCACATGAAAAGTTATTCAATATCATTAACCGTGTTAACAAAAATTAAAGAGAAATTAAAATTAAGATCACAATAAGATATCACTACATACCAATTAAAATGGCTAAAATTAAAAGTAGTAGTAACACCAAATGCTGGCTGGGACACAGAGGAACTGGATCACTCATCCATCGCTGTGGAAATGTGAATTGGTACAGCCACTCTGGGAAGTAGTTTCTTAACAGAACTGCTCTAGACTTACCATTCAGCCCAGCAACTGAACACTTAGGCATTCATCCCAGGGAAATAAAAACTTATGTTTACACATCAGTTACAAAACCACATAACAAAACCATGAATGCTTATAGCAGCTTTATTTGTAATAGCCTGGAAAACTGGGAAAACAAAAATACAAACAGATGTCTTTCTATGGATAAAGGGTTAAACTGGCATTTCCACACTGTGGAATACTATTCAGCAAAAACATCTATTGACACAAAAAACTGGAATGGATTTCATGGGAATTATGCTGAGTGAAAAAAAGCCAGTTTCAAGAGGCTATTATATTATTAATACATTATTAACTTTCTTAAATGTTTTAAATATATAGGCACACATACAGGTTCACATACACATGAGTGCATATGAAAGTGGTGAGATTTGAATAAGTTCTGTGAATTGTATCAATGTCGATGAATTCTTGCTTTATTTTTATTTCATTATTTTGTTAGCATTATGCAAGATGTTATCATGGGAGGAAACTAGGTGAAAGATATATAGGACTCCACTTTACATTTTTTCAAACTTCCTGTGAATCTATAATTATTTCAAAATAAAAAGCTATGTGTAAACAAAAGATTCCACATGTGGAAACTAAGACCCAACACAGTCAAATAAATAAATTTTAAAAAGAATAAAAACTTACGTGTGTGTGTGTATATATATATATATCCACATGTATACATATATATATATATATATATATATATGACAAAAGAATTGATTCTAGTCCAAAGATGGAGGGATTTGCTTCCTTCCTGAGAAAGGATGAGGATATAGGTATAGATGCAAGGAAGCAGGTGGTCCGGATAGACAGCCAAGAGATAAAAGGTCACCACCAAATGTTGTCTATTTTCCATGGCAGGAGTCACAACCAGCTGCTAAAAGAGACAAGGAAGAGGTGAGGTACAAAGCTCGCATGAGCTACAAAGTTTGCGTGAGCTACAAAGTTTGCGTGAGCTGAAGTTTTGGAATAACCCCCAAGGGAACAGGAGAGGGCATTTCAAAGAAACACCGTATCATCTCCACTTCTTAACCTCACATGATTGCTCACAGTGCTGTCTAGTAGCACTCTCTGCAATGACAGACATAGTCTTAACCATGCTCTTCAATACAGTAGCCACTGGCCACATGTGGCCACTGAACACTTGAAATGTGGGTACTGTGACAGAGGAAGTAATTTCTACCGGTATTCAATTTTAATTTAAATAGCCACATGTGGTTAGTGGCTACCCTATTAGACGGTGAAGCTAACGGAGGCACATAATAAAGGAGTCATAAATTCTCAACCACAGTTCCGTCCTTTTGGGTTGTTAGTGGAGATCCAGACCGAATATCCAAAGCATAAACTTTTCTTTCATTTCTGTGTCAGTTATATTCAGTTTATACCAAAGCTGCAGATCCATAGGAAACCTTTGATTCACAAAGTTCTCAAAGTCTCAACAGGCAGCTTTCAAGCAATTCCATCCTCTATTTTCCTGCCTTTCAAATCCTTTGTTACATTCATATTCCAAACAACTTGGCAGCAAAGTCTTATTAAAGCACAGCTTTCAAAGGTCTGAAACTGTACCATATATGTGCTTTCCAGAACATGCTGAGGCTCAAATGAACCTACCTATTCTCAGGATGTAGCTGAAGAGGCCGAGGCTATTCTGATGGGTGCATAAGCCAATGACAGGGTAACCTCCATAGGCGACCATGGGCTGACTACCCAACTCCAACTTGTACCACTCTCCCCATATCTCACTAAGTTTCAAACATACTAGCTGGCTGACATTCCTGAAGTGCAGCAGAAGGGCTTTCTGGCCTCAAGGCACTGAATAAATACTACGGTAAGTGAGGGGATCAGAAGAACAGACAAATGGATGAAGTTCACAATAGGTGCTCCTTTCCACCATTACTACTGATTCCAAGCCGTGTACCGTGGTCCTGACTTTGTCTGGCACCCATTGTTTACAAACCCACGGTCCACTTAAGGATAAACAGTGGGGAATGTCCATCTATGGCCACACTTACCATAGAAGCCCAGTTAGTCAAAACACGGCTCCTCACTCAAATATTGCAGAAACTCGTCAGGTGACGTGTTTGGGGGAGAACAAGGGTGTGACCCTCACTCCAGAGACACCCCTCCCCTGTGCCCCTAATTCCAATAAAAACTGCTGTGCAGGCATGTTCTAGACGATTCTCCTCCAGTTAGCTATTGTTTGCAAGAAACAAGCCCTAAGTTCTGTTGACTGAAGAAATTCCTGGGGTTGCAACTTTCCAGCGAATGCAGTTTTAGAAATGGAGGCTTTAAGTGATTTGGAGCCAGCCTGCCCTCTGCTTACATATCGGCTCTCAGGAGCCACTCTGAGGAGGGTTTGCATTGAAGTAGGCCTTTTCCTTGTAACCCGAGAGCTTGGCTAATGACCCTCGAGTGTTTCTCTGAGAGAGAACAGCAACCTAGAAGAGTCTTTAAAGGATAGCTGGCACATTAAAAATTGATGCAACACTTCAAAGTTTAATATCTAAACAAAACACTTAGTGTTTACTGCTACTGCACATTTTCATATGTATTGAATGTTGGGGAGAAAGTCTGGTGGGCCTGGGGAGCATTACTAAGAGAACTGTCTAACATCCATGGTATATATTCCCAAAAAGTCAATCCAGGGTTTTTAGTTTATGGCTGTTCTGGAATAATGGTTTTTCTTCAGCCTACAGACAATATTTAGGTTGGAAGGAAGGCTGACTACCATTTCTTCCAATGGTCACAAGTACTGGAAAATTTCCAAAACTTGGCTTCTACACTAGCCATTCCCAACCTTTATTTCCGCAAGACATTGAGGGTCACCACTAGCTGTAAATGATCATACAAAAATCCAGTTATTAAAAAATGCATTTCATGTTAAACATGAAATGGAGTTTCTCTGATGGAAAGAATAAAAGGTGCCTGGCAAAAATAAGCATGGGCTAAAATGTCAAAGAGTAAGGATTGGGTAACTATATGTAACAAGCCAGGAAGAGGAAAAACAAAACCAAAAAGCAAACAGAATGATGAAAGCTTCTTATAATTAAGTAATCCAGCTATATTCAGGTGGTACTTGTAAAGAGAAAATATTAAGTGTAGGCTATAGAGTAATGAGGGTGGTTCCGTAAGCCACAGATAAGGAAGGGCCAGTTTCAATATGTTCTCCTGGCACCTTACAGGTGCAGCAGTGAACGACCTCCAATGTCCCCCACTTACATTCATCACTCCAACACCTTTGCTCAAGAGTAAGGACCCCAGGAAAGGGCCTGATATGTCAAGTGTTAGTCATCCATTGCCAATCACCCAGGTCAACTGCCTGTCCTTGGTTGTACTGGGGAAGGGGAGAAAAAGGCTCATTCCTTTAGTTACTATCATTTTTTGAGTTTGTACTGTAGGCTAGGCACTGTTCTGGGCACTAGGGAAACAGCCATGAGAAAAACAGATAAAGTCTCTGCTCTTGTGGTGCTTACATTCTGGACTAGCGGTCCCCAACCTTTTTGGTACTAGGGACCAGTTCCATGGAAGACAATTTTTCCACAGACTGAGGGACGGTGTTCAGCGGGTAATGTGAGCGATGGGGAGCAGCAGATGAAGCTTTGCTCATTTCCTGCCACTCGTCTCCTGCTGTGCGGCCCAGCTCCTACTGGTCTGCAGCCAGGGGCTTGGGGACCCCTGTTCCAGACTATTTAGAGAAGCAGCACTCCAGGCAAGGAGAACAGCAATGGCAAAGACTCAGAAGCTGGAATGAGCTTGGCACCTTAGCGGAAATGGAGCAGTGAAAGCAAAGGGCAGAAGACAGTGTTAAGAGTAATGCTTTTCTCTCCTGATGCTTCCTTCTGGGTAGCAGGAAATCCACCAGCATAGCACCGCTTGGTGTCAGACTTATTTGTCCATTCACAGTGGAGGAGACATTCCCCAGGGGGAAACAGGTGCTCTTAAGGAAGGGGGCAGCCTTCTCAGGGAGTTTCATCTCCATGTAGCTTGATGTGTACCCTTCAGAGTCAGATTCTATATTTCAACGGTCAAAACACATTTCTGCCTCACTCTTATTTAAGCAAACTTATTGTCTTAGTTGTTCTAGTAGATTAAATGTGCTAGGGAAGTTTCCAAAGGCTGAGGATAGAACAGAATAGCCAAAAGAAATGCCTCTGAGGCCCTCCAGCCTATGTGAGTATTCTGAAGCAGCCTTCCAAAAGTTGCTGTGTCTCCAGGCAAGATCAGAACTGGAAAAACAAAGAGAACTCTGCAAAGACTCAAAAAGCTGACAGCCAACCTATAATGCACAGAGAACTTTCCCATAACTCAAAAATCAGATAGTTCACCTGTAAAGAGAGATTCCTGGAATCTCACCAGTGTTCAGTCCTAATCTTCACTCAAGAGAAAGTCCCAGTCCTATATTTGAAATTTCCAAAGCCAGTGGAGAACTGAATCAAGTTAAAGCTGTAACAGTAAATGTTCTTGATCTCAATCTCTACTGTTATTTTAAAGAAAGTGGCTGGTATATAATCGAAAATTACAAGTAACATGAAGTAAAAAGAAAATGTGACCCATGAGAAGTCAAGAGAGAAAACCATCATTGGAAACATACCCAGATGGAAGAATTACTACTACACAGGGACTTTAAAATAAATATGTCAAAGCCTAGAGTACAGCGTGAACAACACATGGAGGGTTTCAGCAGAGTAAAGGAACCTATAAAAGGAAACAAATGGAAATGCTGGAAGTAAAAATCATACCATAAATGAAGAAGTCACTTAAAGAGCTTACAGCAGATTGGACACTGCAGTAGGAAGTAACTTGAAAACAGGTCTAAAGAAACTATGCAAAAGGAAACTCAAAAGGGAAAAACAATGTAAAAATGTGGAATAAAGTATCTGAGATCTGAGAAGCAATATAAAATATTCTAATACATGTGTTATTAGAGTGATAGAAAAAGAGATAAAATGGGGACACAATAAATATTTAACTAGATAATAGTCAGGAATTTTCCAAAATTGACTAAACATATCAACTTGGAGCAAAATTGAAACAAATTAAAACTAAAACCCTAAGCAAGATTAAAACAGCAACACCACCGAAGCATACCACAATCAAACAGCTAAAAACCACAAATAAAAATAAAGCAGTAGGAGAAAACTGACATATTACACACAAGAGACCTGACTCCTCATCAGAAACAATGGAAGACAACAGACAATGGAATGACATTATTAAATTGCAAGAAAAAAAAACTATCTACCCAGAACTCTATAACCCACAAGAATATTTTTCAAAAGTTGTACAGACATTCTAATACACAAAAACTGAAAGAATTCATTGCAAATACCTGCACTATAAGAAATTCCAGAAGTTAAAGGCAAATGCTATGGAATAGAAACCTTGATCTGCAAGAAGAGATTAAGAGCACCAGAAAAAGTAACTACCTAGATAGATATAAGAGTTTTGACGTTTTATATTATTATTACAAATTTCTTAACATACTATTGACTGTTTACAGCAAAAATAATAATGCCATTCAGCCCCCAAATTAAATATTTATCCTGACATCCCTATAAAAACTATTATCTCGTAATAATCAAATGCTTGATGAGACATTTCTCTTTCTAGAGTATACCAGTTAATAAAGGAAGCAGGAAAGATAGAATTAAAATACCAACACTTTGCAACCTCTAATGAATTAAGGGATCTAGGCAAATATCTTAAGGACTGCTAACAGGACGGAAGAATGACAACCAGGTATTCTATGACTTAATGCTCATACGCTCACTACCACCGATGGGTGTGTTCTTGCCAAAAATGATTCAATTCAAGCCTGATCAATCCTCTAGAGTTAACAGACTCTAGATATAACTACCAATTTACAGAAAATACAGAGGACAGAGTATCCTCCCTCTTCAGAGGCATCCTATGTGAGTATATGTCACCACTGACCATAAACATTCTTAATCACAGGGTTGTTTTTTTTTCCTTAAAAAACAAGAGAAAGGGATATTTTTTTCATTTTTATGTGCTATGTGAGAATACTAAATGCCTATCCTGTGCACTTAACACATTTAGGTGAATTGAATTAAATTTCATGCGAAATGGCACAGAAAGCAGTGCCCAAAGACTAAAGCCCAATTCTAGTCTATTAAAAACCAACTCCAGTTAAAGAACGATCACACCAGGCTGTACATGCCATTCACCTGAACCTGACAGAAAGGTGTTACATGTGCTCAAAGAGTGAAATACCCATTCTTTAACCCAGCAGCCAGCCCTACACAGCCTCAAGGCCACCTAATCTCCCAACACAAATACTAATGAAAGGAACACATCACAGAGTCTTCTCCCTTCTAATAATGAAACCGTACAATTTAGAATTTATGCCTCAAGACCCACTATATGCCCCTTACAGCACTGTGAGCACCCTCAGGAAACTGAAATAAAAAGTGTTGACTAGGTAGCAGTGATTTGATGGGGAATGAATCGTTCCAGGTGATTTTTATGTTAGTCCATCTTACTCTCATATTTCAATTTTCTATTACAACTGAAAAAATGGGGATCATTTTCACTAAGAAAAACTGAGCAAAATAAAATGCAGCACAGGATTACCCGAGCTATAGAAACATGTAAACATGTTTTAAAGAGAAGTTCACAACAGCTGCAGCATCCTTAACCATACTGCCTGAACAACTCCAATTCACCCACCATAACTGATTTAATATGAGAGTATAATTAGTACTGTTGATTACTATCTGGTGCCAGATATCCCAAATGCCTCACCTTCATGCTAATTAATCTTGAAAACTTTCCAAGTTTTCCTCTACTCTCCCTGCCTCTGTTTCCTTCATCAGTGCACACAAGGTGTTCTATTCAAAAAGTGCAACAAGAATGGCATCACTAGCTCTTGCACACAGTTGGTATTCAGTAAATGTCTGCTTATTTAATTCACTGCTCCTTCATCACAGTAATTCTCATAAGAATGGAAAACTAACAGGTTTAGGCTTGGGTCACCTTAACCAGCATTGGTTTTTTAAGGCCATGGAAACCCAAATGTTCAAAGTTGTTACTAGAAGGCAATCTTTAGAACACCCAAAGAATCATCACAGGGGTAATTTGTTGGGAATACTCTGCATTTGGCCCCTGAAAGATGATCACTTTACCGTCTGAGCCACCAGGGAAGTCTGAAAGATGATAGGCTATACCATTAATATGTCACTAATCTAAATGAAATTAGTGGAATCTAACCAAACTAGCTATAAGGGTTTCCCCCATAGCTCAGTTGGTAAATCATCTGCCTGCAATGCAGGATACCCAGGTTCAGTTCCTGGGTCGGGAAGATCCCCTGGAGAAGGAAATGGAAACCCACTCCAGTATTCTTGCCTGGAGAATCCCATGGACAGAGGAGCCTAACAGACTACAGTCCACGGGATCGCAAGAGTCGGACACGACTTAGCGACTAAATCACCACCACCAAGAGAACTAGGCATCACTTTGTTAGGTTAGTAAAGTAATGCTCAAAATTCTACAAGCTAGGCTTCCAACAGTATGTGAACCGAGAACTTCTAGACGTTCAAGCTGGATTTAGAAATGGCAGAGGAATAAGAGATCAAACTGTCAACATCCAATGGATCATAGAAAAAGCAAGGGAATTCCACAAAAACATCTATTTCTGCTATATCAACTATGCCAAAGCCTTTGGCTGTGTGGATCACAACAAACTGTGGAAAATTCTTAAAGAAATGGGAATACCAGACCACCTTATCTGCCTCCTGAGAAATCTGTATGCAGGTCAAGAAGCAACAGTTAGAATCAGACACAAAACAATGGAGTGGACTGGCTCCAAATCAGGAAAGGAGTACATCAAGGCTGTATACTGTATACTTATCCTGCTTATTTAACTTATATGCAGAGTACATCATGCAAAATGCCAGGCTGGATGAAGCACAAGCTGGAAGATTGTCAGGAGAAATATCAATAACCTCAGATATGCAGATGACACCACCCTTATATCAGAAAGTGAAGAGAAACTAAAAAGCTTCTTGATGAAAGTGAAAGAGAGTGAAAAAGTTAGCTTAAAACTCAACATTCAGAAAACTAAGATCATGGCATCCAGTTCCATCACCTCATGGCAAATAGATGGGGAAACAATGGAAACAGTGACAGACTTTATTTTCTTTGGCTCCAAAGTCACTGCAGATGGTGACTGCAGCCATGAAATGAAAAGGTGCTTGGTTCTTTGAAGAAAAGCTATGATCATCAACCTAGACATCATATTAAAAAGCAGAGACATTACTTTGTCAACAAAGGTCCATCTAGTCAAAGTTATGGTTTTTCCAGTAGTCATGTTTGGATATGAGAGCTGGACCATAAAGAAAGCTGAGTGCCAAAGAACTGATGCTTTTGAATTGTGGTGTTGGAGAAGACTCTTTAGAGCCCCTTGGACAGCAAGAAGACCAAACCAGTCAATCCTAAGGGAAATCAGTCCTAAACATTCATTGGAAGGCCTGATGCTGAAGCTGAAGCTCCAGTACCTTGGCCACCTGATATAAAGAGCTGACTCATTGGAAAAGACACTGATGCTGGAAAAGATTGAAGGCAGGAGGAGAAGGGGATGACAAAGGATGAGATGGTTGGATGGCATCACCAACTCGATGGACAATGAGTTTGAGCAAGCTCCGGGAGTTGGTGATAGACAGGGAAGCCTGGCGTGCTGCAGTCCATTGGGTCACAAAGAGTCAGACACAACTGAGCGACTGAACTGACTGAACAGAACTAGGCAGCGATGCTATTAAAAAATGTAGTCAAAAGCCCAAGTGATCTCTGATCTCTCACTATGAATATAGTTTACACTGAAGTTATCTATAAAATAACTAGATTACTTGACAAATCGTGGGCCAATTATTACCTTCAACAAAAATAGATTCACAGCTTTTGCTTCCTGTGGCCCCTCCCTTATCTGCTCTGTCCTTTTGGGAAATCCCACAACCTCATAAATCCAGCGTCACTTTCCAGTCTAAGCAATCCCGTAAAAACACAGATGGCTTTTTTCCAGCAGCTATTATTGCAAAACAGTGGTATAGAGTTCTCATTAGAGTCATGATGGTAAAGGTTAGGAAACAGAGGAAAATACCAAGAATGGGTCCAAGAATTGGAAGAAGCAAGGTCAAAATATCCCATTTGGTGCCAGAGAGGGTGTGGAAAAAAGGGAACCTTCCTACACTGTTGGTGGGAATGTAAATTGGTGTAGCCACTATGGAAAACAGTATTGGAAGTTCCTTTAAAAACTAAAAATATAGTTGCCACATGACCCAGCAATCCTACTCCTGGATATATATTCAGACAAAGCTGTAATTCAAAAAGATACATGCACCCCTGTGCTCACAGCGTGCTATTCACAATAGTTAAGGCATAGAAAGAACCTAAACGCCAATCAACAGATGAATGTATAAAGAACATGTGGTACATATATACAATGGAATATTAAACATAAAAAAGAATGAAATGGTGCAATTTTTAGCAACAAGGATGGACCTAGACATCATCATATGGAGCAAAATAAGTCAGAAAGAGAAATACCATATGATATCTCTTATATGTGGAATCTAACATATGATACAAATGAAACATCTACCCAGAAAAAACAGACTTGCAAACCAAGAGAACAGGCTTGTGGCTTCCAGGGGGAAGAAGGGACAGAGGAGCGAAGGATTGGGAGTTTGGGTTAGCAGATTCAAGCTATTATTTAGAGGATAAATAAACACGAAGGTATACTATATATAGCACAGAGATCTATATTCAAATCCTGTGATAAACCATAGTAGAAAAGAATATGAGAAAGAATACTGAGTCACTTTGTATAACTGAGTCACTTTGCTGTACAGCAGAAATTAAACACAACATTGTAAACCAACTATATTTCAATAAAATTTAAAGTATATATATCCTATTTGGAAAACCATAGTTCTTCATCAACTGTGGCAAGTTCTGTAGCTCTTATTCACGTTTCCTAAGGCAAGGTACATACTAATGCTCTGGGAAGCTAAACTTTCTATTTGAGAAATAGTAATCTTCAACTATACTTCAATTTAAACCAAAACAAAACTATGCAGGGAACTCTATTCACTATTCTGTAATGACTCATATGGAGATATAATCTAAAAAAGACTGGATTATGTATAACTGATTCACTTTGCTGTACAGAGAACTAATACAACACTGTAAACCAACTATACTCCAATAAAAATTTTTTAATTAAATTAAAATTTAAAAAATTAACAAAAGCAAAGAAACAATAGTCTTGGCATTCAGCTACTTAGTAACTCGTCTTGAATAGGAAGAGAAAAGAGATAGTTGAGGGCTGGGTTCCCTGACATTCTTCATCTGCAGCACTACATCTGCTTGAGAAGACAGCGATTCTAAGTGCTAAGAAGAGTCTGGTAAATTTACACAAAAGAAGCTGGTATGATGCTCTTACATCACACAGAAACTTAACATTTTTTTCCTCCATTTCAACATGCTTATCTTCAGATGCGCCTAAGCATTTGCATGAATGGTTTTGGAGCATGTTGGCAAGAACGAGTAACACTCAGGAAGGATCTTCTTAGGCTTCATAAGGCTTTAATGCTCTTCAGAGTGCTTAAATCACAACACAGCTCTCTCAGGCACCTCTCTGCCTGGTTCTTCACCAAGTCCACTTTTTCTTTCTCTCCCTTACTGTGGGTATTTCCCAAACCTCAGTTCTCATCAACCCCAAACCTTCTCTTGCCATATTTCCCCATAATGAGCTGCTGCTATCTCAGTTCTGACCTCTATGCTAATGATTCTCATATCTTTATCTACGAAAATCTACAAAAATATTTACTAAATATCTATAAGCAAATATATTTTTAAGCTTCAAAGTGATAGAAGAAATAAAGAAAAGTCTGGTGTGCTTGTGCAAAATGAGAAATGTCTGCACCTACAAAAGTAAGCAAAAATTAAGAGACAATAAACCAGGAAAAAATGTAATAAGTACACTGATGTAACATATCTAAACATTATAATAATATGTAACATAAGTATTATGATACATAATAGGTAATTCACAAAAAAAGAAGTGCAGATCCTCCTACATGTATGGAAGAAAATATATACTTGAAGAAATGCAAATTTAAACAATTTAGATAGAAAAATAGCCATAATTGCGGATAATTGATATACAAATGTGCTCATATTGTGTCTTACTGTAATAACAAATTGGAATCCTTCTAGTGTCCAACACCAGGGAAACAATTAGGTAATTATAGTATAATACATATTAGGATTCATGGTGGGGCTTTTGGGGACCCTCAAATATTTCAAAAATAAAATATTTCTTCCCAAATAGTGAAGATTTAAACTGCTTGAGGGGGCTTTCAGTTATGCATTATTTTTGCTTACTACTAAAAGCCTACTAAAATGACCATAAAGGGTTAAAGACAAAGGACAAAGAACCAGAGAAGAGAGTGTGTTAATTCAATAAAATTTTCGGAAGTGGCAAGCAGATAAAGAAGTCAAAATTGACTTGTCAGTGTTGAAGGAAGCTGAAATCCAAATGCCTATGGAACAGAAAACAATGAGAAGATGCTGATTCATGCCCACCCAAATTCCCTGAAAGGCTCAGAAGTCAGTAGCCTCAGTTGCAGTGGGAGAGAAGCAAGTGGTAAAAGACTGGCTGAAAATTTTGTATGGAAAATAATTAGAGTGCAGTTCCCTCCTCTCTAAGCAGCCAGGCAGCAACATTTAACTGTCCCCCAAAGACATACAAGATTCATTCTCTGAAGCATTAAACTTCAAAGAAAAACAAATCAGAACATGAGGCATCAAGAAAAAAAGTCACTCTAAAAAAGACTAAGACACATTTTTAAAATTTTCCATCTAAAAATCTCAAAAATTTAAAAATATTTCCACAGGTCCACCTGTCTCTCAATAAAGAAATGAATAAATCAACTATGAAATATCCACACAGTGGAGAACCATGCAACCACAAAAACAGGATGAAAAAGACTTCTGTATACCAACATGGAATTATCTTCAGGATGGTATTAAATGAAACAAAAAACAAATTATGGAACAGAGTTTATAGTAGTCTACCTTTTGTGAAGGAAAAACAAGAGGATAATACATACTTACCTGTTTTTGAAAAAATAAACATGGAATAATAAAACAGAAACTAATTTTAAAAAAGGACAAGAAAAATGGAAGTAAGACTTCTCTGAATTTACATATTTACCAATTTTGACCTTTGACTCATATTAGTATTCTCTGTAATTCAAAAATAAAATTAACTGAAGAAGAAAAGGAACTGAATGCTGGATTTAAAACAAAATGAAGCAAACTGAAACACATTTATCAAATTTTTAAGATAATCACACAGAGGACAAAATTTCTCAAGTGATTTTTAAGCTAAGTACACTGCTATCCATATTAGTTAGATATATTATAAAGGCCAAAAGAAACGTATAAAGGTAAAGAAATCTTCACTTCATTTTTTGTAGTAGTAATATTGGCACTATTGTTTAAAATACTGCAGAGTAAACCAAATAAGTAAATTTGTTAATGTTATTAGGAACTAAAATTGTTACTGTAAAAAGGAATATATATATATATATATAATCAAAGAGAATAAAAATAGTGTTAAATTTTAATTAGAAATATTATTATAAACTCGTGATTGTTTGAAATATGTCTCCTAATTCTATCCATGGAAAGCATCTGGAAGCAAGGAAACTGCAGTAGCAATTAGCACTCCTCACATCTGGATCTTGGCTTCTAAATACCACTCACTAATAAAAGGAACCAGAGTTTCTCTGTGGAAGATAAGATTGCAAATCTGGGAAAGGGAAAGTACATAATGGGATATCTTGCCAGAAAGCAAGGAAGCACTAATAAGTATTATGAGGTCTTATCAATAAAACACAGTAACCAACTTATAGGGCTTCCACTGGTCAAATCTGGAAAATTTTAATGTCAAAAAGAATAATGATTATAATAAATTGTTAGTCAATGTATGAAAAACCATACATACCTATATATGTATATTATTATTTCTTTAAAAAGGCAAAAGAAAAACAATTTTGGCATCAGTGGAAATGACTAGCTTCAACTACTTACTCTGAAAATTGGAAATTAAAAAGGCAAAACTAAGTATTTAACTGCCCCCATAAAAGCAAGGATAATTAATTCCCAGGTTATAAAGGAAAACTTCTCTACTGGGGACTTCCCAGGTGGTCCAGCAGTTAAGAATCCACCTGCCAACATAGTAAACATGGGTTTGATTCCTGATCCAAGAAATAAGCTTCTACATGCCACACAGGAACTAAGCCCAGGTGCCACAACTATTAAGTCCGTGCTCTAGAGCCTGCGTACCACAACTTGTAGCATATAAAACCTTTCCTTCTGGCTCTGATTTCTGAGGGATGTAAGTTAAGAACAACTCTATGATGAAACAATCAGACAAGTCCAAAATGTGGGACATTCTAAATGACAATAGCCCTGGTCTGTTAAAAAGAAAAAAATTATTGTTTGAAGTAGGAGGATGGGAAGAGGGGTTTCATACTAGAAGAGGCTGAACAAACAAAAGGACTGAATGTAATGTAGGACTCTTGATTGGATTCACTTGAACAAAACTTGCTATGAAAGATATATGGGGAATAACTGGGAAAATTTGAAAAGGCATTAGATATACTGAAAAGCTTGAAGATTTTAGTGTGTTTAACTGCACTTAAGATAAATACAGTCTTCTAGAACAGAAACTGGTTATACATGAGCATCTAAGAAACATAGTGAGCATGGTGCCCACATAGTGCACTGAAGGTCAAATGGAAAGTTCAAGGTAAATCTGGCTCACTCAGTCTGTTTCGTCGCTCAGTCATGTCCAACTCTTTGTGACCCAATGGACTGTAGCATGCCAGGCTTCCTTGTTCATCACCAGTTCCTGGAGCTTGCTCAAACTCATTGTCCATCGAGTTGGTGATGTCATCCAACCATCTCATCCTTTGTCATCCCCTTCTCCTCCTGCCTTCAATCTTTTCCAGCATCAGGGTCTTTCCAGTGAGTCAGTTCTTCGTATCAGGTGACCAAGGTACTGGAGCTTCAGCTTCAGCATCAGGCCTTCCAATGAATATTTAGGACTGATTTCCCTTAGGATTGACTGGTTTTGTCTCCTTGCTGTCCAAGGGGCTCTAAAGAATCTTCTCCAACATCACAATTCAAAAGCATCAGTTCTTTGGCACTCAGCTTTCTTTATAGTCCAACTCTCACATCCATACATGACTACTGGAAAAACCATAGCTTTGATTAGACGGACCTTTGTCAGCAAAATAATGTCTCTGCTTTTTAATATACTGTCTAGTCTGATCATAGTTTTTCTTCCAAGGACCAACTGCTTTTTCATTTCATGGCTGCAGTCACCATCTGCAGTTTTGGAGCCCCCCAAAATAAAGTCTGTCACTGTTTCCATTGTTTCCCCAACTATTTGCCATGAAATGATGGGACCAGATGCCATGATCTTAGTTTTCTGACTGTTCAGTTTTAAGCCAACTTTTTCTCTGTCCTCTTTCACTTTCATCAAGAGGTTCTTTACTTCCGCTTTGCTTTCTTCCATAAAAGTAGTATCATCTGCATATCTGAGGTTATTGATATTTCTCCTGGCAATCTTGATTCCAGCTTGTGCTTCATCCAGCCTAGCATTTCACATGATGCTCTCTGCATATAAGTTAAAAAAGCAGGGTGACAATATACAGCCTTGACATTCTCCTTTCCCAGTGTGGAACCAGTCCATTATTCCATGTCCAGTTCTAACTGTTGCTTCTTGAGCTGCATACAGATTTTCCAGGAGGCAGGTAAGGTGGTTTGGTATTCTCATCTCTTTAAGAATTTTCCAGTTTGTTGTGATCCACACAGTGAAAGTCTCTGGCATAGTAAAACAGAAATAGATGTTTTTCTGGAACTCTCTTGCTTTTACTATGATCCAAAAGATGTTGTAAATTTGATCTCTGGTCCCTCTGCCTTTTCTAAATCCAGCTGAACATCTGGAAGTTCTCAGTTCATGTACTGTTGAAGCCTGGCTTGAATTTTGAGAATTACTTTGATAGCATGTGAGATGAGTGCAATTGTAGTTTGAACATTCTTTGGCATTTCCTTTCTTTGGGATTGGAATGAAAACTTCCAATCTTGTGGCCACATTGAGTTTTTCAAATTTTCTGGCATATTGAGTGCAGCACTTTCACAGTATCATCTGTTAGGATTTGAAATAGCTCAACTGGAATTCCATCACCTCCATTAACTTTGTTCATGGTGATGCTTCCTAAGGCCCACTTGACTTTACATTCCAGGATGTCTGGCTCTAGGTGAGTGATCACACCATCATGATTATCTGAGTCATTAAGATCTTTTTTGTATAGTTCTTCTGTGTACTCTTGCCACTTCTTAACATCTTCTGCTTCTGTTAGGTCCATACCAACTGTTTCTGCTTGTTTCCTAGAAAAATGGCACCATCTGCTGGCTGGGCAAAGGCAAAATCCATAGCTCTGAGCTTGTCTCTTTTCATAGGTCTAGCGACTTCACTTTCACTTTTTGCTTTCATGCATTGGAGAAGGAAATGGCAGCCCACTCCAGTGTTCTTGCCTGGAGAATCCCAGGGACCGCGAAGCCTGGTGGGCTGTCGTCTATAGGGTCGTACAGAGTCGGACGTGACTGAAGCGACTTAGCGGCAGCAGCAGCAGCAGCAGGACCTAAGTTCCACACTACAAAACTTTCAGGGTTCTTCTTTGTGACTGGGAAGAGGTCAAAGTACATCTTAAAAATGTCTATCCCTTGGACAAAGGGGAGAGATAACTTCTTCCTTAAAATTCCACATGAGTTGCCCAGAAGGGTTCTTCTTATTTTTAGCAGAGACTGGCAATGTTGACCAACCCTCATGGGTAATATGACCAGAGTAGACCTCTCTTTTACCACCCTACCTCGTGATATCCCACTCCCCATCATTTATTGAATAAGATTCTTACATACCACTTTTCTCAAATTTGCTTTTCCTTGCAGAAACCATCCAATAATTTGGTGATAAGTTGAACCTAATCATATCTTAGTTATGTCTCCAAGGAAGAGATAACCAAGATTTCAAATCCTCAAGCAGCCTTGAATAGTTACAGATTTAAGAGGATTATGTGCCCAGAATAGATACTCTAGACAAATGCAGATTTGGGCTCATATTACACAAATTCCTTTCTGGTGTCTTAACCTGGTGGGCTGTAATAAATCCAGGCAATTTCAGCAGCATATTTTTTTTTCCCTTTCCTTGACTCTATGAGAAGAAACATAGTCCAGAAAGAAAAAAAAATTGAACCTTTCTATGGGCTGAATTTTATCCCCTCAGTTCAGTTCAGTCGCTCAGTCATGTCCGACTCTTTGCAATCCCATGAACCACAGCACGCCAGGCCTCCCTGTTCATCACCAACTCCTGGACTCCACCCAAACCCATGTCCATCGAGTCGGTGATACCATCCAACCATCTCATCCTCTGTCGTCCCCTTCTCCTCCTCCCCTCAATCTTTCCCAGCATCACGGTCTTTTCCAATGAGTCAGCTCTTCGCCTCATTATCCCCCCAGCATTTATAATTTATAGTCCTAATCTCTAGTACCTCAGAGTGTGACTGGTTTTTGGAGATAGGGCCTTTAAAGAGGTAATTAAGATAAAATGAGGTCATTTGTGTAGCTCTAAATCCAGTATGACTAGTGTTCTTAAAAGAAGAGCACCTTAGGACACACACACACAGAAGCAAGACCATCTGTTTGGAGAAGAGGGAGAAGACAGCTGTCTGCAAACCAAGGAGAGAGCTTCGTTTCTCAGAAGAAACCAACTCCATTAACACCTTGAACTCAGACTTCTGGCCTCCAGAACTGTGAGGAAATAAAATTTCTGTAGTTTAAGCCACAAACTCTGTGGTACTTTGCTATGGCAGCCTAGCAATTAATACAGACACCATCTTTTTACAGTAGCTGAGAGAGGAGAAAGCAAGAGAAGTGATGGGAAGTGGTCCAAAAGAAGCATGTCATGGGAACAGGGAGCTTTGGATGTCTTTATCACTCCCACTCAAGCTCCAACCACTGTGGCTTGTGCTGGGTTTCTGAGGACTCCATTATGTCGTTTTTAAATTAATTTTTATTGGAGTACAGGTACTTCATAATGTTGTGCTAGTTTCTAAGGTACAGCAAAGTGAATCAGCTATACACATACATATCCATTATACTGTTGACCTACATCAGAGACTCTCTTTCTTGGAACGAAATTAGATTTATATGCTTTTTTTTTTTTTGATTGGGAAGCTTTGAGCTTCATCTGGAGGTTAGAGAATGTGGCCAGCAATTCAAGTGTTTATTGAAAAGCATACCAAATGGCAAACAGACTTATGTTGCTAAACAACACGTAGGGATATGAATCTGGAAAGGAAACTTCCTTTTAAGTTAAATGTATTGATATCCTTTCTTTCCCATTTACAAAAGTAAAACATTTTTATTATAGAAAATATAACAGATATAAAATATAAAGAAAAGCGTATATGTCATCTGTAATTCTCACCCAGGGACAACTATTCTTTACTATTTTAATGTGTTTCATTCCAGTCATTTTTTGTGCATATGTTTGACCAAATTAGGTCCACATACAGAATTTCATATTCTATATTATTAACTTTTGCTAAGTTTTTGCTAAATCGCTTCAGTCGTGTCCGACTCTGTGTGACCCCATAGACAGCAGCCCACCAGGCTCCCCCGTCCCTGGGATTCTCCAGGCAAGAACACTGGAGTGGGTTGCCATTTCCTTCTCCAGTGCATGAAAGTGGAAAGTGAAAGGGAAGTTGCTCAGTCGTGTCCGACTCTTCGCGACAGATAAAAATTTTCTCATTTTATTAAATATTATTATTTTTCCCATATTCTTAGGACTTATGATTTTAGAGATGAGGCCAATGATAAAGATCCAATGGAGGCTCCCCAGCTCCCTGTGACCACTATCAGCCACCAACGAAAGAGTGTCAACTCAGGGTCACTGATGCTAGCTAACCAGTCCCCTCTCACTTCTGTTGTGGCCACAGGCAACACATCCACTGGAGTCAACCTGAGTGACTAGACGATGACTATGTTCATACAGAAAAACCTCCCTGTTATTCAATCGGCGGCATAAGAGGTTCGAATCATTAAACAGAGTCTCCAGGTCTCTCTAATTCTGTTTCATGACCTACTTTGCCTTGAAACGTTCACACTCCTGTAATGCAAATTCACCCTGCCTTTGACACTGTAGTAATGTAGCAAGCTATTGTCTTCGTTTTGGCTCCCTTGGTCTCTGGAGAATTCAAATCTATTTCTATCCAGGCCCTACATGGACTGTCTCTGCCCAAAGTGGACGTCGTTCTTGAAAGGCCTACCTGAGAAATGTTTTACTTGCCTTTTCTTGCCCTTTTTTCCATTCACTTTATATATACAACTCATTTAGATAAAACCGAGTCCAACACCAACGATCCCTAGACACACACACACACAACACACACACATACACATACACATCCATATTCAGCTCAATCCATTTCCCTTCCTTTTAAAAAAATTAATTTATTATTTTTTACTTTATTTTTCTTTACAATACTGTATTGGTTTTGCCATACATCAATATGAATCCGCCACGGGTGTACACGTGTTCCCAATCTTGAATCCCCCTCTCACCTCCCTCCCCATACCATCTCTCTGGGTCATCCCAGTGCACCAGCCCCAAGCATCCTGTATCCTGCATCGAACCTAGACTGGCGATTCATTTCTTATATGATATTATACATGTTTCAATGCCATTCTCCCAAATCATCCCACCCTCGCCCTCTTCCACAGAGTCCAAAAGACTGTTCTATACGTCTGTGTCTCTTTTGCTGTCTTGCATACAGAGTTATTGTTACCATCTTTCTAAATTCCATATATATGCATTAGTATACTGTATTGGTGTTTTTCTTTCTGGCTTACTNATGATATCATACATGTTACAATGCCATATTCCCAAATCCTCCCACCCTCTCCCTCTCCCACGGAGTCCAAAAGTCTGTTCTACACATCTGTGTTTCTCTTGCTGTCTCGTGTACATGTTTAACACCACCATCTTTCTAAATTCCATATATATGTGTTAGTATACTGTATTGGTGTTTTTCTTTCTGGCTCACTTCACTCTGTATAATCGGCTCCAGTTCCATCCACCTCATTAGAACTGATTCAAATGTATTCTTTTTAATGACTGAGTAATACTCCATTGTATATATGTACCACTGCTTTCTTATCCATTCATCTGCTGATGGACATCTAGGTTGCTTCCATGTCCTGGCTATTATAAGCAGTAATTTATTTAATTGGAGGTTAACTACTTTACAATATTGTGGTTTTTGCCATTCATTGACATGAACCAGCCATGGGCGAACATGTGTCCCCCATCCCAAACCCGCCTCCCACCTCCCTATCCCTCTGGGTTGTCCCAGTGCACAAGCTTTGAGTGTCCTGTTTCATGCATTGAACTTGGACTAGTCATCTATTTCATATATGGTAATATACATGTTTAAATGCTATTCTCTCAAATCATCCCACCCTTGCCTTCTCCCACAGGGTCCCAAAGTCTATTCTTTATTTCTGTGTCTCTTTTGCTGTCTTGCATACAGGGTTATTGTTACCATCTTTCTAAATTCCATATATATGAGTTAATATACTGTATCAGTGCTTTTCTTTCTGACTTACTTCACTCTGTATAATAGGCTCCAGTTTCATCCACCTCATTAGAACTGATTCAAATGTGTTCCTTTTAATAGCTGAGTAATACTCCATTGTGTATATGTACCATTGCTTTCTTATCCATTCATCTGCCAATGGACATCTAGGTTGCTTCCATGTCCTGGCTATTGTAAACAGTGCTTCAGTGAACATTGGTGTACACATATTTCTTTCAATTCTGGTTTCCTTGGTGTGTATGCCCAGCAGTGGGATTGTTGGCAGTTCTATTTCTGTTTTTTTTAAGGAATCTCTACATTGTTCTCCATAGTGGCTGTACTAGTTTGCATTCCCATCAACAGTGTAAGAGGATTCTCTCTTCTCCATACCCTCTTCAGCATTTATTGTTTGTAGACTTTTTGATAGCAGCCATTCTGACCAGGGTGAGATGGTACCTCACTGTGGTTTTGATTTGCATTTCTCTGATAATGAGTGATGTTAAGCATCTTTTCATGTGTTTGTTAGCCATCTGTATATCTTCTTTGGAGAAATGTCTATTTAGTTCTTTGGCCCATTTTTTGATTGAGTCGTTTATTCTTCTGGTATTGAGCTGCATAAGCTGCTTGTGTATTTTTGAGATTAATTCTTTATCAGTTGCTTCATTTGCTATTATTTTCCCCCATTCTGAAGGCTGTCTTTTCACCTTGCTTATAGTTTCCTTCATTATGCAAAAGTTTTAAGTTTAATTAAGTCCCATTTGTTTATTTTTGCTTTTATTTCCATTACTCTGGGAGGTGAGTCATAAAGGATCCTGCTGTGATTTACATCAGAGAGTATTTGTTTTTCCTATGTTTTCCTCTAGGAGTTTTATAGTTTCTGGTCTTACACTTAGATCTTCTATCCATTTTGAGTTTATTTTTTTGTATGGTGTTGGAAAGTGTTCTAGTTTCATTCTTTTACAGATTGTTGACCAGTTTTCCCAGTACCACTTGTTAAAGAGATTGTTTTTTCTCCATTGTATATTTTTGCCTTCTTTGTCAAAAATAAGGTGTCCATAGGTGCGTGGACTTATCTCTGGGCTTTCTATTTTGTTCCATTGATCTATATTTCCGTCTTCGTGCCAGTACCACACTGTCTTGATGACTATAGCTTTGTAGTAGAGCCTGAAGTCAGGCAGGCTGATTCCTCCACTTCCATTCTTCTTTCTCAAGATTGCTTGGCTATTCGAGGTTTCTTGTATTTCCGTACAAATTGTGAAATTATTTGTTCTAGTTCTGTGAAAAATACTTTTGGTAGCTTGATAGGGATTGCATTGGATCTATAGATTGCTTTGAGTAGTATTCTCATTTTCACTATATTGATTCTTATGATCCATGAACATGGCATATTTCTCCATCTATTTGTATCATCTTTGATTTCTTTCATCAGTGTTTTATAGTTTTATATATATAATTCTTTTGTTTCTTTAGGTAGGTTTATTCCTAAGTGTTTTATCCTTTTCATTGCAATGGTGAATGGGATTATTTCCTTAATTCCTGTTTCTGTTTTCTCACTGTTAGTGTATAGAAATGCAAGGAATTTCTGTGTATTAATTTTGTATCCTGCAACTTTACTATATTCATTGATCAGCTCTAGGAATTTTCCAGTGGTGTCTTTAGGGTTTTCTATGTAGAGGACCATGTCATCCTTTTTTAACAAGGTACATTTTTAATACTGTATGTCCTGTCACATGTTTCTGACTAATGGCTAACAACTCCACAGTAAAATCAACAAATGTTTACAACATTTTATTTTATTTTCCTGTCATTTCTTCTTCCTCTTCCTTTTTCTCTTTTCATAAACTCACAGAATTTGGGGGCCTTTCTCCCACCTGACACTATTTCTTTACAACTCCCCTCCTCTCCTTACTGCATGCTGCCAGGCCCTGTCCCATGTATTCTACTGTGATTAACTCAGTTAAGCCTCACAGTGATCCTCTGACACGTGCTCTGTCATTATCTACATTTTTAAAATAAGAGGATTCAGAGGAGCAGAAGCAAAATGATTTACTCAGCGACTTACTCGATGACTACTCAAGTTGTGCTCACACAACTAACAAGTGAGCAAACCAGAACTTGAACCCAGGCATTTCCCTATAGGATTTGTACACTTAATGACTACCCTTCATCATTAATAATAGTTATTAATAATTTACTCTGTGCCAGATGTTGTGCAAGGGTTCGAATCTCATAACAATCTTGGGAAAGAAGTATTACTATTAGCTCCATTTTACAGTTGAGAAACTGAATGTATTACCGTCACTTTATTTCTTAATCAATCAATGACTTTATTGGCTATGTTACAGTGAGAGGTTTTCTTTTTTTTTAATTTGGTTTTGAGTTTTTTTTAACTTATTTTAAAATACTTGTTTTTATATACAGTGAAATTCACTTTCTTGATGTATAGTTCTATTGACAAATGCTAAGAGGCATGCATTCACCACCACGATCAAGACACAGAATAGTTCCTCCACATGCACCCCTTCAAATTCGCTCATGTTGCTTCTCCACTGTAATCAGGCATTCTCCAACCTCATCCCCTGGAAAACATTGACCTGCTTTCTGGCCCTGCAGTTTTGTTTTAAAACCACCCAGTTAAAACTATCCCTTAATACTTGGAATAAATTTTTTTTGGTCATGGTGTATTTTCTCCAATGTACTGCTAGAATCTTTCTGCTGGTATTTTGCTTGGGATTTTGCATCAACAGTTAAAAGTGAAGTTAGTCTGTGGTTTTCTTTCTTGTGATATGTTATGCTGGCCTAACAAAAATAATAAGGATGCTTCTTTCTTTCTCTGTTAAATAATATCAGGCTTGCTAAATAATATCAGATTCATCTTTTCTATAAAGGTTCATCAGGTAGCTTTACAACAAAAAGTGAAAGATTTTCTGATGCAAGGCAGATACAGGTTGTCTCTATCTACACAGGTCTTCCTTAATTTCCACCCTTCCCTTATGCTCTGCTCATTCATCTCCCCTGGCCTTTTTAGTATTCTCTGACCCCAGGTGGCACCATAGTAAAGAATCCACCTGCCAATGCAGGAGACACAGAGCTGTAAATTCAATCCTTGGGTTGGGAAGATCCCCCGAGGGAAGGCATGGCAACTCACTCCAGTATTCTTGCCTGGAGAATCCCATGGATAAGGAAGCCTGGTGGGCTACAGTCTATCGGGTCCAAAGAGAAGGATACGACTGAGCATGCACAGTATTGCCTGAAAGATGCCAGTCATTGCATATTTTACTTTCTTACTCGACTATTATCAAGTTCATTTGAAAATGACAAAAGTCTTCACCAAACTAGTTATTACTATTTCAAAACAACACTTTGTAGCAGGAGAGGCGGCCCTGGTGTTCAAAAGCCTACAGAATATTTCCCAGAAACCCACATCCAACTGAATTTTCCTCTCTTGTTAGAGGTTGTTTGATATAATAATGAGAAGAATTGGGGGAGCGAATATAAGATTATAAATATTTCATGTAACATCAATTACGTTTATAGAAGCAAATAAATAGTGAACAAAAATAATTCTGTGAGCTGAAGGTGTTGACATGGTAGTTGAGAGGAATTTAACTGCACTTCTATAGATCTGGCTTCAGAGTAAAATCACTTAATTTCTTCTATTTTTTAATTAATAGTTTCTTTTTTAAAATTCTTTATCAAACTTTTTATTTTGTTTTACAGAATAGCCAATTAATGATGTTATGACGGTTTCAGGTAGACAGCAGAGATTCAGCTCCCAAGTTCAGTTCAGTTCAGTTCAGTCACTCAGTCGTGTCTGACTCTTTGAGACCCCATGAATTGCAGCACGCCAGGCCTCCCTGTCCATCACCAACTCCCAGAGTTCACTCAGACTCACATCCATCGAGTCGGTGATGCCATCCAGCCATCTCATCCTCTGTCGTCCCCTTCTCCTCCTGCCCCCAATCCCTCCCAGCATCAGGGTCTTTTCCAATGGGTCAACTCTTCCCATGAGGTGGCCAAAGTACTGGAGTTTCAGCTTTAGCATCATTCCTTCCAAAGAAATCCCAGGGCTGATCTCCTTCAGAATGGACTGGTTGGATCTCCTTGCAGTGCAAGGGACTCTCAAGAGTCTTCTCCAACACCACAGTTCAAAAGCATCAATTCTTCAGCGCTCCTATCCAGGCTGCCACATAACATTGAGCCAAGTACCATGTGCTAAGAGTAGGTCCTTGTTAGTTATCCATTTTAAATACAGCAGTGTGTATGTGACCATCCCCAACTACCTAATTGTCCCTTCTCCTCATCATTCCCAGTAAATCACCTTTAAAAACTCACTTCTATTTTCAGATAACATTAGGTTATATTTTTTTTTTTGACAATTCTATAAACTGCACTTCTGATGACTCAATCTAATTTTGTTTATGTTTCCTTTTTCCTTGAGGAGGCCCTTTTTAACATTTTTTTTAGAGATTCTTCTCTAGGGTAATAATTATTAAATTATAGCATTTAAAAGTTACTTTACAAAAGTTTTTTTTAATATGAATCTATTTTATTTGCTTATAAGGGATCCACATCCTTATAAGGGATCTCTTATTTTTTTTAATCTTCCCTCTCATTTGCAATCAAATCTCTTACATTTATAGTATTTTATAAAAACTACAATCTCACTCAATCAGAGAAATCTGTTTGAAAGATCATATCCAGAGTCGTAAGTCACTTTGAAAATTGGTCCCCCAGAGGACTTGGTGAAGTCTGGAACAGTGGATTTGCTGTGCTGAAGATGGCTTGTACCACAGGGGCCAGTTCAAAATGCTGACCAAGTTCTGTCATTTTTGTTGACTCCTGCTCCCTCTGCTGGCTCCACAGCTCAGTGACCATCCCCAAGGCCACACACACAGCAGCCCCAGAATGAGCCTCAGGAAACAGCAAAGGCTAATACAAATAGATAGTGAAATCCTACCAGGTGGTGAACCTTGCTCATAATCTGTAACAGGGCTGGTGCCGTGACCATACACAGTTTTCCCACTACCCCACAGGGCCGTCACTGTTACAAAACACTCAGAGCTGCTCCAGGGTCTCCCTGGTGGCTAAAGAACTCCCAGTGGTAAAGAACTCACCTGCCAATGCAGGAAATACAGGTTCAATCCATGGGTTGGGAAGATACCCTGGAAAAGGAAATAGCAACCCACTCCAGTATTCTTGCCCAGGAAATTCCACAGACAGAGAAGCCTGGTGGGCTGCAGTTCATGTGGTTGCAAAAGAGTCGGACACGACTTAGCGACTCAAAAACAGAGCTGCTCAAATATGTCAGCGCATAGAGATATTCTCAACCTAGGAGTTGCCCTATGCGAAAAAACAAAAAACATGTTTCAAAGTACACATATTATTGGTTTATAATGCAAGCATAAGGGTTGAAATTTTGACGAAATGAAATGTTTCTTTTAAAAAACTTCGATTGATACTCATAACAAAATGATGATGCTCAAATGAGGATTGAGCAAAACAAGCAAGCCATAAAATGGTTCATTCATAAGATTCCATTTGCGTGATAGATCTGGAACAGCCACATCTACGATCATAGAAATCAAGCCAGTGGTTACCTGGGGCAAGAGAGACTTCAGATGGGCACAAGCAAACCTTCTGAGGTGATGGAAAGGTTCTGCATCTTGATTGTGGCATTGCTTATACGGCACACACTTTCTCAAAGCTCACTGACCTGTGCATTTAAAATTAGTGTGCTTTTTACAGAAACTGTACCTCAATAAAGTTGATGTTGAAAGAAACCAATCTGTACAAATTAAATCCTAAAAACTTTAATCTGTTTTTTTAATCTGAATATACCTGGACCTATTTTTTTCATGTAATTTTTTTGAGCTTTACTTGGTTTACAGTGTCATATTAGTTTCAGGTATACGACTTAGTGATTCAAAATTTGTATAGATTTTTACTCCATTTGTAGTTAGAAAAGACAAGACTGGCTGTATTCCTTGTGCTGTATAATATATCCTTGTAGTTTATTTATTTTACACATAGTTGTTTGTATCCCATAATCCTCTACCACTATTTTGCCCCTCCTCCGTCTCTGTATCTGTGAGTCTGTTTCTTTCTGTTATATTCACTAGTTTTTTTTTCTTTAGATTTCATGTATAAGTGATAACATAAGTATTTGTATTTTCGTCTGACTTATTTCACTAAGAATAATACACTCCAGGTTCATCCATGTTGTTGCAAATGGCAACATTTCATTATTTTATGGCTGAGTAAAATTCCATCATATATGCTTTGTTGTTCAGCCACCGAGTCATGTAAAACTCTTCACGACTGAAGAACGCCAGGCTTCCCTGTCCCTCACCATCTCCCGGAGTTTGCCCAAGTCCATGTCTATTGAATCGGTGATGCTATATATACAATGGAAGGTGTCCACTGTATGTATGTACCACATTTTCTTTATCCATTCATCTCTTGCTGGATAGTTTGCTTCCATATCTGGGCTATTGTAAATGATGCTATGAACACTGGCGTGCATGTATCTTTTCAAATTAGTGGCTTCACTCTCTGGATACATTCTCAGGAGTGGAACTGTTGGATAATATGGTAGTTCTCTTTTTAGTTTTTAAAGGAACCTCCATATTGTTTTCCACAGTGACTGTACCAATTTACATTCTCACAACAGGGTACAAGAGTTCCCTTTTCTCCATACCCTCACCAGTATTTTCTATTTGTAGTCTTGTTGAGGATAGCCCTTCTGATAAGTCTGAGGTGATATTTCCTTGTGGTTCAATTCACATTTCTCTGATGATTAACCATGTTGAGAACTTTTCATGTGCCTGTTGCCCATCTGTTTAACTTCTTCAGAAAAATATCTATTCAGGTCTTCTGCCCATTTTAAAATCAGATCATTTGTTTAATACTAAGTTGTATGAACTGCTTGTATATTTTGGATATTAACCTCTTTACCATTCATATAACTTGCAAATGTTTTCTCCCATTCAGTAGGTTGTCTTTTCATTTAGTTAATGGTTTGTGTAAAAGTTTTTTTGTGCAAAAGTTTAAGTTTAACTGGGTTCCATTTATTTTTGCTGTTGTTTCCTTTGTCTTAGGAGACAACCCCCCCTAAAAGATTATGTTACAATTTATGCCAAAGACAGCTCTCTTCTAGTAGTTTTGTGGCTTCCAGTCCTCTATTTAGGTCTTTACTACATCTGAATTTATTTTTGTATATGATGTGAGGAAATGTTCTAATTTCATTCTTTTCCATGTAGCTGTCCAGTAGTTTTAGCATCTCTTGTTGAAGAGACTGTCTTTTCTCCATTGTATGTTCCTGCCTCCTCTGTCTTAGATTAATTGACCATGTCCTGAGCCTGACTAGATGGCCCAGAGGACCCGGAGCTGGTGTCAAACTGCTGGTGGGTGGGGCTGGTTCCTGGCACAGCTGCCTGTGGAGTCCAGGATGTCCCAAAGCTTGTGCTGGCTTACTAGTGGGCAAGGTCAGGGACCAGTCAGTCCCAGGGCTGGTCCTTTTCTGCTGACAGGTGAGCTACATCCCATTACAGTAGGCTATGGGGCTGACATGTTCCAAACTGATGTCCACCTACCAATGGGTGAGGCTGTTCTTGAGGCTAAAACAGCTCTCTGGTGAGGATATTCCAGGGGATTCTGGGACTGACACCTGCCCACTATTGAGTGGAGAGCAGTCTGAGAGTCACTGGCTGCAAGGACCTGGTCCCAGGTCCACCGCCTGCACTCTGGTGTTGAGGCCAGTTTCTGGGCCCTTTGATACACAGGGCCATGTGCAGGGCTGGCTCTGGGCTCAGGGACTTTTAGAGAAGACTGCCTTCTCTACAGTGAGGCTATATTCTCACCCATTTAGTAGCTCGGCCTCAGGTATCCCAGGACTGGTGTCTACAGGCTGGGATGGAGCTGGGTCCTGAGGTTAATAAGCTCAAAGGAGGATTCCAAAATGGCACTTGCCAGCACCAGGTTCCACACAGTAGAATGAGCTCCCCAGAAGGGCTGCTGCTAGTGTCTGTGTCCCCAAGGGTAAGCTCCAATTGCTTCCTGCATCTCCAGGAGACTCTCCAAATCAGCTTACATCTGACATAGGCTTCTTTCAAATTACTACTTCTGCCCCAGGTCCTGTAGCATGTGAGATTTTGTGTGAGCCATTTAACGGTGAAGTCTCTATTTCCCACAGTCCTCTGGGTTCTCAAAGTAATCCCTGCTGGCCATCAAAGCCAAATGTCCTGGGGGCACATCCTCCTGGCACAGGACCCCCCAGGATGGGGAGCCTAACGTGGGAGCCCAACATGGGCTCAGACCCCTCACTCCTTCGGCAGAACTCTGCAATTGTAATAATTCTCCCACTAGTGGGTCTTGACAATACCACAACTCTGCCCTCTGACCCAAGTCATTGTGGTTCCTTCTTTATATCTTTAGTTGTAGAAGATCTTTTCTGATGGTGTCCAGTCTTTTTCATTAATAGGGATTTTGTAAATAGTTGTGGTTTTGCTGTGCCCATGACAGAGGTGAACTCAGAGTCTTTCTATTCCATTATCTTGGGAACTCCCTCGGCCCCATTTTTAAAATGAAAAATATACATACATGAATCAACAGATAATCTTCTTGCTTCATGATTTAGCCACAGCTTTGATTTACTTAAAAGAACAAAAAACTAGATCCAAAAGGCAGGGTCAGGGAGAGGAATCACTGTTTACAAATATCCTCTCAGAAGAGAATTACGTGCTAAACACAATACGCTGACAAGACAAATAACATTATGGCGCAGGCGTATTGTAATGCTGGATGGGAAAATCTTCCTCATCCCAGTCTTGCATGTCTGGGAAGTGCTTGTTCCCGTGTGAGCTGAGGGCCTGACTGCACGGGACAGAGGCAAGAGCAGAGGTAAACAGATGCACTCATCAGTGTCCAGCCCCTCGAGGTGGCACAGGCTCTAGGGTGGGTACTCAGCTGGTAGACAGTACTGATCCAGGGCTGCTTCTCCACCCTTACGTGACCTGGATGAGCCCCCCTCTGTGCAATACACTGCAGAATGACACTGATCTCGTCTGCCACGCTTCATAAGCACTCCACCACAATTACTACTTTATGGTACGAGATCTCATTTGTGTACTTAGGAACTACATGGAAAATAAAATGTTCTAGAATCCAAATTAGTTTGTTTTTAAAACTTAGACTAAATAAGGGTTTTCTGCTATATTATCTCCCCAAGAGAGGGCTACATTATGTTTTACACACGTATTTAACCCCTATATAATGAGCAGTCTGAAGAAGCCAACTGAGACTGAGACTGTATAGGGGTTAAATAAATGTGTGAAACATAATGTATCCCTCATATCAACCCTACTTTGTTGTTGTTCAGTCATTAAGTTGTGTCCAACTCTTTGTGACCCCATGGACTGCAGTACTAGGCTCCTCTGTCCTCCACTATCTCCCAGAGTTTGCTCAAACTCATGTCCATTGAGTTGGTGATGATATTCAATTGTCTTTTCCTCTGTCACCCCCTTTTCCTCCCCTCATCAATGTTTCCCACCATCATGGTCTTTTCCAATAAGTCAGTTCTTCGCATCAGGTGGCCAAAGTAGTGGAGTTTCAGCTTCACGCACCAATCCTTCCAATGAATATTCAGAACTGATTTCCTTTAGGATTGACTGGTTTGATTTCCCTGCTGTCCAGGGGATTTTCAAGAGTCTTTTCCAGCACCACAATCCAAAAGCATCAATTCTTCGGCACTCAGCCTTCTTTATGGTCCAACTCTCATATCTGTACATGACTACTGGCAAAACCATAGCTTTGATTAATTGGACCTTTGTTGGTTAAGTGATGTCTCTGTTTTTTAAAACACTATCTAGGCCTGCCATGGGTTTTCTTTGCTTTAAAAGAGTAAATGTCTTTTAACTGCATGGTTGAAATCATCATCCACAGTGATTTTGGAACCCAAGAGAATAAAATCTGTTAGTGCCTGGAAAATTCTATGGACGGAAGAGCCTGGTAGGCTGCAGTCCACGGGGTCACTAAGAGTCGGATACAACTGAGCAACTTGNGTGGCTGATTCATGTCAATGTGTAGCAAAATGAATACAGTATTGTAAAGCAAAACAAACTAAAAAATAAACATTTAAACTTAAAAAAAAATTTTAAACTTCATCAAAAGATAATGTCAAGAGAAGGAGAAGACAAGGCACAAAGTGAGAGAAGATATTTGCAAAAGACATATCTGATAAAGCACAGGTATCTAAAACATACAAAGAACTCTGTTAACAATGACAAAGAGACAATCTGATTTTAAAAATGGACAAAGGACCTGAATGGACACACCTCACCGAAGAAGATACACAGGAGGCAATAAACATAGGAAATGTTGCTGGAGGGAATGTGAAGTGGCACAGTTACTTCAGTCACTCTGGAAGACCATTTGGTAGTTTCTTACAAAATTAAACACACTCTTGCCATATGATCTAGCAAACATGTTCCGTGGTATGATCCAAATGAGTTGAAAACTTACGTCCATAAAACACTGCACAAAGCTGTATATGGCAGCTTTACTGATAACTTCCAAAACTTGGAAGCCACGAAGATATCCTTCAGTGGGTGAATGGATAAATAAACTGTGGTAATATAGACAGTAGAGCTTCAGACAGCGCCAAAAACCTTCCTGCCAAGACAGGAGACATAAGAGACCTGGGTTTGATCCTGGGTTGGGACGATCCCTTGGAGGAGGGCACAGCAACCCACTCCAGTGTTCTTGCCTAGAGAATCCCCATGGACAGAGGAGCCTGGAGGCTACAGTCCATAGGGTTGCTCCGAGTTGGACACGACTGAAGCGATTTAGCATGCACAGAAAGAAATGAACTATCAAGCCCTAAAACGACATAGAAGAAAGTTAAATACATACTACTAAGTGAAGGAAACCAATCTGAAAAGGCCACATGCTGTATGTTTCCAACTACATGACATTCTATAAAAGGCAAAACTAAAACTGAAAAGATCAGTGGTTGCCAGGGGTTAGGTGGGAGGGAAAGAGGCAAAGGCAGATTAGAGAAGATTTCTAGGGCAGTGAGCTCTTCTGTATGATACTATTAATACAATGGTGGGTGCACGTCCTCATACATCTGTCCAAATCCATAGCACGTAGAACAGCAAGAGTGAACCCTCATGTAACCTATGGACTTTGGGAAATAATGATGTGTCTATGTAGGTTTATTATAACAAATAGACTGCTCTGGTGTGGGATGCTGGTAATGGGGGAGGTTGTGTGTGTCGCAGGGGGCAGGGAACAGTAAGTGTATAGGAACTCTCAGTATTTTTCATCCAGTTTTGCTGTGAACCTAAAACTCCTCTAAAAAGCAAAAGCTTGTTTTTAAAAACTATAAACCACTGCATTAAGATTCTTACAACTGTACACAGTATTGTGGTTAATACTTCAGGCTTTTCACTCAGGCTGTCAGAGTTTAAGTCCTAATAACACTTTCCTTGCGACTCAATTTCTTCATCTCTGAGATGGGGGTAATAAGAATACTTTGGGGCTTCCCTGGTGGCTCAGTGATAAAGAATCTACCTGCAAATGCAAGAGATGCAGTTTGATCCCTGGTCTGGGAAGCTTCTGTGTGCTGTGGAGCAACTAAGCCTGCGTGCCACAACTATTGAGCCTATGCTTTAGAACCTGGGAGCTGCAACAAGAGAAGCCGCTGCAATGAGAAACACCAGCATGCAGCTAGAATGTAGCCCCTGCTCACAGGACTAGAGAAAGCCCACTTGTAGCAACATAAAGACTCAGTGCAGCCAAAAATAAATACAAAAATTATTTTTTTTAAAAGAGAATACCTTATCTTAGGACTTAACCAGTGGTCCAGTGGCTAAGACTTCACCTTCCAGTTCAGGAAACATGGGTTTGATCCCTGGTCTGGGAACAAAGGTTCCATATGCCTCAGGGTGTGGCATTAAAAAAAAAAAAAGAATACCTTATCTTAGAGTTTTCCAGAAAAGTGAGAGATTTAAATTGGTTAATCCAATGAATGTCACACAGTAAGTTTTAGTTTAATAAATCTTAGTTATTCTTTCTTTTACAAATTTAAAAAGTGTTCTTATCTACAACATCTTGCTGAATTATCCCAGCCTCCGTGCAAAGTCCCCAACCTGCAGATGAAGAAACTGCTGCTCAGAGGGGCTCAGTGGTATCCATGGTCTCACAGTTTGTAAGCTGCAGAGACGCAACTTGAGGACTGACTTCTGTCCTCAAGGTGCTGTGCGTGTTGGTTTCCACTACTTTTATCATCAGCCTTCCAGCCCTCATGATATCCTGGTTTCACGGCTGCTTTTGGTCTTTGCAGATCCCTCACACAACAGAGACAAGAAGTTGTGGATAAAGTGGTGAGTCCATGGAGGATCCTGGAGACATATTCTTATAACAGATACCACCCCATGGGGGAGGTAAGCACAGACACATGATGGTGGGGAGGTGGTGGTTACAACTGCTTTATGGTGGGCAAGGGATAGTTCACTGTTAATATCTACAGACCAGAGGGCCTCAGAATGAGAAGCTGAGATTTGTCTGTGCACTGAGGTCAAGGGATTCACAAAGATCATCCTGTGACCATCACCATTACAGATACAAATCTAGTGATAGAAATAAAAAGGCAAATCAACAACCAAAAGAGAGAAAAAAAATAAAAAGGAAAAGAATGCCCCAATCAGTTTTTCTAGTGTAAACATGGATCAAAATTAGATGTTACTCTTGTTCATCAAGTCTTTTAGCTGCTTTAAGTAGGGCAGGATCAGTGTGTATATGGATGTAAAACATGGGTGGAGAAGCCTTCTGATTGAATCCTGTTTAGCTGAAAGGGTGGTATTTCCAGTAGGATACAAGAAACACAGGCAACAGCTCTCAAAAGAAATATTTGTACTGCTATGAAGATATGTTTAGTGGTTTCTGAAACTGGATACAGTAAAAAATATATATGCATATATGTGGTGTGTGTATGTGATATTATGTAACACTTCTTTTGAAGTATAAATTTCTAAAAATAGAATTACTGGGCTAAACAATCATTTACATATTTTATATAAATACCCAAATTGCCTTCCAGCCAGGCTTTGCCACTTATTTCCTCAGTCTTGGGGAATATATTAATATTTTCCAGATTTTTTTTTCAGAGTACAAGAAAGAATTTACACTTTTCTTCTGTAACATTCACCCCAAAATACTAAAGTCTCTTAGATTTTTTTTTTAAACAAGATCCAGTAAGATCCTTGAGAAGTGTATGTGCTGGTATCAGAGATGAGATATACTTGGCTTGGCTAGTTGCTCTGTGACCTTGTCCAAGACACTTAATCTCTTTGTTCCTCAGTTTCCTTATATGTGAAAAAGGAATAGCAGTACTTCTCCTGCAGTTGTTTGGTTGTGAGAGTAAATGAAATCGGCTACACTTTTACTGATGAAGCAATAAATAAAATGGTAGCTCCAACTCTGATACGCTATTTATATCTCTCCCAGGACTCAGAGCACTGCATCTGATCCAGTCTCATCACAGAAAAGCACATAGCACCCATGCGATGAGTTGTTAATCTCTTCCGTCACTTAAGTATTATTACTGTTATAATAATGCATTTTATCCATAGATATTCCATGCTAAGATGAAAGTCAATTGAGACACAGAGATTTGTCTCAGAATTGAGACAAAGTCAATTAAGACACAGAAATTCAAATAGAATTTGTTATGCCAAATTAATTATTATCATTTACCATAATTCTTATCATTCAGATAATTCTGCTACACAGAAATTGAATGTGGAGGGTATCATATGCTCAGGACTGTCCTAATATGTCTTATCTTGGTTAATTGCTTATTTCATTCTCCCTTAAAGGACCTTTAAAGGACTTTATTTCATTCTCTCTTTAAAGTTATTAACTTGGTCTTGATTTAGAAATTTCACTGTTCTGTGAAGGAGCATACCCAGACTCTTCTCCAATTTGGGGTCCATGGACATTAACAAAGGATATTTGGGGGATTCAAAGAAGATCCCACAAAATAAGCTTATCCTGAAATTTCTGGCATGACTGAGTGCCACAGCAAAGTCCAGAAGTCTGGTGGCTATCTGAAAATTGTGTGATTGGACAATGTTTCGGAAGTGTTATTCTGCATTGTTGAACTTGATCATTCTCAATCATTTATTTGTGAAGTTCAACAGGGTGTCCTAGCCTGGGTGGTCGAGTAGATCTTTAAAGAATATGGGAGAAGGGACAGTTATAATTCGTTTGTTTCGTCTTTCATTTGTGTGCTAATGAACAGCCAAGAGTTGAGAGTTCCGTATCTTGATGAAAGAAACAATTATCTGAATTAGAGGCAAGCAAAGGCTCTTCTAATTGATAACCTCCCTCCTCCCTGGCTGTTTCAGGTCTACCAGTGGATGAGTGAGATAAGGGAGAAGTACACAGAAGTGGTGACACAGCATTTCCTAGGAATGACTTATGAGAGCCGGCCCATGTATTATCTGAAGGTGAGTGAGAAGGCTGAGAGTTACAGCCTTATCCAGGGATATTTGCTTACTATTCAGGGGCTAGTTGGAAGTATGGACAAGGTTAAAGAGACAGGACAGAGAGATGCTGACTTTTCCACCCTAAACTGGACTTTTAAATTAACAACTTGTAAATGCTTACATATTAATCATCTGGGTGGAATCATATTCGGAAGTAAAGAGAACTTGGAATGGTTAGGTGACACCTCAGGCCTGCCTGCTCAGTCGCTCAGTCATGTCCAACTCTTTGCAGCCCCATAGACTGTAGCCCATTGNAAACTGGACTTTTAAATTAACAACTTGTAAATGCTTACATATTAATCATCTGGGTGGAATCATATTCGGAAGTAAAGAGAACTTGGAATGGTTAGGTGACACCTCAGGCCTGCCTGCTCAGTCGCTCAGTCATGTCCAACTCTTTGCAGCCCCATAGACTGTAGCCCATTGGGCTCCTCCATCCATGGGATTTCAGGCAAGAATACTGGAGTGGGTTGCCATTTCCTTCTCTAGGGAATGCTCCTGACCTAGCAATCAAACTTGCATTTCTTCAGACTCCTTCATTGGCACTAGGATTCTTTACCACAGTACTACCTAAGGCCCAGAAGTAAGAACTTACTCCTTAGTTTTCTTCCTGCTGGGCCTCATTTGTCCCTGCTAAAACTGAGGAACTTAGAATTGCGGATGGTGGTTGAAAAGGACTTAAAACGTTCTGGCTGAGAGGTTTCCAGACTGTGTTCTGTGAAGGCCTGGATGCCTCCAGTGCTCCCACAGTTGGTGGGGTGAGGGCAGGAAGGATGGTCTGCATAAGGGTGAAATCCTCAGTTCACTTTTCATGCTTTTGAGTTTTTGCAAAAAAAATTTTTTTAACACATTCAGTTCAGTTGAGTTCAGTCGCTCAGTCGTATCTGACTCTTTGCGACCTCATGGATGTCATGCTTCCCTGTCATGCCAGGCCTCCCTGTCCATCACCAACTCCCAGAATTTACCCAAACTCATGTCCATCGAGTTGGTGATGCCATCCAGCCATCTCATCCTCTGCCGTCCCCTTCTCTTCCTGCCCCCAATCCCTCCCAGCATCAGAGTCTTTTCCATCAAGTCAACTCTTTGTGTGAGGTGGCCAAAGTATTGGAGTTTCAGCTTTAGCATCAGTCCTTCCAATGAACATCCAGGACTGAGCTCCTTTAGGATGAACTGGTTGGATCTTCTTGCAGTCCAAGGGACTCTCCAGAGTCTTCCCCAACACCACAGTTCAAAAACATAAATTCTTCAGCGCTCAGCTTTCTTTAACACATTATTTTCCATAAAAATATTTGAACATTGTGGACAACCTTTATTTTTTTTTCCTTCATTTTCTGAGGGAACAAAGACCCAGAGAAGTAAAGTGACTTGTGCAAAGTCACAAAGTCAGATCATAGCATAGCCAGAGGAATAAGCCATTCCCAAAGTTGCCGGGAGCCAGTCACGCTTCAAATTCCCCGGACCCGCCGGGGCTGGACCCCAACACAAAGTTCTCTGCCCCTTTTGCTTATGACATAATGAAAAGTGTTTGAGGCTGATTAACCACTTTTCCATAGACTCTCAGGTTTGGACCAGTGACTTTTCAATCCTGATTGCTTAATACTGATGCCTGGGTCCCCTTCACTGAGATTCTAAGCTAATTGCTCCAGGATGGGTCCCAGGCACCTCTTGAAAACACCCTAGATGATCCTAAGGTACAGGCAGGGTTGACAACTGCTGCACCTAATCAATGGGTTTTCAAAGGGTGGCCCTGGACCAGTAGCATCAACATTACCTGGGAACTTGTTAGAAATGCACATGCTTGGGCCTAACTGCCGATCTACTGAATCAGAAACTCTGGGGTTGGGCTCAGCAATTTGTGTTTTAACAAGCCCTCCCCCAGGTCATGTTGATGCTCACTCAAGTTTCAGAGGGCTTCCCTGGTGGCTCAGATGGTAAAGAATCCACCTGCAATGTGGGAGAGCTGGATTCAATCCCTGAGTTGGGAAGATCCACTGGAGAAGGCATAGCAACCCATTCCAGTATTCTTGCCTGGAGAATCCTCATGGACAGAGAAACATGGTAGGCTACAGTCCATGAGGTCACAAACAGTTGGACATGACTGTGCAACTAGGCACACACACGCACAAGTTTCAGGACCGCAGTACATTTCTAGCAAGTTCTCAGCTAGTGCTGATATTACTTGCCCAGGACTGCTCTTCAAGAACCACCACCAAAGCAGTTTGGCAATAAAAACTAGCACTATTTGTTTGCTGTCCTCTTACTATTTACTGTAGACATGTTATTTTGCAAAGCACATTCTCAAATTTTAGAGAATTTTGTAACTGTACTCACAAAGAAGTCTATTAACTTCAACACAGAATTTACCCAGGAGTTGACTGCTATGTTAAATGTGGGCCACCTACCTACGTGACTTTCCATAGGCTATCAAGCTGAGCTGAGTCAGCCAAGAAGACATCTAAACATCCTTTGTACAGGACATCTTTTTAAAAAGAGAGCTGGCATGTAATAAGGAGACAATAAAGAAAAACTTATGGTCATATATATGTATTCATAAAAAAGGGAATTATAAGACAGAATTTAAGGTAAAAGGTAGATTAGGAGCTTTGAAAATGGGTGAGGCTAAAAGGAAAAATTCCTTGAATATGATGAGTTCAAGCCACATATTTCAAAATTTGTAACTTTCTCATAGATACAGAGGGAGAACCTTCATCAGTCCAACTCCCAAGAGCTTTCAATGAACAAGAGTCCAGGACATTTACAAAACAGAACCAGATGTGCCTGTTACAAACATGGACATGTTCACAGCTTCTCCACCAAAGAGAATCCGTAATTGCTAGCTTAATCCATAACTGCCCCGAAAGAGGAGGGAATCTCTATTGTTTCAGTGAGGCTGACCTGATAGACAAGAATGACAAGTGGGAAGAGGAGAAAGAAGACTGGGTCAGCTGGGGCTGGAGGAGTCTCTAAAGAAAGAGGAAATTAAGGAACTTAATAAGTATTGCAGGACACTGTGTATTTGGATCCTTTCACAGTTTTCAAGAAGCTTAAATGTAGTGTATGTGTGCATGTTAAGTCGCTTTAGTTGTGTCTGACTCTGCAACTCTGTGAACTATAGCCCGCCAGGCTCCTCTGTCCGTGTGGTTTTCTAGGCAGAAATACTGGAGCGGGTTGCCATTTTCTTCTCCAGGGTATCTTCCCAACCCAGAGATTGATCCAGCATTTCTTATGTCTCCTGCATTGGCTGGGGGGTTCTTTACTGCTGAGCCACTGGGGAAGTCCTTGCATGTAGAATGGGATTCGATTTTACTTCTTTTGATTCTTGAATGTTACTACTTGTGTACTTTTTTACTCTGAGTGAACTCTATGTGGGAAGGTTTTCTAAGGTTTACAGAGATTTAGCGTCACAGTTTGTGGCTTGGAAGTTTTTTGCCTTTATTTAAAGTTAGGGAATAATTTAAGGTAAAAGGGAAGACCAGGGAAGACCAGGCTTTGTGTGGGGGACACGGAGGAGTCAGTAAGTTGTCCTGAGAAGAATAAGAGAGCAAGTGTAACCACAGGAGGGTCATATTGGTGGATGTCTCTGCCAGCAGCCTTGCCTCATCCTTGAAACCACAGAATGGAGGGAGACAGGTGCCCCTAGGGGAATAAAAAAAAAATCTAATAACTTTTCACAGTGGCTTGCAATCATAAGCAATTGTTTGATAATGGAACACAAATGTCCCCTCCAGATCAGCCAACCATCCAATAACCCCAAGAAGATTATCTGGATGGACTGTGGAATTCATGCCAGGGAATGGATTGCCCCTGCTTTCTGCCAGTGGTTTGTGAAAGAAGTAAGTGTTTTTAACTTTCTCACAATGGATAGTTGTGCTTAGTCGCTCAGTCGTGTCTGACTCTTTGCAACTCCATGGACTGTAGCCTACAAGGCTCCTCTGTCCGTGGGGATTCTCTAGGCAAGAATACTGGATTGAGTTGCCTTGCCCTCCTCTCGGGGATCTTCCCGACCCAGGGACTGAACCCAGGTCTCCCACATGGCAGGCGGATTCTTTACTGTCTGAGACACCAGGTGGTTAACGACCCTACAAAACACCTGTCACTTCTCGGCTATTTGGAGAGCACGTTTCTTTTCACATCTTGGCAAGGCAGCTCTCCACTGAGCTGCTCCTTCACCTCAAAGTGAATGGAATTCACAAGTAGGTTCACTGAAAACTGACTTAGATGTTCTGTTGTCTTCATAGTGCACCCCAAATCATTTTTATTGGAAGGTAAACAAATCTAAATGGAGAAGAAAATACATCTTGGGAGTCAGAGATGAGTTTGAATCCTAGAGCCATCTCTTTCTGATAGTCTGGTGCACAATTTCTAACACCAGGACCCCTAGTTTTTCACCTGCAAAAAGTGTATGAAATGACTACTTCAGTGCCTGTTGTGTGGATTAAGAGATTAACACATAGAAACTATCAATACCCTGCACCATGAATTCTCACATATTACTTATACCCCTCCTTAGGGAATAAGACTTTAAAAATTAATATAAGATACCTTTGTGTAAAGCCTTTTCAGAAGCCCAAACAGGATGACATCCACAAGAAGTAGTTCTCAAAGTGTAGTTCCTAGACCCATAGCATCAGCATAACTGGGAACTTGTTAAAATGCAAATTTCTGGGTTTCCACCTCACTACCTCATACCTAGTGAATTGGGGCTGGCGGTGGAGATGAGGGGTGTATAGCCAGGTGGGCAGTATGTTAACAAGCCAGACTCCAGGTGATTTTGATGCATGCAGAGGTTTCAGAAAGACCACAACACTGAGCAGGACAAATGAGGCAGGATTGATGGGCAAAGGCCACACTCACCTCCTACAATTAAGCTGAAATTGTCACAAAATTGAGAGAAAAGATCTCCTCCCAGGATCATTCCAAACATTTTTCTATTAAATGTCCAGATTTTACAGAACTATACAGACAACTCAAGGATAAGAAGGCTCCTTAAAAACCTGGACTTCTATGTGCTTCCGGTTCTTAACATAGACGGTTACATCTACACTTGGACGACTGTGAGTACACTGAGTTTGGTCCTGGGATGGGTTCACGAACTAGATCTTGATTCAGGTTCATTTTCTGACTTCAGTCGCTGCAACTATAAAAATGTTTTGTGGTCATTTAAAGGAAGAAACCTCATTTGGGATTAAAATCCACATTTTAAAGTCAACAATCTAAGTTAAGTTTAGGATTGAGGAAACTGAAGGCCTTTTTTGAACATTTTTGTTTGTTTGTTTTTGACATATTCCCAGTTTTTCAGCCAGACTTAATGTTTCTTCAACTCCGTCTCTTTAACATTTGTGGATTGCCTGTCACCTGATAAGGATTATGGTGGTATAAAATTCCTACACTACCATGTATCCTTAAATCAGTTCTTGAAACATGAGTGGCACAAATAATCTACAAATTCTAACCCAACCTTCATTTTTCCATGGTTGTCATGCATATGGAGTTGGGGGCAGGAGAATATCTCATAAAATTATCTTTTTTTTTTTTTTTTTGGCTGGGTTGGGTCTTTGTTGCTTTGTGCAGGCTTTCTCTATTTGCAGTAAGCTTGGGGTACTTTTCATTGCTGTGTGGACTTCTCATTGTGGTGGCTTCTTTTGCCAAGCACAGACTCAAGGGTGCACAGGCTCAGTAGCTGTGGAGCACAGGCTTAGTTGCTCTGTGGCATGTGGGGGTCTTCCTGATCAGGGATTGAACCCTGCATCGACAAGCAGATTCCTATTTGCTACACCACCAGGGAAATCCAAGATTTTTATTTAATAGACAACTTTCTCTTTTAAAATGTTTCTAAAGCGTACCGCTCCAGAAGTCAGAGCCCCTGTTTCTAGGGAGTATTCATTCCTCCCACTTCTTCCAGCTCCCCCAGACTTTCAAGGGACCCCTTTCACTGTAACGGCCTCTCTGGCCCAGTATGAATCAAGCCCTTCCTTCCTGGCTTGTCTGGTGAAACATGTCTTTATCCCTATCTCTACTCATCAGTTGTCTGCTTCCAGAAATGTGCACAAACCATCTCTGATGCACCTGGAAGAGCCTTTTTCCATCTGCCAAGCCATTTCTCTTTCATTCTTTATCACTTGGACCTTAAACAAAATGACTCTCTGAAGCTTTTCCTGATTAAGCAGATCACATCCACCAGGCACTATTCATCTGCCCATCAGGGAGAAGCCAAATTACCCCTGCAAAGTGATGGTTTACACACATGTGCACTTAGGGTTGTACAGATGTTCCTGTTATTGCGGGTTACTAACCCGTCTTGGGGACTGAAAATTAAATTCACTAGCTTCATAATATTGAGGCAGGTTCTTCCAGACAATCCTAGGAACTATTTTTCATGTTCGAGGACCACCCATCATCACTAACACTGTGATTTATGAGACCTTAGAATGACAACATCCCTGTTTGTTTCCCTGTTACAGGATCGGCTTTGGAGGAAATCCCGTTCATCCCATAATAATGGCACGTGTTTTGGAACAGATCTCAATCGAAACTTTGATGCATCCTGGTGTAGTAAGTACATCATTAGTAAGTAGATGAATAACAACAACAACAACAAAATGGAGCAGAGAAGCCAGGAAAAAGATGCATTACTGGAGTTAGTACTATTTATGTATGCAACTTTTGAAATAAACGTCTAATTTTGTATAGCTTTCTGGACTTCCTAATCAGTGTTACTCTGTCTAAAGAGACGATATTATCTATGCAATAAGAACAGAAACACTCACATGCAGATCTCATTTCAAGTGAGATTGCCTAAAAGGGGGCAACGATGACTTTGATCAGTGTGAATATATTTGAAACTCATCACTTTGTTTTAAAATATATTGTTCAGTCACTAAGTCATATCTGACTCTTTGTCACTCTGTGGACTGCAGCATGCCAGGCTTCCATGACCTTCACTATCTCCCAGAGTTTGTTCAAACACATGTCCATTGAGTCAATGATGACATCGAACTATCTCATCCTCTGTTGCCCCCTTCCCCTCCTGCCCTCAGTCTTTCCTAGCATCAGAGTCTTTTCCAGTGAGTCAGCTCTTCACATGAGGTGGCCAAAGTATTGAGCTCCAGCTTCAGCATCAGTCCTTCCAATGAATATTCAGGATTTGTTTCCTTTAGAATTGACTAGTTTGATCTCCTTGCTGTCCAAGAAACTCTCAAGAGTCTTCTCCAGCACCACAATTTGAATGCGTCAATATTTTGGTGCTCAGCCTTCTTTATGGTCCAACTCTACATCTGTACATGACTACTGGAAAAACCACAGCTTTGACTATATAGATCTTTGTTGACAAAGTGATGTCTCTGTTTTTTAATACACTGTCTAGGTTTGTTATACCTTTTCTTCCCAGGAGCAAGTGTCTTTTAATTTCTTGGCTGCAGTCAGCATCCACAGTGATTTTAAAGCCCAAGAAAATAGTCTGTCCCTGTTCCCATTGTTTCCCCATCCATTTGCCAGGAAGTGATGGGGCTGGATGCCATCATCTTAGTTTTTTGAATGTTGAGTTTTAAGCCAGCTTCTTCACTCTCCTTTTTCACTTTCATCAAGGATCCCTTTATGAATTGTTATAAAGAAAAGTCAGAGAATTATCCTTGCAGATATTTTTTACAACACGAGGGCAGAACAAGACAAACATTTTCTTCTCATCAAGGCATTTTCATGTTTCTGAATCTGAACAGACTCAATAGATTGGAAGCAAATAGAAACAAAAATGGATAAGAGCAGTCTGGTTAAAAACCAGATGACAAAAGTTCAGATTCGGTGGCTGTGTGTGTGATCTTGGAAAAACTGCTCTCTCGGCTTTAGTTTTCTCTTTTTTAAAAATGTGGGTCAACATCATACCATCTTATCAGGGGGGTGTCGTGGGGATTCAATGAGATGTATCAACCTGAAAAATATTCACAACTTAAAAGTTGAGAATTATGTTTTATTCGGTGAGGATTTTTAGGACTTCAAGCTTGGGAGACAGTGTATGAAGTGACCTTGAGAGGAACTACTCTGAGCAGATGAGGGGAAAAGCCAGGTTTATGTAGAGTTTCGCAATAGAGCAGGTGGTCTGAAGGTCAAAATATTATTGTTAATGAAAGAAAACCAGATATACGGGGATAAGGAATTTAACCCTTTCTGTGTGTGGGGAGATGCAAGGGTCTGGACTGAAATCATTCCTTTGGTATGCACCTCAGCTATCTGGGGCCAGTATTGGCTGTTTTTCACCTCCTGAACTCCCTTGGGGCTCACTGCAGAGAGTGGCTGCATTTTGATGGCTGCTAGATGGCAAGTATTCTTCTCCTTCCCGAGTCCCCTCAGGGCTCAGCTCACAGTGGAGGGCTGCAGTTGGTGATGACTATGATATCCTTGTTTACTGATATGGCAGGAAATAGCCCATTTCTCAGATGTCTCACAGGAGGGGCTGAGCACAGTGCCCAGCATGGAAAAGCTGCTCTGTTGATGGTCCGGACAACTGACTGAAAATAACTGGTTTTCCATCCTGGCAAAATAGCTGTAGAGACTCATGCCAGTAAAGCAGCAAGAGAGACCCCTAGGACAAGTAAGACTCTGACAGAGGCTGACCCCAGAACCCAAGAGCTGGTTCCCAAGCATTTGCTTCAGGGTTCACCAAAAATTTAAGCGAAAGATTGCTGAAAATGCTTTTCCTCTTTGCAGCTTCCTTCCCCAGCCACATAAGCAGGGAGTTGGTTTCTAAATCTGAACATCAGCCCTCCTGCCTTTCTGTCAGTTCAGTTCAGTTCAGTCGCTCAGTCGTGTCCGACTCTTTGCAACCCCATGAATCGCAGCAGGCCAGGCCTCCCTGTCCATCACCAACTCCCAGAGTTCACTCGGACTCACACCCATCAACTGTGGTCCTCCTTAAATGACTTATGTAACCAGGACAAACTTAGACAAGCAAAGGCAAGCCTTGATTCCAGCCACAGATGCCCTGAGTAAGAGTGATTCCTCCCAACCCACCCCCCCGATCTCAACCCCTACCCAGGTCAGTGCTAAATGGAGACCATGATGCCTTCCTTGGGGTTTCCTGTATATTTCAGGTATCGGTGCATCTCACAACTGTGAAAGTTTAACATTTTGTGGAACGGGACCCGTGTCTGAACCAGAGACGAAAGCTGTTTCCAGCTTTATCGAGAGCAAGAAGGAGAACATTGCCTGCTTCCTGACCATGCACTCTTACGGGCAGCTCATTCTCGTGCCTTATGGCTACACCAAAAATAAATCAAATAACCATGAAGAATTGGTAAGCCCATACACGGCGCCAGAGCCCTGAGAATTCTATGCCTTCCTTTACCCCCTCGTTTCCTTTAATAGGATTTTGGCTCCAGCCCTGCTTTTGTTCCCTCGGCTTTTCCTTATTTGCTTTCTCCCGCTTTTCTCACCTTGCCAGACGCCTGCTGGGAAGACTTCAGGTTAAATGCTGCTTTACCTGCGTTAATTAACTACCTGTTTCGAAAAGTGTCAAGTTGGGAGACATCTTAGGTATTCGTGTATAATATAAATGAGATGATTATGTTAATAATCTGTAGGAATGTGCTTTCATTTCTGTAAATTCTCTTGAAGCTCAGTTCAGCAATTATAGCTTCTGAACCGTGCTTTAAAGAACTTGCCAGCTGTTAGTGGAATATGGCATATCTAAAATAACACGGCTAAATAATATCTGCTCTCTTCTCTGCTCAACACAATGCTTTGTTTCCTCCTGAACTCTGCCTCTAGTTTTCGCCTAGGAATATTTGTAAGGGGAAGTGCCAGTGGAATTCAAACCGGGGCAGGGAAACTCTGCTGTGTCTTATCTGGGGTCTTTTTCTGAAGCTGTTTACCCAAGCCCTGGTGGGCAGAATTGCTGGAAAGTACTGGGCTCTCTTGCCCTTTTGTGAACCTGAGAGCAATAGACGTAAGTCAAAGAAAGGGTCAATTTAGAATTGTTGTAGTATTTGTTATCTTTTCCTAAAGTTTATTTTTTACATTTTTAATTGTGGTAGAATTGATATAAAATTTACTGTCTTAACCATTTTTAGGTGGACAGGCCAATAGTCATGTATATTCACATTATTGTGCAACCAGTCTTCAAAACTTTCACCTTGCATCATCAAATATCTCTACCTGTCAAACAACAACTCTGGATCCACCTTGTCTCTGGCAACCACCGTCCTTCTCTCTGCTTCCTGAGTTTGACTACTCTAGGTAGCTCATATAAGTGGAATCTTATAGCATCTGTCCTTTTGGTGACTGGATTATGTCACTTAGCATAATATCTTCATGCTTCGTACATGTTGTACCATGTGTCAGAAGTTCTTTTTTTCAAGGCTGAATAATATTCCATTGAATGTATGTACCACATTTTCTTTACTCATTCATCAATCAACGAGCAGTTGAATTGTTTCCATCTTTTACCTATTGCAAATAATGCAGCTATGAACACAAGAGTACAAATATCTCCTTGAGATCCTACTTTCATCAGAATCTGCCTGCAATGCAGGAGACACAGGAGATGCCGTTTCGATCCCTGGATCAGGAAGATCCCCTGGAGGAGCAAATGGCAATCTGCTCTAGTATTCTTGCCTGGAAAACTCCATGGACAGAGGAGCCCGCCAGGCTCCAATCCATGGGGTTACAAAGAGTCAGACATGACTGAGCGCATGGCACATCCAGAAGTAGAACTGCTGAATCCTGTTGTAATTCTAGCTTCAACTTTTTGAGGAACCATCATTTCCAGAGCAAGTACACCATTTTCCATTCCCTCCAATAGTGGATAAGAGTTCCAATTTCTCCACATTCTCACCAACACTTGTTATTTTCTGTATACCCTTTAAAAATATTTTTTAAACAAGTTTCTCATTGTCAGCAAATGCTGGGCTGGATGGGGGCCTGGCTTGCTCTGTTCTCAAGATCACAGAAGGCTGGTGGCCCATTGACTCTGTTGTTCCTCTTGTCTCTCTCCCCCTGTAACATCACTTATAAAGCATGTCTGGGCACTAAAAGAAAAACCACTATAGATCTTTGCTGAGGGGAATATCTCCTCCAGTGGTCAAAAATATCCAACAGTGCCCCAGTGTCTTTCCACAATTCTTTTTGGGCATTTGTACTACCTGATTATTTTGTACGAGGTAGAAATAACATTCACCTAGAACTTTAAAAATTTCAAGGAGATTTTATGGCCCTTATCTGATCCTCATGACAATATAGTAAGCTCACTTTGGAGATGCAAAAGTTAAGACCTTGAGTTAATAGTAGTTCTAAAATCCCTGTAGACAGCAAATGGTGGAGTCTCGGTTAGAGCTCACGTCTTCAGATTCCAAGCATCACATTCATCAGGCCACCAGACATTGCCTCTCCTCTCCACTTAAGAAGGGTTTGCAACTTCTGGAAGCTGTCATTGACTTTGACACCTGGGCCACCGCGTCCTATAGTCTCCCCATTTCTGTGCCCCAGAAATTCTGTTTCTTCAGTAATGTAGTGAAACAGGGATTTCAGTCAAGAAGCCCAGACCCCTCCTTATCTCCCAGTTCCTGTGATATTTACCACTGTTGTTGTTGTTCTGTTGCTCAGTTGTTTCTGACCCTTTGTGATCCCATGGACGACGCCAGGCTTCCCTGTCCTTCATTCACTGTCTCCCAGGGTTTGCTCAAACTCATGTCCATTGAGTCAATGATACTATCCAACCATCTCACCATGGGTGTTTGATTTCTTCTTAAAGGATTCTATGACAAATACAAATGAACCACCATAGACAGGCCATTATAGATCTTTGATGGGACAGGTCTTCTACCAGCAAAAAAAAAAAAAAGAGGCTCATATATCCCAGTATTTTTCTAGGTACTTTCATTCCCTTTTTTGGTCCAGGAAAACAGATACTACATCTCCATGTTGCAAGGTTTGCATTCAAAGTTCACAGGGCCTTGGGCTACTGAGGGCTGTCTCCTTAGAACCCTCTGACCACAGAGTGGGAACTGACTTTACCACTAATGGAAGGTGGAACTCTAAGATGAGAATTACTGGCAATCCTTAATACTCTATGTAGAGATTGGAAAATTGAATTGACAAAGATTGCTTCAATTCTGTGTCTCTTACAGTATCAGGTGTTGAAAAGTTAGCATAACATTCATCACTAAGACTTCTCCATAAAAAGACTGAAAATGTTGCCACCATGTGTCAAACTCATTGAAGCTAGCTAGCAGTGTTTTTAGGTTCTCAGTGGTAAGCTTTGATAGAGCACACAAAGACAGAATCACACCAACTGTTCCAGGAGTTTTCCATTTCTGGTATATTTACAACCACCAGAGACTAGTAATTAATCTCTATGTATTTACAAAATGAAAAATTTGTATAAATCATGATAAATACTATACTGCGTGATAGACAACTTGGCAATCACTAAGTAGGGGAAATAGAACTATATATAGCCTCATTTGAAACTTCTCTGGAAATTAGAATAGCTATAAGAAGTCTAATGTTTCAAATGCTGACATTCTTTCCATTTGAACTCTTTCCATATCAACCCCTGTATCCCATTCCAAGCTCCATCCTCCCACACAGATGCCAGGGCCTTAATCAATCTTGTTGAGTGCTTGCCTGTGAATATATGCCTGTAGGAAACTTTCTGGGCCCAGGAAAGAAGTTATTAAGCATGCATGAGGTCTTTAACAATGTAAATTACACACTACTAGCAAAGAGATTTTTTTTATTATTTTGACTAGAAGGAAACTTTAGGCTGAGAAGAAGGACAGCAGAGGAATTGGCTCTCTATGGCCTTGCAGTATAGTGTTGAAAGGAGGCGGAAGAATAATCAGGAGGTCGACTCCTAGAGATAGGAAAATTTAGGGAAATCATTTCATCTTTTCAGAAAGGACCAAACTCATATGCTAAGTATCACAGCTGTGGGCTTCTCATATATGTTATATTTCCTATTTGTTTCTACTTATCCATTGTAATTCCTGGTGTAATCATTTAAAAAATCACAAGTTCTTTTGTCAATAAAGAAAAGGAAACTGGAAAGACTCTTTCCCACCCAATAGGCAGGATTTAAGGAGAGGGAACTATATAAAATTAAGTTTGGCCATGAGAAGAAAGAATCTTGGTCTGGAGTGAGTTTCAAGAAATAAAAAATGAGTGCAAGAAACCATCTGAATAGAAAATGTAGCCTGGAGCTGCTTCCTGCAAACCAAATAATGGTTAAGACCCCACGTGGACAAGTTAGCAGAGTTTCTTTCAAAGAAACACAGATACACATGGGAATTAAGAATAATTAAAAGCAATTCATATCTCTACCAGAGACCCCAAAGAACTACAAAAAAGAGTGAGCTGCTAAATTTTAGCAACTCTTTCTCCAGGGTGTGTGTTTTAATTTCACTCCTTCATGGCAACTACCCTGAATCCTTCCTTTCTCTCTACTCTTTTTTCTGATTTCCTTAGTGGAATTTTTCTGTCCAGAAATTCCCTCCCTGACTCTCTTCTCCTTCTTATAATTTCCTCTTCTTTCTGCAGACAGCTCTTGTATCCTTTTCCAGAGGCTTCTCTGGTGGTTCAGGGGTAAAGAACCTGCCTGCCCAATGAAGGAGACAAGTGTCCAATCCCTGCGTCAGGAAGATCCCCTGGAGAAGGAAATGGCAATCCACTCCAGTATTCTTGCCTGGGAAATCCCATGGACAGAGGAGTCTGGCAGGTCACAAAGAGTCACACATGATTTAGCGATTGAACAACAAAAACAAATTTCCAGTGTAAGTGATTAAAACCAGACTTATTCCTTGCAATTATTTAACCCTTCCTACCCATCAAATCAGTTCTGAAGACAGAAACGAGAACTAGGAACCAGGAACTAGGGCAGATGTAGACTCTTTCAGGAAGAGAGAGAGAATGTAAAACTCAGTAGTGAGAGGAGAGGAGGCAAAAAGCTTGCAAATACGTTCAATTTAAAGTTCTAAGTCCTACCACTGTTGCATGGAACCCTACCACCACTTATTACCTCTGCTCTTCGTTTTGAACGTCACTGTGCCTAAATCCACTCTACCCGAACACCACACTGTTAGACATTAGGATTCACTGGGACAGTGCAGGAGCAGGAAAAAAAAAACATCAGAATCTAAAGCAAGAGATGTCACTGGTCAAGGGAAGAAGTACAGGAACTGATGCTCCTGAAAATGTAGTCTGGCTGCCCTAAGGGATGAAGGAATGGTGGATCCAGGCAGGTGGTAGCTAAGGGGATTTTCATGGTGTCTTGTGTAGAACCCAAGGGGAAGTAGTGGGGTAAGTCATCAGGTGGCTAGAGTATAGCACTAGGGAATCTAGGGTGGGGAACACTTAGACTGTCAGTAGGGCATGAAAGGAGATTTATTACATGGTCAGTAAACATAGCCATACAGTTAGACTTCAGTTAGTGTTTCTGATCTCAGGAAAAGGTCTTCAGAGAGCAAGGCTGAGACCTTAGACATCATTAGTTCTAAAGGGTTTCCAGTGCAGTGAGGTGACATGGTGATAAGTAGGGAGAAGGGTGTCATTTCCTGTTCTGAAAATCTATGAGCTTGTGAAAGATAAATATCAAATACCTTTAAAGAAAAAGAAGAGGGAAGCAATAAGTGGAATATGAAGAAAGGGCTATGTAAGAAAAAAAAAGTGGGGAGAGATAATCTAGTCACGATGCTCAAGAAAGATCTACAGAGAACTTGGCATTCAAGAAGGTTTTGAGGTGGTGCAGAATTTCAACAGAGATAAATGAGACATCCCAGGTAGAGGGTGTATCTTGAGAAAAGGCAGAGAGGCTGAGGAACAGGGGGCATATCTGGGGGACTGTGGGAGAACTGGAGTTTGACTATAATCTAGGGTGGGGTCAAGAAAATATGATGCTGGAAAGGTGGGTTAGGTCCTTACTGTAGAGAATCTGAAAACTACACTGCGCAGTGTGCTCTAACGCACTGGGCGACCAAGAGTCAGTGAGGGTTTTCAGCAGGATCGTGATCATGGTCCTGCTCTACGAAAGTTCACCCTGAAGTCAGGGAGAGCAGCTGGGGTTAAGGATTGGTGAGAGGAAGGAAAACTCATTAGAAGACGACAATCGTCCATTTCAGAGTTAATAAAACTGAAATAGAGGGATGATGTTAGAAGTGCGACTTGGTCATTACTTGAGAGAGCCAAGATGATTGTTGGAATTTACATATGGGGCACATGATGAGACAGAATGATGAAAATCAAAATAGCCTTATTAGTGCAGGAGATGATGAAGCTGGATTTGAGTATATTGAGTCCAAAGTATCAGCAGATGACCCAGGTATAGGTGTTCAGTGGGAAGTTAGAAAGATGGTCTGGAACTCAGAGGATGGGTTTGGACAAAATAGCAAACCCTCTGGATTGTTAGATTTAACACCAGATATCTGTCTCTGCATTTCCCACCTACAGATCCAAGTTGGACAGAAGGCAGCAAATGCATTGAAAGCAAAGCATGGAACCAATTATAGAGTTGGATCGAGTGCAGATATTTTATGTAAGTATTTTTTTTTTTTTTTTTTTTTTTTGCTTCTTCAATAGTATCTAAGGCACAAAAGAAATCAGTGGACTTTGGAGTGGGGTAGGGTGGACAGGATAAAAGCGTTCCATGGATCAACAGGAAGTGAAGAAATCCAAATGATCAAGGATAAAAGGCAGTCTGTACAAATCCAGAAGTGTGTTCTCTAGGGATAAGGTGCAAGCTAACTAAAAGTAAAAATTGATACACTGGCTCAGATCAGTACTCCCTCTGGCTTCAGTTATAAAAAACTAGCCATGAGAAGGTACAGGAATTAACAGGAAAGACCATTTCCAGTGACCCTTGATCAGTTGATTTAGTTCCCAGAGGACCATCAGGCTAAGAAAGCAAAAGAGGTGGGGCCTGAAGTTTTATTAAAAAAAACAATTTAGTTGAAAGAACCATGCATTGCTTTCCCAATCCCCAGCTACCACCTCCTCCAAGCACTGAAAAACCAACAAGATGATATTCTCCTAAGATTTTTCCTATAGGTCATTTTGTTTCTGTCCTTGATATGTCAGTTGACTCTTACTGTCTAATATCAGATTGTCTTGTCTTTGATTCAGCTAAGAAATTTTAACCAAACCTCTGTTAGGTGCCAGGCATAATGCCAGGTATTGTGGGGATGGTAAGTGGAGACAGAAGCCGAAAATATCAAAGAGAGGAAGAAGGCAGCTGTCCATAGATCCTAGTATGAAAGAGATGGTTTTGCTAGGCTGAACCTTTAGTCCCTTAAATGGCTATAGACATCTATCTTTTCCCAGGGTAACTTCTAACTCTGCCTCCATGTTTTATTTGTAGATGCTACTTCAGGATCCTCAAGAGACTGGGCTCGGGACATTGGGATCCCCTTTTCATACACATTTGAACTGAGGGACAATGGTACCTATGGATTTGTCCTGCCAGAAACTCAGATTCAGGCCACTTGTGAGGAAACCATGGAGGCTGTGCTTTCAGTCCTGGATGATGTATATGAGAAATACTGGTACACAAACAGTGCCGTAAAGGCAAAATCTCCTGCTCTGGTGCTGAGCTTGCTCATGTCCTTCATATCTCTTCTCTAAGTGCATCCTTCCCAGGCCTGCTCAGCCCCAGTGGCATGGATATGGCTGCCCAAAAGGTGCTTTTGCAACGTGGAGAAATCAAATAATTTAACTAGAAATATTTTCAATAAAGATGAATCATCTTTGTATTTTCATGTTTGTTCTGCTGTAACTAATTTTTATTACTCTAAAAGAGTATAATATTAGTAATTGGTACAGTAATGCTATAACTGAGAGTCACTCAGTTGGGTCCAACCCTTTGCAACCTCATAGACTAAATAGTCCATGGAATTCTCCAGGCCAGAATACTGGAGTGGGCAGCCTTTCCCTTCTCCAGGGGATCTTCCCAACCCAGGGATCAAACCCAGGTCTCCTGCATTGCAGGCAGATTCTTTACCAGGTACCACTCTACAATTCAGTGGCTCACACAGCTATAGGTCGTCTAGGAAGTTCTGATCTTGCCTGAGCTCACAGAAACTGATCTGTGGTCAGTTTCAAGGCAGCTGCCTCAGGGTCTGGAAAGCTTTTTCCCATCTAAATTCTTTGAAAATTTTGCTTGTGCCTTTGACCCAAGTTTACTCTTAATTTTGTGTAACTGTGTTAGTAGCAGTAGTCAGAAGATAAAGTTATATAATTTCTCTATATCTGTTGCTCGTTTTACTTATTTATTTAATATTTTACTTATTAAAAAAAATTTTTTTTGAGAATCTACAAGGTACATTTTGCTAAGCTCTGGGTTTACAATGGTGAATAAAGTGGATGTGGTCCCTGTTCTCATGTAATTTCTGTTCCCATGGGTGAGATTGACTGGAATGGACAGCATTGCTTACCAGGCAAATCTCCTTTCTGGAGAGCCATTATAATCAAGAACACAAATATATAAACTAACCATAGCAGCTTGTAACAGGCTAGGAAAGAAATAAAGAGTAAGTAGAGAGGTAAGTAAGGGCCAGATTGTATGTTTCCAGGTACACAGCCATTTAATGGTGCCATATTGTCCATGACACTTTACATGATCTTCAGGTAGCACCTATGACTGTCATTTCCTATGTATCTCTATGTGACCCCTTGAAATGATGCTAAGCACTTGTCAGGCTTTGAACAAATGTTGTCACTGTGACCAACTGACAAGGCATCCTTGGGTGTTCAGTCACCCATTTATGAATTTCCTTGTTGATCACAGTCACAATACACTTCTTGGTTGTAACCCTTTTATTGCCTTTCTTTGTCCTTCTTATTTTTTTGTGTTTTGCCAGTGTGTGGCTGATAAGGGTCAGAAAGGAAAATGTCAGGGGCAGTGGGACTTAATGAATCAGAGAACAGCTATTTACATAAAAATGCCAGCCTCACAATTGCGGCATTGTCGGGGAGCAAATGATTGGGTTTCATCAATGGTCAGCATGTGAAGGAAGAAAACTAGTATGGTCACCCATGCCATATCCTAGAAAAGAGCTGGGTGCTGAGGCCTGAGACTCAGTTTGTTAGCTTTCATGCAGCCCATGTTTTAGTTTCTAAGGCTGTCTGTTAACAAGTTGGACCTCTGAGTACTTTAGGAGCTACAAAGCTCAATTCATGTCTAAAGATTGAGTCCATGGCCATAAAGCTGGTAGGGAATGGATGGAAATGCAAGCCATCAGCTTGCCTGAAACCTCCCACAGGGATCTTTCCAAAAGTTTCAGATGCAACTGTAGCTTTCTCAGGGGCTTCACATCTCTCTGAGGGCCATGACATGTTTTTTACTTCTTCTGAAAGTGTTTTACTCTGTATGAAAGGATACTAAAAGCAAGACTAGAACAGTGATGAATGACCACACTCATCTTTCTCAAGGATGTTTTCAACTTTCTGGGACCATAATGGTAGTAGTAGTTTGGGAAAACTTCACAGTTGATGCAACTAATGCAATTTTGAAAGTATCCTGTACTGGAGAAGGAAATGGCAACCCACTCCAGTATTCTTGCCCAGAGAATCCTGTGGATGGAGGAGCCTGGTGGGCTGCTGTCCATAGGGTCGCACAGAGTTGGACATGACTGAAGCGAATTAGCATGCATGCATGCATTGGAGAAGGAAATGGCAATCCATGCTAGTATTCTTGCCTGGAGAATCCTAGGGACAGAGGATCCTGGTGGGCTGCCGTCTCAGGTCACACAGAGTCAGACACAACTGAAGCGACTTAGCAGCAGCAGCAGCAGCAGCCTGTACTGAAGCTTTGTTGGGTCTGAAAATTTATTTTAACCTACTTTAAATCTAGGGGTTCCCAGGTGCCTCAGTGGGTAAAGAATCCACCTACAATGCAGGAGATGCAGGAAAGACACGGGTTCAATCCCTGGGTCAGGAAGATCTCCTGGAGGAAGGCAAGGCAACGCACTCCAGTATTCTTACCTGGAGAATCGCACAGACAGAAGAGCTTGGCAGACTACAGTCCTTAGGGTTGTTAGGGGAAGTACACTGACTGAAGCCGCCCGCCCCAGCCAGGTACCATAGTAACTATTTGCATGAGTTGTTTTACGACAGGAGGTCCTGCTAAGGAACACGGAACTAATAAGCCACCACCAACCGGAAGAGTTCGGGAAAGGTCAAAAGGAGACACCACATGTCCGACCACCTCCCAGAATCCTTCTCTCTGGCATCCATCTTGGCTGAACAAGGCATGCACCACCAGGAAGGACTGAGTCAGAATGATTGGCTAAAGACAACCCGGAAACTAGTCCCATCACCATAAAACCCGAGACTGCAAGCCTTCCTGCAACAGGGTAACAAGGAGTCAGACACGACTGATGGAACTGAGCACACAAGACACATTCTAAAGCTCGGAAGTTGGCCTGTTGCTGCTTCATGATTTTTAGAAAACATGAACCCCCTGAGTCAGCGACAGGGAGTTATCACATGCAGCATAGGAAACAGCATGAACATCAGCATATTTACATTGGTTTCCTTTGTTTCCAGGGCTTCCTGGGTGGCACAGTGGTAAAGCATCTGCCTGCCAGTGCAGAAGATGCAGGAGACATGGGTTTGATCCCTGGGTTGGAAAGATCCCCTGGAGAAGGAAATGATAATCTACTCTAGTATTATTGCCTAGAAAATTCCATGGACCGGAGAAACTGGCAGATTACAGTCATGGGGTCACAAAGAGTCAGACAGGACTGAGTGTGCACACACACCTTACTCTTAAGTTTAAATATTTTGCTTTTCTGTATACTGTTTCTTTCCATTACATTTGGTTGATGCTTTTTTTCTCATAACAGTTCCTACAAAGGATTGAGATCTTCTTGACCCATAGATGAATTTAGAGTTTAAAATTATGCAAAATGATAAACTCAGATGATATTCAAGCTTCTAGCTATTTTTTCTACCTCAGTGTCAAAATGAGTTATATTTTTGCTTACATTAGGTATAGCCAAGCTCTGTTTCCCTTCCTTTTCTGATGCAGTTTAGCAATCTTCTGATATGTTACTGAAAATACATTCTTCATATTGCCTGATAATAGTCTTATCTTCTACATATAATTTGAATCTGGTATAATACTATTATGTCACTTAGAGAGGCCCACTGCCCAAGAATATAAAATTACAATATTAAATATAAAAGAGTTTTTAAAAATTAAATTAATAATTATTAATTTGATACTATAGGTAGTGATTAGAATCCTTTGTGTGTATTCCTTTGCATAATACTCACAAGAATCCTGAGTTGGGCACTTTTATTAATTTTATGAAGAGCCCGAGATGAAGAGAATGTAAGTAGCATATCTATGGTCACATTGTTTTTTTTTCCTATCAAATGTCCTTGCCTTTATTTAAAAAAAATTTTTTTTTTACATTTATTTATTTATGTGGCTGTTCCAGGTCTTAACTGAAGCATGCAGAATCTTTGATGTTCATTACAGCATGCAGGGGTCTTTTTGTTGGGCGTTCGAACTCTTTGTTGCAAAATGTGGGACCTAGTTCCCTGACCAGGAATTGAACCCCAGACCCCTGCACTGGGAATGCAAAGTCTTAGCCACTGGACCACCAGGCAATTTCCCAAATGTCTTTATTTTTACAAGGCCACACAGGTCCAAGAAGACACATCTGGATCTTTCATGTGGTCACACCGTTCTTAATCATTCTTGATCGATCAAATAATTTCTTGGGATAGGAACTTCCTGGTTGCACCACGTTAAAAGTACTGTCTAGTGGCCCCGGCCAGTGCTTCCCCCAGATCCTGTCAGGTCCCTTCTCCTGCATCTCTCTCTGTCCTTGATGTGTCTCTGTGACTCTTTATCCAGTGTCTGCCCTTGGACTACCGCAGTGATTTGCCTGCAGCTACAGAGAGCTTAGATGCATTTGTGAGTTCTGCCCACCACTAGAAACTCCCAGCTTCTGCCTGGATAGCAACAGGTGGGTCCAATAATATGAAACCCAGCCTCTTGTAGTGGGTTGGGAAAAACTTCGCGTCCCAGGGTTCCTGTGGGATACGGGTGATGTGATCCTCCAAAGCCTTTCTCTGAGATTACAGCCCTGCTTGGCTTCCACCTTTCCTTGTCCTGTATCCCTTCCTCTTGGTGGTACCTCCTAAACAAGCCATTTGTACATGAATCCTCACTTCTGGATCTACCTCTAGGGAACCCAACATAAGATAATCTCCTTGGGAATTCTTACCAAAACATAATACTTTATTAATTTCCTAAAATGGCTTTTAATAAAAGCATACATATCTATAATATATATATACGTATTATGTATATTATATGTGTGCCTATGTGCTAAGTCACTTCAGTCGTGTCCGACTCTGTGTGACCCTATGGATTGCAGCCTGCCACACTTCTCTGTCCATGGGATTCTTCAGGCAAGAATACTGGAGTGGATTACCATGCCCTCCTCCAGGGGTTCTTCTCGACCCAGGGATTAAACCCAGGTCTCTTGCATCAGATGGGTTCTTTACCTCTAGCACCACCTGGGAAGCTTCATGTTTATTACAGATATTATATATATATATAATATATTAAATATATATAGCTGAATCACTGTGTTATATACCTGAAATGAAAACGAATGTTGATCAACTCTAATTTTAAAAACCTAGAGATAATTTTTTAAGTATTACTATATTTAATATTCAGAATATGCCTGGGGATTACAACATCATATGGACAGAAATATTTCCTATTTTGAAGATGTAACCATTCTGGAACATGAGAAATCTTGTTCCAGAAAAGACTTTCACTTCAGGAAAACATATGCATTTCCAGTCTGGTCTCTATTGAAGGCACAGTAAAAAAAAAAAAAAAAAGATTAGCCTTTATGGACTTGTAAATTTTGAAATATCTGGTATTATGATAAGACTTTATGTGAAAATAATAGCCACTCATAACAGTTTTCCACTCTGCCATAATCAAGACTGCATAGTCTTTTCTTAGCTCCCCTGAAAAAAGAATTTTATTTCTTTCCAAGGAGTCATTCATTTAAAATAATACTAATAAAAAATAAACCTCCAAAGAGCTTAAATAGTGAAAGTATTAACTCTTTTCCTACTTGCATGGTCCTTTCCTCTGGAGCTCTTATGTTTTCTTCTGAGAATTTGTTCTTTTAAAAAAAAAAAAAAAACATTTGTGCAAGTCAGCTCTAAAAATGGTTCCAATTAAAAAAAACAGTCTCCCTCCCTCTTTACATAAATGGTACAAAAGCAACCACAGAAACACAGAGGAGGCAAAGAAGAATGTGTATTCACGGGGTTGAATCCCACCCCGCCAACCCTACCCAGAGTAGGGCAGGAAAATCTGCCACCAGCAAAATCTGGTTGATTAGGTGGAAGATCCTGAGAAAGTGAGGTGGAAAGTCAAGTTAAGTTGGAATCAATTTGTTGAAGGCCCTGAGCACTGGATAGGAGCTTAGCCATTATCCCTACAGACTGCAGGTAGTCTCCATATTTTTGCACAAAGAGGGTAATTAAACACATGTATAAATGTTACAGGAAGCAGAACCCCTCCCAGGGCCTGAGAGTGGGCTCTTGTCTAACACTCGGAAATGAATTGTCCAATGAGATACTCGAGCCGACAAAGCAAGAGACTTTTGGGAAGGTACCCAGGTGGAGCAGAGAAGGCGATGGCACCCCACTGCAGTCCTCTTGCCTGGCAAGTCCCATGGACAGAGGAGCCTGGTAGGCTGCAGTCCATGGGGTCGCTAAGAGTCGGACATGACTAAGTGACTTCACTTTCACTTTTTACTTTCATGCATTGGAGAAGGAAATGGCAAGCCACTCCAGTGTTCTTGCCTGGAGAATCCCAGGGACAGAGGAGCCTGGTGGGCTGCCATCTATGGGGTCGCACAGAGTCAGACACAACTGAAGCGATTGAGCAGCAGCAGTAGCCCAGGTGGAGAGCAGTAAGGTAAAGGAACACGGGAGAACTGTTCTGAGCTGAGTGGCTCACAGTCTCAGGTTTTATGGTGATGGGATTAGTTTCTGTGTTGTCTTTGGCCAATCACTCTAACTCAGGGTCCTTACTGGTGGGGCATACACACTGCTCAGCCAAAACGGTTGCCAGAGAGAAGGATTCTGGGAGATGGTAGGACACATGGCGTCTCCTTTTGACCTTTCCCAAATTCTTAGGCTTGTGGGTGGCTTGTTAGTTTTGTGTTCCTTACTAGGACCTCCTTTCGTAAAATAACTCATGCAAATGGTTACCATGGTGCCTGGCCAGGGTGGGCGGTTTCAGTCAGTGTGTTTTTCCTAACATGAAGATCAGTCTCAAAGGATAGATTAGAATGAGACAGTTGGAGCAGAGACATATTAGGCAAACAGTTAAGAAAATAGTGTATGGTGCACATACATAATTGAATTAGACTTCAGTTGAGTTGGTGGCCATAAAAATGGAAACAAACAGACATCAGAGATATTGTTCAGAAAGATTCAGTGTGGGGTCTTTTTGATTATGGAGGTGTGGAAAAAGGAGGGTTGGAATTGTTCGGCATAGCCTAACAGAAAAACAATGGTATTAGGAGATCTCGAGACTGTCTTAATTCATCTTTACCTCATCACTACCAAGAAAGGTATAACAGACCAATGCTTAATACAGACTTACAGATCCATGGAGCCCAAGGGAAGCAGGATGAAAAAATGATGAGCCATTTCTTTTCAGACAGGAAATAGGAAATGCAAAATTGTCTCACCGAAGTATCAGTTAAAACTTAAGGTTTGCTTTGCAACTTTAAACGAAGTCTCCAGGAACAAGCAACCTTCATTTCAATCCACCAGCTTCTTCGTGCACATACACTAATTTGCCCTATGACATTTAATTTAGAATTAGGTTTGCAAGTCTATCACTTTAAAGGCTGACTACTTTCTGTAATGCAGTTGCCTAGAAGATTTGTTTTGCAGCAGAGTTATTATTTGAAATCAAAAATTTCCTTAAAGTGTGATATTAAAAGCAGATAAAAACATTTGCTCTGCCTGATCTTGGGAGGAGGATGGTTAGTGAGTAGGTCTGGAGATGTTTCTCTGCTCTTCTTGCCCCCAGTTTCCCTGAGTCTTGAAGAACTTTCTGTTTTCTCTCTAGGCACTTACTACTCGAAGTGTGGTCCATGGACCAGCAGCATCAGTCTCACCTGGCAGCTTGTTAAAAATTCCAATTCTCAGGCATCAGAACTTGAGTTTTCCTTAAGTAAAGTGTTCTTGAATATATAGGAAGCGCTGCTTTAGAGTATGGGGCTTCCCAGGTAGTGCTAGTTGTAAAGAAGCGGCCTGCCAATGCTGAAGACATAAGAGATGTGGGTTCAATCACGGTGTTGGTCAGATCTCCTGGAAAGGGTATGGCAAGCCACTCAGTATTCTCACCTGGAGAATCCCATGGACAGAGGAGCCTGGCGGGCTACAGTCCATTGGGTCACAAAGAGTTGGACATGACTGAAACTACAGGTTTCCTGGGAAGCATGTTCAAACACAGATTCCCAGGCACAGCAACATGTCTGTGGTAGAGCATGAAATTTTGCATGTTTAACAAGCTCCCAGATGAGGCTGCTACTATTGGTCCTTGGACTATGACACACTGAATAGAAAGAGGCTAGGGCAGTGGAATCATCTGGAAGGGTTGTTAATCATGGCTTGCTGGGCTCAGCTCAGTTTCTGATTCAGCAAGTGGGGCCTGAGAACTTGCATTTCTAACAAGTTCCCAGGAGATGCTGCTGCTACTGCTCTAGGAAACACACTTTGCAGAACCCTAATCAAGAGCACTTGGCTCATCATTGGGATATAGATGCCACTGGGTAACTGAGGTACCTTGATTTATTTTCTTAAGTAAAAGGGGATAAAGTGTGAAAAGAAGAAATTTCTTCCCTCAAGGATCTTAGAGTCTAGTTCAAAATACAGAAAAACAAGCAAACATCTCACACGGGCCATGTGCACAGAGCTAAGAGTAGACGAGCCATGACCTCAGGCTCCATGACAGTATCTAAAGTGGCCCGGGGAGGTTTCCCCTACTTGCCTTAAAGCTGGAGCAATTCTTGGAAAGGGTCTGATTGCTTAAATGATACGTGCTCTATGCAAGACACATTCTTTCATTTGAGAGCTTGTGAACAGCCATGGATTTTCCATTCAGTTATGCTTTTGTAATGAAAGTGTTCTCAGTCTTTTATGAAGCAGAATGAGGCAGGGAGGGATGGGGAGGGGGAGTATGGTTGGAAGTCAGGGGCTAGGAGGAGAGTGGTGGGGGCTGGGACAAGCCTGCACAAACCCTCTCTCAGAGTCGGGAAGAAGAGTGCAGAAACACCTGGTTGTCTCTGGATGTTTGCTTCTTAAAATAAAAAGCCAAGCATCTGATGTTGGCTGCTCTCCCCCGGTCACAGGAGGAAATCCTCAGGATCTGGCCCTTGCAGGAATGGAGTTCTTAAACCCTAGGACTGAGGGGCATGCCTTCTTCTAAGGAACCACAGGTGTCTTAGGGAGATTTTTTTTTCAGATACAAGGGACTGGAACCCCAAACGGTCTGGCTTTAAACCAATAAAAGAGGATTTAGTGGTTTGGATCATAGAAATGTATAGAGGGAGCTCAGGAAGAAAAGGATCTGGCAATTCCAAGTGTTATCAGAATTAGTAATTTTTCATTTTTTACTTTTGCATCAGCATTTTTTTCTGTTGGTTTGACTGAAGCAGGTTCTTTCCACATAGATGCCAGTGACTACCCACAGCTCCAGGCCTACATTTTACCCTCTCTGCAACACTGGAGGAAAAGTGCTTTTATTTTCCAACAGTTTCAATCAAATTCCCAAATACAGACTGAATGGGTCTCCTTGAAGATGACCAGGAATTTGGATACCTGGCCTTGACATAGATTGCTCTACCTTGTCAGATTATTTGCAGTTGCCACCAGCAATCTGTGAATAATGGAAATGAGATGGTTGGATAGAATCATCGACTCAATGGATATGAGTTTGAGCAAACTCTGGGAGATTCTGAAAGACAGGGAAGCAAACTTGGTGTGCTGCCATCTATGGGGTCAAAGAGTTGGACACAACTGAGACACTCAACCACAACAACAACCACCAGAAATCTAGCTCTGAGTTGAGCTACAAATTTGGAGAAACTAGATTGTCTTTCCCTGATAGGCAAAGGTTTCATCTGTGCTCAGTCACCTACCCTTTATTCATCACCTTTACTTTATCCCAGTCCTGCTGCTGCTGCTGCTGCTGCTGCTGCTGAGTTGCTTCAGTCGTGTCTGATTCGGCTGGTTCTCAAAGGTCATTCTAAGGCATTGTCCCTGCGATTGTCTTCATCTGATCTCCTGATGTTGGTGTTGCTCTCTTGCTGCTCCTCGTGAGCTTGGACCCTCGTATTTCTGACTCAGCACCCTTTCCAAAACAGTACGGTGTCCCTGACCTATCCGAACGAGTGCTGCTACCACAGTGGGATACATCTCCCAAATTACTGAAAAGTGACTCTGAGTCTCAAAACATTTGACACATGTCAGTATAGATGCTCAGGAGTCTGTTTACTCTGAAATGTTGATATAAAATGTAAGCAAGTATTCAGTAACTGGTAAATATTGGTAATTGTGATTTAATGCCATACTTACAACCTCCCTCTCTGTCCTATTTCTCATTCTTCCATTTTTTCTCATTAATAGCTTTCCACTCCTATTCTCATTTGTCTACGTTAATCCCACTAGTCTGTGAGGGACAAGCTGTGTTTTTAAGAAAGCAATAGTGGCCTTTCTGATATAACACAGTAGTTATGAACTTAGGTTTTAAAGCCAGGCTGCCTTGGTTCAAATTCCAACCCGGTCCCTTAGCTAGTTTTGTTTCCAGTTCTTCACCTTTTTCTTTCTTTAGTTGGAATATAATAGCTTTACAATGTTGCATTAGTGTCTACTGTACAATAAAGTGAATCAGCTATATGTATGTATATAGATCCCCTCCCCTCATGAGCCTCCCTCCCATGCCTCTCATCCCACCCCTCTCATTTCAGTTCAGTCAGTCAGTTGGGTCTGACTCTTTGCCACCCCATGGACTACAGTACGCCAAGCCTCCCTGTCCATCACCAGCTCCTGGAGTTTACTCAAACTCATGTCCATTGAGTCTGTGATGCCATCCAGCCATCTCCTCCTCTGTCGTCCCCTTCTCCTTCTATCTAGGTCATCACAAAGCACTGAGCTGAACTCCCTGTAGTGTAGAGCTCCCCATTGGCTGTCTATTTTACACGTGGTAGTGTATATATATTGGAGAAGGCAATGGCACCCCACTCCAGTACTCTTGCCTTGAAAATACCATGGATAGAGGAGCCTGGAAGGCTGCAGTTCATGGGGTCGCTAAGAGTTGGACATGACTGAGCGACTTCACTTTCACTTTTCACTTTCATGCATTGGAGAAGGAAATGGCAACCCACTCCAGTGTTCCTGCCTGGAGAATCCCAGGGACGGGGGAGCCTGGTGGGCTGCCGTCTGTGGGGTCGCACAGAGTCGGACACGACTGAAGCGACTTAGCAGCAGCACCAGCAGCAGCAGTGTATATATATCAGTGCTACTCTCCCCGTTCATCCCACCCTCCCCTCCCCATCTCTGTGTCCAGACGTCCATTCTTTATGTCTGTGTCTCTATTCCTGGCCTGCAACTAGTTTCATTAGTACAATTTTCCTAGATTCTACATTACATATTAATATATGATATTTGTTTTTCTCTTTCTTACTTCCCTCTGTATGACAGACTATAGGGTCACCCACATCACTATAAATGACCCACCCTTATTCCTTTTTGTGGCAGAGTAATGTTCCATTGTAATTATGTACCACATCTTCTTTATCTGCTGATCTATCGATGGACACTCAGACTGCTCCCGCATCCTGGCCGTTGTACATAGTGCTGCAATGAATATTGGGGTATCTGTAACTTTTTGAATTATGATTTTCTCAGGATATCTTCACCATTTTCTACATCTACTTTGCCATAGTTCCATATTGGGCAGAGTGTCCTTTTCATTTCTGGACTGTAGGCTCACCCATGTGACGTGTGTTGGCTAATTTTGTGTAGGTAAAGGTGTCCCTATATTAGTTCTGAGCCTAAGACTTCAGTGGCCTCATATGTTTCCATTTTGCTGTTTTCATCTCCACCATCCCTATGAGAAGACTATGCCTCAGCCAGTGCTTTGGTCTAAAAAGGATGAAAAACACAAATAATAGAATTGCCCCAGCTGAATCCAGCTTAGTGTAAGTTCAACCTCCTGTAAATCCAGAGATACAGTCTAACTAGGTGTTTACTGCTGTCTGATGTGGAGAATTCGTAGCTGTTTGTTATACAGCATTATTGCGTAACAGTTAACTGAATCTTCTCTCAATGTCTGAGCTTTCTTTTATATAATTTGAAAAGAAGGGCTCATAACTGTGTCTTTTATAGGGTTATTGGGGAGAGTAAATGAGAAAAAGCACATGAAGTGTTAAATAAGCTGCCTGATACACAAGAACCGTTGGTATTTATGTTATTATCATTATTAAGTGCCAGGAGTTGATGTTCATTATCCTTATCTATGTGTGCTTCACCTTTCCATCTGCTACGTGGAGACAGGTGAGGTTTAAATAGTGAAATGCAGAAATGAAAGTGAGTTGCCAGTGACCTGCTGAAGTGGCCCAGGCAGGAGAGAAGCTGGAGGGTGAAACTTCTTTGGAAACTCAAACCAGAAACTACCCTTGTAACCACATAGCATCTGCCAACAAATCAGGAAGGGAAAGAGAAGGCTTCCTTGCAGAAACTGATGATCAAGATAGAAACAAGAAGTCAAGGACACGAGTCTTGGGTTAGAAGCCTGGATCCCAGGAACGAATCCTGTGTGTCCATATTCTACTACAGGTTCAGTGAAGTTCTGACGATCCACCTCACCTCTGTGCCGTGAAATTTGTGCTTTGTTTTGTACACAACAGTCCCCTGGAAGGGTTGCAAGACTACAGACATGACCGTGTCAGAAGAGGTGGTGTCGCATCCTCCGGCCAAGTGGGAAGCTGTTTTCCCAAACCACCTTCATTAGGGTTTCTCTCCAGGCACAGAGACACAGGGCTTGTCTAGATAGGTGCCATGGCAGAACCTTTGATTCAGCTTTGTTTTCCTGGAGCCAGGCTGAAAACAAGGCGTTATCAGAGCTTTTCAGATGTGTACCTTCACAAGCCCAGGATTTTCAAAAGATGAGCATTTAAACCTACTTTCAATATGAGTCCAGGGAGTGAAAAAGAAGGCAATACCTGGCCATTCCTTATAGGTGCCAATCTAGAGGTCAGGTCATTTGCAAATATTTCTAGGGCCTCCATCTCTTCCCCAAATAATCAGGAAACCCACTATTTAAACCTAGGTTTGCAAAGTCAAGCTACAAAGGGCATTTTAAATTGAGTGTCTCTAAGATCACTCTGGCTTTGTCCAAGTGATAAAATTTTTTAAATCGAAGCAGAATGTGTCTGTATTTTTCTGGGGAAAGGATACAGACATTTATAGGGTCTTCCGAAAGATAAGAACTACTGATTCAGAGGGATGCTAGTTGAATCTGAACAATCCAGTTAATTAACTGAAATCAATTAATTCAGTTAATGAGAATATTTTTTTATTTGTCTTTATGCTGACAACCTTTTTTATTTCAAAGCAAAGCTGTTGGTAGACAAATCCATTACCCCATTCTTGTTCATAACAATGAGGTTGATATCTTCCCAAGTGTATTTTGTTCTTCTAGGCCAAGCCTGACCACTAGCCAGGTCTAATCAATAAAGCTATGTTTCAGAAGATCCACTGAACCTCTAAGACACAATCATGTGTGCTGGCTTTCATATGCCTTGAGTTTCAGTGGAAACACAGAGAGGCTTTTCTGTGTCCTCAGTGCTTTCTGAAAAATATCTCACTGGTTATCCCATCACGCCTGTAAGATGGAAATACGAAATTGCCACAGAACTCTCCCAAGCTCTGCCTGAGCAGGTGACTTTGGTCCCAAGTCCTCAGCACCGTCCTTAACGGTGTAAATAAGGTTACAGCTTCTTCTGAAGATCCCGGAGGCAGGATTGTACTGGTGCCAGGCACTCATTTACAGGAAGCAGCGTCTGCTACCAGCCTTGGGAGCAGAAGGCAGGAGTAATGATCACTGTCTCAGCACCAGTGGCCTCCCCAACCTAGTTACTTGTTTTAATTAAGAGAACAGTGCCACACCTTTATGTGTCCTTCAGGGAACTGGAGCGTTAGAAGTGGAAGGGGCAGGAGAAGATGGTTCTGGGTACCCAGATCTTGGGTTCTAAAGATAGGAGGCCATGACTAAGGCTTTGTTTCCCTCCTGGTGGCATTGGGGGAGCCGGGACAGCAGGCCCCAAGGATAGAGGGTTTTCCAGGAGATGGCAGTGCTCTCTAAGGTTGGATCCTGGCTGTGCCGGCCTTCCCCATCCACTGAAGAATATTGTAATTGAGACATAACATGATAGTGCATTCTGGACCACACAGCTGCTCGAGTGTCACCTCAAAATGCTTCTTACTAGCCTCAAAGTCACTGTAAACAGGGAAGAGAGATGGAAGGGAGATGGAGGTGGGGACACATGGGAGGGGGCCCGTGGAGACGCCAGACAGTGCGCTCGGCTTTGCTGTCAGTGGAGTTTCAATACCTCCAGGCCAGGAGCTACCCTGATACATATTTACAACTGTCCCTTGGTTCACCTCTGAAGACCAATAAAAGGAAATTGAAGGACATGTATTGTCTGCATTTTAATCTCCATCCAGGTTTACAAGAAATGTTTCATTATTCTAATTCAGGGGCAAAATAAAACATTTTCCCTTTGGAAATGAAAGATCCCCTTGTTCAGGGTGAAGAGCATAGCAAAGCACTCACTCTCCTAAGAGGCAGGGCTATTCCTGAAGCTGGCCCCAGACCCCAGACAGCTGGGGGAATGGTGGTGTGGGGGTGATGGAGAGGGGAGACGAGCCAGTAGAGAACACTGGCCAGTGATAGAACTGCCCTGTGTGATGCACACGTAAGAAATGAATTCACATGACTGCACAACTGATGAAGCAGATCCTGTACTTCCCAGGATCTGACAATGACGTCTCAGGACAGACCTAGGGACAGAGGGATGAGAGACGGGGTAAGCAAATACCTTTCCCCTGCAAGAGACTGTTGGCTGAAGTGCTGATTTATATAGGCACATTTATAGGAATGAATGAGCCTGATAAGATCAAGGTCAGAAGGACAGTAATGACTGTTCAGTAATGTCATGTAATTTACTAGATGTGTTCATAGTTCAGGAGTTGAACCTCTACTTCCAGGGCACTTATTTGTAGTTTTTGTTTATCACTCCTTGGATTTTGCCAGAGACCTGCATATGGAGGAGAGAGCAGTGAGGTCAGCCGGGTGGATTGTTTGGGAAATTTGTGCAAAGGAAACTGATCCTTAAAGAGAAAGAGGCCAGTCTTTAATCGGCTTTGAACATATCCAGAGTCTTTGTGTGGCTTCTTTTTAATTTTTTGTCCAAAACTAGTTGCTTTCTGCACAGAGAAGGCAATGGCACCCTACTCCAGTACTCTTGCCTGGAAAATCCCATGGACGGAGGAGCCTAGTGGGCTGCAGTCCATGGTGTCGCTAAGAGTTGGACACGACTGAGCGACTTCACTTTCACTTTTCACTTTCATGCACTGGAGACGGAAATGGCAACCCACTCCAGTGTTCTTGCCCGGAGAATCCTAGGGACGTGGGAGCCTGGTGGGCTGCCGTCTGTGGGGTCGCACAGAGTAGGACACGACTGAAGCGACTTAGCAGCAGCAGCAGCAGCAGTTGCTTTCTGCAGAGAAGGCAATGGCTTCCCACTCCAGTACTCTTGCCTGGAAAATCCCATGGTTGGAGGAGCCTAGAAGGCTGCAGTCCATGGGGTTACAAAGAGTTGGACTCGACCGAGCGACTTCACTTTCACTTTTCACTTTCATGCATTGGAGAAGAAAATGGCAACCCACTCCAGTGTTCTTGCCTGGAGAATCCCAGGGACAGAGGAGCCTGGTGGGCTGCCATCCATGGGGTCGCACAGAGTTGGACACGACAGAAGTGACTTAGCAGCAGCAGCAGCAGCAGTTGCTTTCTGTTTTCCTTAACCTAACCCTTCCGTTGGACTCTGTTCTATATTATCTGCAAATCCTCTCTTCCATGAAACTCTCTCTTATTCCACCCTCTTATCTAAGTTCAAGAGTCATCCTCACTTAGAACCTGGAAAGAGTAGGCAGGAAACACACAGTAGTATTTCTACTCTTCGCTGTTAGCGCTTGAAATGTGCCTGCATTTGCCACAGCCAAGTGATGCTTTAAGAGTTAGAAGATGAAGCAAGCAAACAAAAATTCACATATAAAAGTTTGTTTTGAGGACTGGGGTGATATTTTTCCAAGAGGTCAGTCTTTCCTGGTGGAAACCAGGTTGCTTTCTGGGTAAAGAGGAAGAAGTAATTATTTTGCAGAGAGTGAGAAATATTTCTCAGAGAATACCCAGGCTGTTCACTGTGGGTGGTGGCTGTTCAGGGAGCATTGTTATTGCTGCTCAGTCACTAAGTCATGTCCAACTCTTTGTGAACCCATGGACTGTAGCCTGCCAGGCTCCTCGGTCCATGGGATTTTCCAAGCTAGAATACTGGAGTGGGTTGCCATTCCCTTCTTCAGGGGATCTTCCTGATCCTGGGATATAACCCATATCTCCTGCATTGCAGGCAGATTCTTTACCACTGTGCCACCTGAGAAGCCCTCAAGGAGTATTACCACTAATCAAGTGAGTGAGCTAGGGAGATGGAGGCTGGGAAGACAGACATGCAGGGTGGAGACTCAGCAGAGGGATGGAATGAAGTGGAGTATCCTCTAGGCAGTGTGAGTCAAGAGTTTTCAGACTACAGCCAAAGAATGCTTTATAGGAGGAAGGCAGTGGAGACTGTGGAGGCAATGAAAATGATCAGCAAAACCTATAAACATCTATAGCGGGAGGGAGCAAAGTCCTAGAAATGAAATAAATGAACACTGGGCAGATCACGGAGGAATTGCATGTTAACACCCTGCAACCTATGTAACAACAGGTGTTCTAGACAGAACACACAAATAGAGTCCTAAGACATGGACCAGCCCTGAGGAGACACCAATTACCAACCCAGGTGAGAAGCATGTGTGGTCCGTGCTAAGCACATTCTTGCTACATTTATCTCTGCTGGCTAATTCTGTTTGCCTCTCATAATGTTTATGCACTTTCAGACTTAAATTATTTTCCAAAAAAGACTTCATGTTTGAGTCTCCATCAAAGGAATCAAGCATTTGTCTGATGCTCAAATATCTGAAACCATGTAGTTCCTATTGACCATCTGGCAGGAATGTTATATCATTAGCCATATTTAAACTCGTAAATATCAGCCAGGAAGACTGAGGAGGTGGTGCCAGGATTATACAAATCATTCACCAAAAATGGTGTCTCTATTTTACAGAAATGGGCCTGTACAAACCTCATTCAAATTCAGCAAGCACACAGAACAATGTTCTTTCTCCTCCATTACAGAGAGAAATTTAGAGTGAAATTCACAAGTAAAACTGAGATTACACAGTTCCAGATGTGCAAGTCTGCAGCGTTTGAACATTTGGATGTTAGAAAGGGTTAAATTTCAGAGGCCAGCACCGGAAGATTGGTGGGAGAGCTATTGAGAAATCTTTTACATGAGCCTATTACTGACCTAGGTTTCTTTGTGGTTCCTGTTGATTGTAACATTTGCATTGAGTCAGCTGCCAGGTCTGCAATAACCATTTTCTTCTGTTGTTTTTCAAGCTTAAATGCATGGGACTAGGAACAACATCTAAAATTATCCCATCCAAACTCTAATATTTTAGCAGTGGAACTGGATAAAAAATAAACAAAAACCAATCTTAATGAAACTTTATCCACCTAGGGTTATTTGGTTGTAGGTAACGGAAACTGGTGAACTAAATAAAGCAAAAGGGGATGTACTAGAAAGGTATTGGTGATTGAAGGGAGGATGGAAGCATGAGGCTGAGAATAAACAAAACAGCAGGAACAGAAGTGGCGCTGGATAAACTCGGACTATTATTTCTGCCTTTGTAGTTACTGGTCTAAGGGTCAAAATTCAGGAGAGAGAGTCCAATTAAGCTTGAGTTACATGCTTGATGGGCTCCCCAGGTGGCTCAGTGGTAAAGAATCTGCCTGCCAATGCAGGAGACTCAGGAGATGCGGGTTCAATTCCTGAGTTGGGAGGATCCACTGGAGGAGGAAACGGCAAGCCACTCCAGTATTCTCACCTTGAGAATCCCATGGACAGAGGAGTCTGGTGGGCTACAGCCCATTGGGTCGCAAAGAATCGAACACAACTGAGACCACATATGCGTGCGTGCAAGTACGTGGCTGTACCAAGTGGTGAGAGCTTCTGCTAGAAGAAGCCGGTAGCCTCTGTGGCTGATGGGCAGGACATTTTGAAGTTGCCCACAGCATGGAGGACATAGTTTTCCAAATAGAAATTGGGGTGCTGAGGAGGAATGGGTGCTAAAAAGCAAAATCCCATCAAATACACATATACATAATAAAACCGATGAGAATAGTTTAAAAGAAAGAAAAAGAAAAATAGGAGTACCAAGAACCCCATCCCTAACCTCTTACGGAGGCTGTAGAAGCAGTCATTCCATCCACGGCATAGGATGAAAACCACCAACCTGGTTCACAATCTGGCAATCTCAGATGATTAGATTTAAGTTATTATTCTCCAAATTTTGAGGGAATGAAGCCTACACTATCTTTTCACAATTTCCTTGACGAAGTCTTCATTATCACAATTACCTCCTGTCAACTTAATATGAACCTTCAATATTTACTGTTATCACAATCCTATTGGTGCCATCCTGAATCTGTCTTTCTACCTCTGGTCATGTGATATGATTGTGCTTCCTTTTTTTCTTTGAAGTTGGGTGTGACCATGTATTGGCCAAAGAAATGTGAGTGGAAAGTATGCGCGTCATTTTCTAGGTAGACTTTCCAATAGCCAGTGCACGGTTTGCCGTGTTTTCTGCCTGCTGCCGTGTGATCATAGCAGCATGGGGCAGATCAAGCCTCCGCGGGCCTTGTCCTTAATTGGTCCAGGGATTCTGTGATACATGAGGGCCAATTAAAGTTTCTTCTGGAGCAAAACAATGGAATGGTGGAGTCCTGTCCAATCCTAGGTGCAAGAGAAAAATATTTAGAGCTCTGGCCTGTGATGATTTCCTCCAACATGGCCTGGAGCGTAGAGAAGGGAGCAATGAAGTAGATGCAGAGAGGAGAGAGAGGAGGAGAAGAGCATTTGAGGCCCATGATGTGAATGGACTTCTGCCAAGGCTTGCCTGCAGCCCTGAGCTCATCTGCGCCACCTCCATTTCTATAAGGCATCCTTCCTTTTACATTTGACTCACTTGGGTGGGGGTAGGGTGGGAGGGGGTGGTTACCTGGAAATAGCAAAGTCTTACATTATTTCCGGCGCCTTCCAATTTTTGTAACCTATTAGATCATCAAACTCCAGAGAAGGCAATGGCATCCCACTCCAGTACTCTTGCCCGGAAAATCCCATGGACGGAAAAGCCTGGTGGGCTGCAGTCCATGGGGTCATGAAGAGCTGGACATGAATGGGCGACCTCATTTTCACTTTCATGCATTGGAGAAGGAAATGGCAGCCCACTCCAGTGTTCTTGTCTGGAGAATCCCAGGGACGGGGAGCCTGGTGGGCTGCCGTCTATGTGGTCGCACAGAGTCGGACACGACTGAAGTGACTTAGCAGCAGCAGATCATCAAACTCACCCGAAACCACAGCTCTGACTTACATTTGTGCGCTCGTCTGTGTTTTGCCTTTTCCTCCCCTACACCAGTCAGGTTCTGCAGAGCCAGAGCCTGAGCCAGAGATCTGGGTAGTGTGATCCGAGAGGCTGCTCTTCAGAAAGAAGCTGTCAGGGAGTGAGGGGATCAGTGTGAGGTGGATGTCAGCTAAAACCTAGACTTGGCCTGAGGTACAAGGGGCTCAGAAGACAAACTGCTCACCAGATTTGTCTCAGCCTGAGGAATGGGGGCAAGAATTTTGTATCCCATTAGTCACCAATTGCATGGGTGTCTGGGAGGGAGCCGAGGTCAACTTCTCGAACAAAGCAGCTCCTATCGGCCAACAGCAGGTCCCCAAAGAGCAGGATGAGAACTAGCTCTTAGCAGCCACCATTCAAAGCAGCTGGGGAAGGGCCCCAGAAGGGCCCCAGAACAGGGATATGAGTGGGGCACCAACTGTGTCTATGACAGCCTTCTAATTATTCTAATTATTAAGTCCATCTTTCTTATTTTAGAAAGTTCTTTCAAGGATAGTTCTATCAGATCTCACAGAATAAAAGAAAAACGCTTACATTTTTTCTATAAAATACACCGAAATTGGCATCAAAAGTAGTAACTACCAGGTGAAAGGGGACCATTTAGCACAGAGGGTGGTCAGTGGTACTGGTCATGACTCTGAACATTGTAGGTGGCATCTGGAATTTTGCTCCTGTACCCCTTTCCTCCTCTTTCATGATGATAGCATTCCAGATTTCTACTGGGGGAAAGTCCCACCTCCAATAGAAGTTCTGATTGCTGTTGCTGTTCAGTCACTTAGTCATGTCTGACTCTTTGTGACCCTATGGACTGCAGCATGCCAGGCTTCCCTCTCCTTCACCATCTCCTGGACTTTGCTCAGATTCATGTCCATTGAGCTCGGTACCATCCAACCATCTCATCCTCCGTCGTCTCCTTCTCCTCCTGCCTTCAATTTTCCCAACATCAGGGTCTTTTCCAATGAGTTGGCTCCTTGCATCAGTTCAGTTCAGTCACTGAGTCTTGTCCAACTCTTTGTGACTCCATGAACCACAGCATACCAGGCCTCCCTGTCCATCACCAACTCCTGGAGTCTACACAAACCCATGTCCTTTGAGTTGGTGATGCCATCCAGCCATTGCATCCTCTGTCATCCCCTTCTCCTCCTGCCCTCAATCTTTCCCAGCATCAGGGTCTTTTCAAATGAGTCAGCTTTTCACATCAGGTGGCCAAAGTATTGGAGTTTCAGCTTCAACATCAGTCCTTCCAATGAACACCCAGGACTGGTCTCCTTTAGAATGCACAGGTTGGATCTCCTTGCAGTCCAAGGGACTCTCGAAAGTCTTCTCCAATACCACAGTTCCAAAGCATCAATTCTTCGCTGCTTAGCTTTCTTCGCAACGCAACTCTCACATCCATACATGACCATTGGAAAAACCATAGCCTTGACTAGATGGACCTTTATTGACAAAGTAATATCTCTGCTTTTTAATATGCTGTCTAGGTGGGTCATAATGTTCCTTCCAAGGAGTAAGTGTCTTTTAATTTCATGGCTGCAATCATCATCTGCAGTGATATGAGAGCCCCCCAAAATAAAGTCTGACACTATTTCCACGATTTCCCTATCTAATTGCCATGGAGTCATGGGACCGGATGCCATGATCTTAGTTTTCTGACTGTTGAGCTTTAAGCTAACTTTTTCACTCTCCTCTTTCACTTTCATCAAGAGGCTCTTGAGTTCTTCTTCACTTTCTGCCATAAGGGTGGTGTCATCTGCATATCTGAGATTATTAATATTTCTCCTAGCAATCTTGATTCCAGATTGTGTTTCTTCCAGCCCAGCATTTCTTATGATGTACTCTGCATAGAAGTTAAATAAACAGGGTGACAATATACAGCCTTGATGTACTCCTTTCCCAATTTGGAACCAGTCTATTGTTTCATGTCCAGTTCCTGACCTGCATACAAGTTTCTCAGGAGGCAGGTAAAGTGGTCTGGTATTTCCATCTCTTTAGGAATTTTCCACAGTGTGTTGTGATTTACACAGTCAAAGGCTTTTCATAGTCAATGAAGCAGAAGTAAATGTTTTTCTGCAAGTCTCTAGTTTTTTTTTTATAATCCAACAGATGTTGGCAATTTGATCTCTGGTTCCTCTGACATTTCTAAATCCAGCTGATATATCTAGAAGTTCTCAGTTCACATTCTGCTGAAGACTAGCTTGAAGGATTGTGAGCATTACTTTGCTAGCATGTGAAATAAGTGCAATTGTATTGTAGTTTGAACATTCTTAGGCATTGCCCTTCTTTGGGATTGGAATGAACACTGACCTTTTCCAGTCCTGTGGCCACTGCTGAGTTTTCCAAATTTGCTGGCATATTGAGTGCAGCACTTAAACAGCATCATCTTTTAGGATTTGAAATAGCTCAGCTGGAATTTCATCACCTCCACTAGCTGTGTTCATAGTAATGCTACCTAAGGCCCACTTGACTACATTCTAGGATGTCTGGCTCTAGAGAGTGATCATACCATCGTGGTTACCTGGGTCATTAAGATCTTGTTTTGTATAGTTCTTCAGTGTATTCTTGCCACCCCTTCTTAATATCTTCTTCTTCTGTTAGGGCCATACTGTTTCTGGTATGAGCTCTGAAAAGCTTAAGCTGATCTGTAAAATCCATCCACCCTCATTTCAGGCACAAGGATTGCCTTAGAGATGAGCGCATCACCCAACTAGACCAATAAGTGCAAAGAGTCTTTTCTTTGAGATTTTTGGGGAAAATGCTTCCCTACTATTATTAAAGGCTAGGAAAGGCACTTTCTCTTCTGACTGGCATGGGAAAAGGATGTTTCAAACCGTGAAACCATTTCTGGAACCTGAGCTTGGGGCCAACCTGAAGAAAAGATCTGATACTAAAGATGGACAAAAGGTTTTCAAATTAATGGACCCTTGTAGTATATGGTGAATTTCTAAGTCAAACTTCACCGGAAGATATATGCCCCTGAATCATCAATCTCTGAGCCAACAAATGCCACTATTTGCCTATGCCAGTTTCAGATGAGTTTTTTTTTTTTTTTTTTTGAAACATAAATATCCTAAGTGGTAGTTTGTAGGGAGTGGCTGGGGGAATGGACTCTCATCAAGGAATGTTACCACTCACAGTTTCTTGGCAAACTTTCATGTGTAAACCTTCCCCTCCACTCCCATCATTTTCAGATTTAAACACAGGAATAAATGATTCAGCATCCCTGATAACCCCTCAACTGGCATCCTGACCCAGAAGCCAAGTGCCTAGCCATCCATTACAGGCATCCAATTTAGGATTTATTTCTAGTATGCTAAACCACTGACATAATATTAGCTTCATTTGGAAGACCTCTAGTCGCTAGCAGAGTTTTGCAGGAACGTCTTCTGAAATGAGAAGGAAATGACCTCCCCTTTGGGGGTCTCTTCTAAAATTTATTAATAAAATATGTGATTGAAACTGTGCATTAATGTCCTGCTGAAACTACTTGGGAAATAGTAAAAGTGCTCGAGATAGCTTAGAGCTTGTATGTATCATTTCACACCGTGGTCCACACTGTCCTGGAACTGGTTCCAAGTGTGGGACCATTGCAAGAGTCCACTCAGGGACATTCAGGGGACACTAGGAGTCCATTTGGTTCATTTCGCCTCTCTCTCTCCCTCTACAGAATCATTCTAGAGCTCTCTAACAAAAGGGCTATTGTTTTTCACCTCATTCCTAGAGGTTATAATACCCCAGGATAGTTTTAAAAAATAATAATTCCAGTTATTATCATGGTTAGATATCTCTTTGTTTCTTTTCTTCATCTATGATGCCTAATGCTATCTTTGACCAGATGGAGAATGCAATTAAAATAAATATAATGTAATATAAAAATAAAACAGAACATATTGCTTTTGCAGGGCAATCTGGGACCAAGATTTTCTGCAGTGGAAATTACTGGCTAAATAAACTTATCTCCTCATTGACACAAAGCTAAGAAGAGAGATCAGTTACAACAAAAAAAGAGAAAGAAATGTGATTATTTCCTAAGTCGAGGTAAGAGAAGTTTTGCCCAAATGGAAAATTGTTGAAGTAGAAAGTTTATTATTTTTTCTTTTTGTATGAACACCATCAGCAAATTCAATAGTCTCAGGGGCCAGGTGCTACAGGGGATGAAAAGATGAGTAAGTACATTCATCTCCCTAAAGATGATTCCAGTTTAGTTGGGAAGAATGCACGTACATGGAAGAGAAAATAGAACTGCACGGCGAGTGAACTTGAACAAAGCGATTGTTGTAGCTTTTTCCTGGCAGAAGCCCTGCTTTCTTGGAGGGAGCATGAGAAAGTCATCCTTCCCTAAAGGACACCTTTGGTACAGAGTAGTTGGATAATAATCTTGACCACTTAATCATCATACACAGTACCGTGATACACACTACCTCAGTTAGATTTTTGGAACAAATGACACTCAGATATGAGAAAATTAAAACTTTCTCTTTGAAAGTTTTCCTTTCAAATTCTTTATTTTGAAAGAATCCCTGTGTGTCTCATAGAACTCAACAATCCTTAGGCTCCAGGGAAAAAAGAAAATAGAGCCTGGACAATCCATCAGAACCAAGGGGGCTAGTGCCAGGTTTTCTGTGATTGTGAGGTTATTTGCTTCTGTATGCATGCTCAGTCACTCAGTAGTGTCTGACTCCTTGTGGCGTGTAGCCCACTAACCTCCTATGTCCATGGAATTTTCCAGGCGAGAATACTGGAGTGGTTTGCCGTGTCCTCCTGCAGGAGGACTTCCTGACTCAGGGATCTAACTCTCATCTCCTACATTGACAAGTGGATTCTTTACCCTTCAGGCACCTGGGAAGCTCTATTTCTCTCCAGGTACCTTTCTCTCTCTCTCTCTCTCTCTCTCTCTCTCTCTCTCTTTACATCAGTTCCCTTTGCACATGGTGGAATATCACAGGCCCAGCCCTAGAACCACATCACCTCCCACCTATCAAGATTTCCAGCTAATTGAATACCAAAATCTTAAAAGAGAATCTCATTAGTCCAGTTTGGGTCCACTCTCCATCTCTAATCCAATCCACTTACAACCAGTAAAAGAAGTGTCAGTCAGCATACATATAGCTACAAAAGCCTATCCACTTGGGTAGGTGAATAGTTCTTAGAAACATGGTGAAATAGAGGCTAAGCAGATGTACCAAAATCGACCTACAAAATCAGTTTGCTAAATATTTTTATGTATGATCATTTCTGTGGGTACAAGCCCATTAAAAATAGGCAGATTTTTTAAGGAAAAAATAATATTCACTTTATTAAAAATATAATCCAGCAAAGGAAGCAGAAACAAGCACGGTCACTTGTCCACCCTGATCACACAGGGGAGGTGGCAGGGCTGGTATCAGGAACCTTACCTCCTCTGCCACTTCTATGATAATCTGTATTTTTGTCAGAAATGGGAGGTTGGAGTGTCAGTCACTGGGGAGACAGATCCATCATGGAGGCTGGCTTCTTATTGCCCTTGCTCAAGTAAGCACTCTGGGGCCCTTTCCCAACTGTCTTATTTCCACACTCACAGCCCCTTTTCATGGCCCATCCCCATTCCCACATTTAGGATAACCTTATCCTCGACTAGAGTTTAAGATTTATCATTGGCTGGCGTTTAGAACTCAACCTCTCGGAATTCTGTTTCCCATTTCCAAAACTTGAGAGCATGACTGACTTAGCATGTACAGATTATAGCCTCAGAAGAGCACCCGTCTACAGTCTTTATTCTTTTCAACCATTCTTTCTTTAAAGCCCATACACATACTAAATCAGCATATCAAAGATAGAAGATACAAAGCTTTTTGTGAAGAATTTAAATAAGGAGGCTTAGAAAAAATGGAAAATCTTTATTCTGCCTTAATGCTTGCCAACAGGAATATCTGAAAGGTCATCAAAAGAGGGAAACAAGTATCTGTGCCATGGAGGAGCCTGACCAGAGGCCATACTGCAGTCAAGGTTTGGTATTTCTGTTTGTATCTTGATTTTCCTTAACCAAGTATAGATCTTTTGTTCTGGTTAATTTGAGTGTTGACCAAGGCTATTGGAGAGAACACTCTCTAACATTTCTTGAACAATTTACTACATGACAAGTACTTTATGTAATGTAAGGACAACCATGTGATATTTATGTCAATCCCCTTAAGGCAGCTATGATTGTTATTCATTTGCAGATGAAAAAGTGAAGCTTAGAGAAGTTGAGTGGCTGACCATAATCACACAGCTAGTGAGCTGACATATGTCCATGGGTAGAATATATCACATCTCTGTCCACTATTCCAAGTTTGCCTCGTCAGACTTATGTCTCCTTTAGAGTTCAATACGTTTTATTTGATGGTTGCTCATCTATGAGAAGAAACAACTGGAAATGCAGAGGTTCGAGGTCCAGACTTTGAACTTAGTAGATATGCAAACTTCAGAATATCTGTTGACTTCTGCCAGCCCATCTTCTCCATTGATGACAAGGGGACACCATACTACACACGAAAGAGGTCAAGCGGCAAGCATTGTGTCAAAGTACTGAAACAAAAGAGATGCTCCACGTCAGCACCCTCACTATTATAAGTTCTCTGCTTCCTGGCACTAATCATCAGAAAAGGAACCAATAAAATAAAACAATATCCTCAGTTTCCTATTACTTCAGATCTCTTGGAAGACAGCTTAGAGATGTCTATGAAAGTTTGGGTGGTAATGGAAGAGGAAAAGTTAGCTCTACTTTTAATAATGTGGTATTTTGCCTGTTGATTGAATGATCACTGCTCTTCCACCGCCAGCTCCTTCTTTGTGGACGCTTTGCTCTCCCTCTGTTTCTGTGGCCAGAAGACAGAGTGGAGTCATCTTCTGAGGAGACCCTTAAGTCCTGCCCAGAAGATGCACTGTGTGTACAGAGAACACCGTACTGGGGAACCACAAGGTCTGGGTATCGGGTTCTAGCCCACCATCGCTGACTCAATAGCTAGGGAGTCAGATCCCAGCTGACTGGGGTCTGGACTTCTGTTGCTCCATCTATAAAATGAGAAGACTGGAGGAAAATATCTCCCTGGGACCTTCCAGCTTTCATGTTTTATGACCTTGAGTGGGAAGAAGGAACACTCTTCAAGGCTTACCTGATCCCCTCAGCCAAGTCTTTGCAGACTTTTTGGCCCTGAAACTAAAGGGGTTTTCTTTATGCCTCTGTCCTGCCTGCTTTCTGAGTCTAAGAGCTCAGAGGTACAGAGGGATGAGCTGCAAAGTCAGTGTAGATCACAGTAGGTGAAATTCACTTCCTATGGAATTTGCACATTTCACTGGGACACTCTGTGGTTCATTTTGCAGGTTTTGCTGACTTCTACACAAAAGAGGCATGCACCTGAAGGAGTTCCTTTTCACAGTGAATACTTGAATATAACTCTAGGTATGAAAGCCCCTCTGGATTGCATAAACCAGGGGCTTGCTAGAGTGGTTGTGGGTGGGGAATCCTCGACACCCTTGATGGCAACCGTTACACTTAAAGTGTAACGTCAAAGGGCACAACCTGGTTAGCACTTGGTTCACATATTTCATTTTCAGTTCAGAGATTTCAAATTCCAATGTCACCATTTATTTGACCTCAGTCAAAGTGTTTAACCTCTTTGCCTCGCTTTTTTTAATCTGTAAAAAGAAGAGAACATTCCTTCCTACCACTCTGGATTGTTGATGAAGATAAAATTTCACTTTTCATAGAAAATGCTTAGCAGAATTCCTAGTACATTGTAAGTATCCAAAACATGTTGGTTAATATTAGTATCCCTGAAAACACATGCCCCCCCACTACACACAGAATCCAAGAAAAAACAATGTTTTGATTATAAAACACAAAGACTATTTCCCTATTGCATAAGCAAAACAATTATGGTTTTTCATTTCTTTGAGTTTCAAGCAAAACTATGGGTATAAAATTTAGAGCAGGGCCAAATTGAATTTCCAGGAAAGTAGTATCTGAGAAGCTTTTAAGCATTAGAGAGGTTTGCTGGCTGAAAGGCATAAACACATCTTAATCTTGGAATCAGAATGGAAGCAGACAGCATGGCTGGCCCCTGACCACTTACTGATGAACTTCTACCTACATGAAGACCAAGGTACAATGGCCAAATTTAACTTCATTCCATATCTGCTCCCTGTGTCTTTATTTCTTTTCTCTAGAGAAGTATTTATATGGCCAGCAGGAGCTTGGGAAAACTGGATATATTCATGGAGTAAAGCTATCATGGAGAATGTGGCAGTGATGGGGTTGGATATTGTGGGCATGCTACTTAAGTGTAAGATTATCTTCCCCCATGTCAGGCTCACATATATAAATAGCTACAGGGATCAGGCGGACAACATAATGAGTGAAGTGGACTATCTTAAGCCTATGGCAGATCAGAAAACACACATTCTCTCTAAAGGAGGAAACCACTACTCTGCTCCGGCCTACCGTTGCCATTTAATGCCACCAGATCTTTTCATTTTAAAGTAGAGCAGAAATTGTGGATTTTTAGGTCAGTCTTCTTACATTTTTAATTAGTGGCAACTCATGAAGATATTTAGAACACCACTGGAGTCAAGACATTAGTCACACTGGAACAGTCAGTGGTGATCAGAGCTCAGATTTCTGATGACTGGTGCACGTGTTTGAGGGTATGAGGGGTGAGGGCAGTGAGAAAGACTTCAATTTCTACTGCATTGTTTTCATCAGACACATTTGTGGTTAGTTATAAAATCTTTCCTTATGGTTACAAACAGCATTCAAACTTCTGCTCCCAGCCATAAGGGAGTAAATGGTACCAGATTTACCCTCCCACCATAAACAAGTATAAAGATGGTCAAAGTATATGAACTATCTTTCTTTAAGCATTAACAACAGACAGTGAAGGATTGTGATACCTGAGAGAAGAGAAACATATAAGGTGAACCTCCATGTTTTCTATTAGGGGCATTTTCCTCATGTTAAAAAAACAAAATAAAGCCCAATTGGAGTGCATTGGCACTTTTGCTAAGTTGAAAAGGCAGAGATCAGAATTCCAGACCGTATAAGTCCTTGGATTTTTTTAGGGTACTAGGAAGAAGGGAGCTCCAAAAGTGGGTGTTCCAAAAGTCTGTGTGGGATTCACCATATGTCCTTGGCTGAAGGCTGGGCTGGGACTTTGCAGGACAAGACTCAAGAAAGTCTTGTGGAGAGCAGCTGCTGCAGGGCTGAAAGCTGACTGCAGAAACAGGAAGTTGTATAGTGCTAAAAACATTAAAGCTTTGGTACAGACAGAGTGAGGAGACCTCACCAAGACCTTGGGCATTCAGTCGAGAACCCCAAAAGGCACACTTCTGGAGCACGAATCATATCTGAAAATAAAGCCATAGCACAAGTTTAAGGCTGAAACCAAAAAAGACCTGTTCTTACAAAGAAATTCAACAGAGCCTTGCTGCTATTTAGTCACTAAGTTGTGTCTAAGTCTTTTTGCAACCCTAGGGAGTTTAGCCCACCTGGCTCCTTTGTCCATGGGATTTACCAGGCAAGAATACTGGAGTCAGTTGCCATTTCCTTCTCCAAGCGATCTTCTCATTCCAAGAAGTGATCCTGTATCTCCTGCATTGACAGGTGGGTTTACCACTAAAGAAGCCACTAAAAGAAGCCCAAACAAAGCCTAACAGAACCTAAAAGAGTGTCTAGTCCAACCCAGGGATAGAACCCAGGTATCCTGCACTGCAGACAGATTCTTTACAGTCCAGCCACAAGGTAAGCCCCCTAGTTATTTACCTGCTTCCCAAAACAAAACTCAACACTCTTTAAAAGAAAATGACATAATTTAGGTCCCTAGAGTCCCTTGGACTGCAAGGAGATCCAACCAGTCCATTCTGAAGGAGATCAGCCCTGGGATTTCTTTGGCGGGAATGATGCTGAAGCTGAAACTCCAGTACTTTGGCCACCTCATGCGAAGAGCTGACTCATTGGAAAAGACTCTGATGCAGGGAGGGATTGGGGGCAGGAGAAGAAGGGGACAACAGAGGATGAGTTGGATGGATGGCATCACCGACTCGATGGATGTGAGTCTGAGTGAATTCTGGGAGTTGGTAATGGACAGGGAGGCCTGGTGTGCTGTGATTCATGGGGTCGCAAAGAGTTGGACACAACTGAGCGACTGAACTGACTGACTGACTGACAACAAATCATCAACAACAAAATCAAGAAATATGGGAAGAAGCAGAAAAATGCAGCCCACAATAAGGAATAAAAGCAGTAAGAAGAAACAGATCCTTAGATAGCCTAGACAAGACCATGAAAGCACCTATTAAAAATGTGCTCACAGGGTTAAAGGAAAAGATGAGAATCCTCAACAGAGAAATGGAAACCCTAAGAAGATTCGATAAAATTCTAGAACTGAAAAATACAAATCAAAGAATGAAACATTCACTGGATAGGCTTAACAGCTGGAATATTAGAAACTATAGAAGAAAGAGTTAGTGAATATGAAGATAGAGCAAGAAAATTATCCAACATGTAAAACAGAGGAGAAAAATTAACAAAGATTTATTGACTTGTAGAACATTGTCACATGCTAATATATATATATATATATATGTATATAACTGGAGGTACAAAAGTAAGGAAAGAGAATGGTGGGAAAACACAAAGAAATGTAGAAGTAATTAAGGCCAAAGTTTCCTCAGTTTGTATAAAAATATCAATTTATAAATCCAAGAATCTTGACAAGCCCAAGAAAAATGATATTTACTAAAGATCATACAGGCACATCATAGCACAGCATGAAAATCAAAGATAAAGAGAAAATCTTAAAATCAGTCAGTGGAAACAATGAGACATCTTACATTTACGAGAATAATGATGTGAAAATATATGATTTCTCCCCCAGAAACAATTGAGGTAAAAAGACATTGCCATCTTTAATGTGGTGAAAACAGCAATAGCAACATTTCTCTACTGGAAGTCTAATATGCAATAAACATAATCTTTGAAAATGAAACTGAAATAAAGCAACTTCAGATAAATGAAAGTTGAGAGAACTCCAGAGTGTAGGCACTACAAAATGTGAAATAAGAGTTTCTCAATCCAAATAAAATAATACCAGTTAAATATATGGATCTATCAGAAGGAATGAAGAGAATCTAAAATGGTAAATGTAGGATAAATTTAAAATATATATTTTCCTTCTCTTAATTTTGTTGGAAAACAGTTTATTCTTTACATAATAATAAAATCATATTTTGTTTTTATTACTTCAGTTCAGTTCAGTCACTCGATCATGTCTGACTCTTTGGGACCCCATGAATCGCAGAACGCCAGGCCTCACTGTCCATCACCAACTCCTGGAGTTCACTCAAACTCACGTCCATTGAGTCAGTGATGCCATCCAGCCATCTCATCCTCTGTCGTCCCCTTCTCCTCCTGTCCCCAGTCCCTCCCAGCATCAGAGTCTTTTCCAATGAGTCAACTCTTCGCATGAGGTGGCCAAAGTACTTCGGTTTCAGCCTCAGCATCTGTCCTTCCAATGAACACCAGGACTGGTCTCCTTTAGGATGGACTGGTTGGATCTCCTTGTAGGCCAAGGGACTCACAAGAGTCTTCTCCAGCACCATAGTTCAAAAGCGTCAATTCTTCGGTGCTCAGCTTTCTTCACAGTTCAACTCTCACATCCATATGTGACTACTGGAAAAACCATAGCCTTGATGAGACAGACCTTTGTTGGCAAAGTAATGTCTCTGCTTTTCAATATGCTATCTAGGTTGATTATAACGTTCCTTCCAAGGAGTAAGCGTCTTTTAATTTCATGGCTGCAATCACCATCTGCAGTGAGTTTGGAGCCCCCCAAAATAAAGTCTGACACTGTTTCCACTGTTTCCCATGAAGTGATGGGACTGAATGCCATGATCTTCATTTTCTGAATGTTGAGCTTTAAGCCAACTTTTTCACTCTCCTCTTTCACTTTCATCAAGAGGCTCTTTAGTTCCTCTTCACTTTCTGCCATAAGAGTGGTGTCATTGATATTTCTCCCGGCAATCTTGATTCCAGCTTGTGCTTCTTCCAGCCCAGAGTTTCTCATGATATACTCTTCATAGAAGTTAAATAAGCATGGTGACAATATGCAGCCTTGACATACTTGTTTTCCTATTTGGAACCAGTCTGTTGTTCCATGTCCAGTTGTAACTGTTGCTTCCTGACCTGTATATAGTTTCTCAAGAGGCAGGTCAGGTGGTCTGGTATTCCCATCTCTTTCGAATTTTGAAATTCTGAAAAATTTTGATTTCTGAAAATTATTTCAGAATTTTCCACAGTTTATTGTGATCCACACAGTCAAAGGCTTTGGCATAGTCAATAAAGCAGAAAGAGATGTTTTTCTGGAACTCTCTTGCTTTTTCCATGATCCAACAGATGTTGACAATTTGATCTCTGGTTCCTCTGCCTTTCCTATAACCAGCTTGAACATCTGGAAGTTCACGGTTCACATATTGCTAAAGCCTGAATTGCAGAATTTTGAGCATTACTTTACTAGCATGTGAGATGAGTGCTACTGTGCAGTAGTTTGAGCATTCTTTGGCATTGCCTTTCTTTGGGATTGGAATGAAAACTGACCTATTCCAGTCCTGTGGCCACTGCTGAGTTTTCAAATTTTGCAGGCATATTGAGTGCAGCACTTTCACAGCATCATCTTTCAGGATTTAAAATAGCTCAACTGGAATTCCATCACCTTCTTTAGCTTTGTTCGTAGTCATGCTTTCTATGTCCCACTTGACTTCACATTCCAGGATCTGGCTCTAGGTGAGTTATCACACCATCGTGATTATCTAGGTTGTGAGGATCTCTTTTGTACAGTTCTGTGTATTCTTGCCACCTCTTCTTAATGTCTTCTACTTCTGCTAGGTCCCTACCATTTCTGTCGTTCATCGAGCCCATCTTTGCTTGAAATGTTCCCTTGGTATCTCTCATTTTCTTGAAGAGATCGCTAGTCTTTACTATTCTGTTGTTTTCCTCTATTTCTTTGCAGTGATCACTGAGGAAGGCTTTCTTATCTCTCCTTGCTATTCTTTGGAACTCTGCATTTATTACTTAGTGAAAGTGAAAGTGAAGTCGTATCCGACTCTTTGTGACCCCATGGACTGTAGCGTACCAGGCTCCTCTGTCCATGGGACTTTCCAGGCAAGAGTACTGGAGTAGGTTGCCGTTTACTTCTCCAGGAGATCTTCCCAACCCAGGGATTGAACCCAGGTCTCTGCATTGTAGGCAGACGCTTTACCGTCTGAGCCACTAGGGAAGAAACACATGACAATAATAGCACAAAAGATAGTGATTAAATAGAACACTGTTGAAGCTTTCATACATTTTATGTGAAGTAATACAATAATAACTTTAAATAACTTATGATAAATTAAAGTTGCAAGCTTTAATTCCTAGTAAAGTAGTCCTCAGTTTGGTTTGAAGAATAACCATATCAACAACACCTAGGAATTTGTTATAAATGCAAATTATTAGTCTCTATTCAGAATTACTGAGTCAGAAACTCTGGAGTAAGGGGCTTATCAATTTTTGCTTTAACAAAATTTTTAGGTGGTTTGGGAATGACTGCCTTAGAGCAACAAAAAGGAAACCAGAAAATTATAAAGATGTGTTTCTAAGGTGATAGAAATCAATAGAAGGGAATATAGAAGGAAAAAGGCATCTTATGATGCCATTCTATCCCTGCTATGAAAATCTGACAAAGACATTACAAATAAAGTCAATTACAGAACAATAAGTCTCATGAACATGGATACAAAAATCCTTAATAAAATATTAGCCTATTGATCGCAGTGAGATCTGAAAAGAATGACACATCCTGAGTGAGTGAGGTTTTTCCCAGGAACAAGAGACTAGTTTAATATTTAAAAAAAAAAATCATTTGATATAGTTTACCAAATCACTAGGTAAAAAAGAGAGCAATGACATGATATCTTATTAGAGGCAGGAAGATATTTGATATTATTCATCACTCACTCATTCATGGTTTTCCACTAAGCTGAAAAATAGGGAACTCTCTTACCCTAAACTACACCTGCATCTACAGAAAGTCTAAAGCTCACATCATGTTCAGTGTTGAATCACTGGATTTCTTCTCTCTAACACTGAGAGAATGCAAATTTTATCACGTGTATGCAAATTTCACTAGAAGTCTTAAGGAAATAGAAAAAAAAAGAGCATAAAGATTGGAAAAAAAAGCAGAATTCAGTTTATTCATCTATTTACATGATTGTTTTTGTACTTATCCTAAACTATTTCTATGTACAGGCAACAAACAATTGGAAAATGAAATTTAAAAAAATAATATCTAAAATAGCATAAAGCACACCAAATAGTTAAGAATAAATCTGATAAAAAATGTGCAAGACCAATACTTACGAGAAAATAAAACCCAAATAGAGAAATATATCATTGCTCCTGGACTGGAAAACCCTGTACTGCTAAGATGTTACTTCTCCCCTAAACAGATCTGAAATTTTCTACATACTCTCAATCAGAATCTCAATTGATTTCCACTGTGACAATTTATAAGATAATTTCTTGAAATATATTGGAAAAGCCAAAGGACTTAAAATAGCCAAAACGATTTTGAAAAAGCTGGAGTACATGCACTACCGGTTTTAAAAGTTTACTATAAAAGTATATTAACCAACAGTGTGAAAGTGGTGTCAGGATAGTAGAACATAGCAGAGTCCAGAAATAGACACAGAGAAAGTCAGCTGGTTTTCAACAAAGTCACCAAGGCAATTCAATGAGGAAAGGAAATCTTTTCAACAAATGGTGCTGGATATCCATGTAGAAGAAAAAAAAACTATGATCCCCTACCTCTCACCATACACAAAATTGATTTTAAAGGGCTTTCAGACCTAAACATAACTGCTGAAAATTTCGTTTCTAGGGAAAAAAAAAAAGAAGAAGAATAGCATGGAATCCTGGGGTTGGCAAAGATTTCTTAGACAGACACACAAAGCACGAACTGTCAAAAAGTGATTTTTTTTTTAATCAAAATTCAAGATTTTCTCCTTTTTAAAAATTGCAGTAAGTGAGTGAAAAGCTAAGCCTGGGGAAAAACATTCACCATTTTTTAATTTGACAAATATCTCATCTATGTTTATAAAGAACTCCTACAAAGCCACAATTACAAACAACCAAATTTAAAAACAGGTGAAAAACACAAATAGACATTTTTGCAAAAGCAGATATATGGATGGCTAAGAAGCGTGTGAAAAAATCCTCAGCATCCTTAATCGTCAGGGAAAGGCATGAGGGAAATTTACAGTGTGATGAAAAGTTCTGTACTGTGATCGAGGTGTTGTTTACATAGGTTATATTTTGACAAAACAAATTGAACTTTACACATAAGATTAATATCTCACCGTGTATATCTTACCTCAATTTAAAGGTGTATGAACACCTTGTATTTTTTTCAAGTTGATTTGTTGCTTTTTTGGTATTTGTACTTGAGAGTAGACCTCTTTGTTTGTTTATTATTCATTCATTCAGCATTCTCTATGTGCCAGGCTTTGGGTTTTAGAGGTACCAGTCTGTCATCAATTTGAGGATGATCAGGGACACATGGGAGCGTAGAATGCAGCATGGCCAATTCGGTTGGGAGATTTTAGTATTAAGACAGAGAAGTGACTGGGACATGAACCTGAGCATTGACACTGGAGATAAAGAAAAGGACAAAGGAAGCTGATTTGAGAGGACTTTGAGGAGGATGCTCAATAAGCCTGGTTAGGTGTGGGGAGAGAAGTACAGCAGAGGGAGAAATATAGATTCTTGTCTTCAGTGACTAAAGGTTAATGCTAATGTCCCATAATCAAGAGAAGAAATACAAGAGGGAGTAGGTGAGGGCAGGAAATGGGTATGGATAATGGGCTGACACAAGATCTTGGGTTCAGTTTTGCACAGACTGAGTTGAGGTACATAAGGAATTGAGTTCCCTACTGGGGAGAGCAAATAGGGACTTGAGTATAACATCAGAACACCAAAATTGTAACTGCTTCATTTCTTTGCAGTAGAAACTTGGCTTGGTTCCTGCATATCTTTTTTCAGTCTCATCTATAAAATGAACTTAGTCCTACTGACTCTTGTCACCAAAATATTCCAAAGTTAATGGCAAAAATTTGACTTGATTTGTACTTTGGAAACAAAACAAAATCATCCCCAAATTTTAGTATTAGCCGCTCAGTCATGTCCAACTCTTTGTGACCCCGTGGATTGTAGCCTGCTAGGCTCCTCTATCCATTGAATTCTCTAGGCAAGAATGCTGGCGTGGATAGCCATTTCCTTCTCTAGGGTATATTCCCTGCTGCTGCTGCTGCTGCTAAGTCACTTCAGTCGTGTCCGACTCTGTGTGACCCCATAGATGTCAGCCCACCAGGCTCCACCGCCCCTGAGATTCTCCAGGCAAGAACACTGGAGTGGGTTGCCATTTCCTTCTCCAATGCATGAAAGTGAAAAGTGAAAGTGAAGTCGCTCAGTCGTGTAGACTCTTAGCGACCCCATGGACTGCAGCCTACTAGGCTCCTCCACCCATGGGATTTTCCAGGCAAGAGTACTGGAGTGGGGTGCCATCGCCTTCTCCCAGGGTGTCTTCCCTACCCAGGGATTAAACTTGGGTCTCCCGCATTGCAGGCACATATTTTACCTGTCTGAGCCACCAGGGAAGCCCAATTAAGCTCTATTATGAGTTCATCATGGTGGGAGCAAAAAGTCTATGTTTGGACTCAAGCTGACCTTGATTCTAACCCTTGTTCTGCCATTAAGAACATTAATTGTAGATATATTAACTCAGCTATACCAACCCCAATGTCTTATCCAGCAAAAGGGGACTAGAAATCCTCTTTTGCAGCTGTGTTGTGATAATTAGGAGAGTGTGTGGGAAAATAGCTCTCACAAAACCTGGCACCCAATAAACATTCATTCCAGATCCACATACCAGTAGCGTTCCTTCCAGATGATGGAGGGATGATGTTTCACTAAACAGCCCTAGGTGAAAGCATGAAGTATGACCAACCTCAGATTCCGTTTCCCTCCCCCTCCCTCTCCAAAGCCTAGGCCTCCTCTCCTCTTTTCATCATCAAAATCAGCTCACAGGAGAGGATGTGACATCAGTTACTTGCTTCTGATTGTTAATGAGTTTACATCATCCCCTCTCATGAGGGAGACTTTACATTCCAAGCCTTTTATGTAACAATAGGAAGAATGGCTTTGTTTCTGGTTAAAGGCTCCATGTGCTGGGGAGGAAAGAGGCTGTGCAAGCAAGGGCCCCTAGGTGAGACTCCTGAAATCTTACCCATGAAGGTAAAGAATCCTTCCCTGCCATCAAGTTAGTAGCTAAAAGCAAAGGAGACCCCCTATTTCACTATATCTAGTGTCTATAGGTTCCCCCTCTCTCTCTGCAGCTGAACATTCCACCCACCACAGGGTCTGATCACCTCCCTGGCTTTGTAGTTTTATTTTGGATTTCAATTACTGTATTATTAGTAGTTGTAATTCTCCATAAGAGACAAATAGGGGGAAAGGGAGTATTTGCCTATTATTTATTACTCTTTAAGCTAAATGTCTGCAGGTTAATTAAATTGAAAAGTATTCCCTCTGGGATGTACCAGGTCCCTGGTGGTCCAATAAGGTAATAAAACCATGGTGAAAGGGAAAGCATTATCGTATGGTGCTTTATTCTCATCAGCAAGGGCATCCAAATACAAATTTAGTCAATTATTGGGTGATTCAGAAGAGATTTGCTGGGAACTGAATTAGCAAAATGATCTGTGTGGGGTCTGTGGTCCCCAGGGGGCAAATGAGCCAGAGTTGTCCAAGGGCCAGTGGTCCCATGCCCTGACTAAACACATTTACCCAAAAAGTGCCTATCAAACAAAGAATTCTGCTCTGGTTTTATCAAGAAAGGGTCTACCACCACGGCAGCAACCTCTGTTAGGGATGTGTGTCTCTATACATATTTAAATCACCTCATTTCCTTTGTTTCTCCAATCTCCCTCCATTAATTCATTAACTTGATTAAGACTTTGTATCTTCAGTTCCTCTAAACAATAGGACAGATGTTATCAGATCTGAACAACAATGAAATCAATGAAGACTTTGTAGAAAGCGAGAAGAAAGGTAGAGGGTAACAGGGATTCTTCGCAGAAAGCAACCTAACCCATTTGAAATTTAATTTGGAGTGTCATTAATTTCAGGGGTTTAAATCTAAGGCCATTTTAATCGTGCAGATCCTACATCCTTCTGAGTTACAGCAGAGAATTCCTTTTTTTTTTTTTTTTTTTCTTGTGATCCTGTGTTAGCAAGGACATGCTGGGCAAACAGCCAAGGTGCTATAAGCTCAATAATAATAATAATCTATACTGAAAGTTCACATGATGTCTATTAGCCATTGGCTCTTCTGATAAGGGGAGAGTCACCTCCTCAGATTCTATCGCTGTTTGACTTAGCACTTTCTTTAGTGATGAGAAATGCCATTAAGTAAGCCATCTTTCTTACTTCTTTCTACACGGAGGGGAAGAGAGCATACAACACAGACTACAGAGACAAGCTATGGAATAAACAAACATATAAAGGAGATATGGGTTTGGTGTGGGAAAGGATTTGAGAAAAAAACTGACCTTGCAAAGGAGGGCAAAACCCTCTCTTTTCTGGAGAGTTGTCTTAGGCTGTGTAGTTTATTCTGAACCCATTCGCTCTCCACCAAAAGAAAAGTAACTTGGTGATCTACTTCACCAAGATCAGCAAGATCAAATAGATATTAAATCTCAAGTCACTTTAGCTTACACAATAGGTTTGAATTCTTTTTTTCTGATAGGTATCATTTATTGAATTTATGTTGTATGCAGAGAATTCACAAGTTTTTTGAATACATTTTTCTTCTTTTTCATAACAAAAGCTGCACTATTTATTTTCCTCATTTTATAAATGAGGAAACTGAAGCTTTAAGAGGAAATAGAAAATTTGCCCACAGTTAGCAAGAGGAAGAGAGCTGGAAATTTCATCTGGAATCCCAAGTCTTCCACTTTTAATTCTGCATCGCCAGGCTTTTTTTCAACAACTTGTAAAGATATTTTATTGTTGCTCTCTCTCTTTTTTTAAATAAAAAGTTCAAACATGGCCTCCTAAAATATGGGTTCTTGTTGTTTTTTTTTTTAGTTAAATAGGTATCTAGATTCTTAGATAAGTACTGAGATGTCTAATATTCTATCCTTTCCAGCCTGCTCCAAATATCTAAATTGGATTTTAAAGGCATAACTAGTCAAAATGGTCTTAGAAAATCGGCATGTGATCAGTTTGGAAAACTGTGTGAGTGCTAAGTCGCTTCAGCAATGTCCAACTCTTTGTGACCCTGTGGACTGTAGCCCACCAGGCTCCTCTGTCCATGGGATTCTCCAGGTGAAAATACTGGAGTGGGTTGCCATGCCCTCCTCCAGGGGACCTTCCCAACCCAGAGATTGAGGCTGATCCCTGAAGTCCTAGAAATTAGCTGCCAGGGGAATGTAAAACTTAATATGAATATACTGATTGAACTGAATATGAAGGTAGAACGTAATACGTCCTATGCTGGACTGGTTTGGGCTAGAAGTTTTCATGAATGTTCTGAAACCAGTTTGTTTCTCAAAGTCCCACACTTATTTTCCCTGTGCCTCCTTAGAAAGTGGGATTAGTGATTTTAGTTACTATCTCATTTTGCAAAGGGTCTTCCCTGATAGCTCAGTTGATAAAGAATCCACCTGCAATGCAGGAGACGGGGGTTCAATTCCTGGGTCAGGAAGATTCGCTGGAGAAGGGATAGGCTGCCTACTCCAGTATTCTTGGGCTTCCCCTGTGGCTCAGCTGGTAAAGAATCCACCTACAATGCAGGAGACCTGGGTTCCATCCCTGGGTTGGGAAGATCCCCTGGAAAAGGGAAAGTCTACCCACTCCAGAATTCTGGCCTAGAGAATTCCATGGGCTCTATAGTCCATTGGCTCACAAAGTGTCGGTCACGACTGAGCGACTTTCACTTTCACTTTGCAAAACAGTCAAGGATGAATAAAATAACTCTAGCAAAATACTAATTGTTAGAAAAGTATAAACAGTTTTAAAAATAACTACTTCAAAAACTTTATTTCCTTCAATTCACCTTCTAGGGAATGAAGACACAAGACAGTCAATAATTCAAATTCCCTAGTAAAATGGAAAAGTATTATTGACCCTGAGGAGCACAGAGGTTAATTTATTTGCAAAAATCACCTCCTGCCACATGCTCTGGGTGGAAAAGAAATTATGTGAAGCCATATGAGGAAACAATCACCTTTCTCCCTCTACATCCCTCCCCCCATTTCTGTGCATGTTGGGGGAGTGTTGGTAAGGGATTGCTTCCCAGGAAGTGATACAAGGAAGATGCTTGAGTATGCTTGAGTGTATCAAATCATATGTGTTCATTTTTGTCCATGAGAGAAGCCATAGAGATCAGAAGTATTGGCAATATGGATGACAGCCAAGCACATTTTGCAGGCCAGGCAGAATTTTTCCAGGCCTATTTATTTATTTATTTTTTAATGATTTGCAAGGCTGGGTAAATTGAATTACTCACTGTTGATTATAAAATGGGTTAGTAGGCAAGCCCAGAAGGTCAACTTGTTTACCACTACAACTGCTATCATTTCTCTCTACCCAAACTTATTCTTTGCAGAAATTATTCCCATCTTTAATCTAATCTATAAAGATGATGGTATGTCTTCAAATCATTCCCAATAATTCCGATAAGAGAACACTAAATTTGTCCTGACTGTTGACATTTAAATTTTAAATTAATTAATCTCCATTAGGAAGCTTTTTGATTTAAAAGATTCTTCTTTTAAATTGCATTTTGGAATGATATATATGGGTTTCCCAGATGGCTCAGGTGAAAAACCTGACTATCAATGCAGGAGACATGGGTTCAATGAATTCCTGCATCAGGGATATTCCCTGGAGGAGGAAATAGCAACCCACTCCATTATTCTTGCCTGGAAAATTCCATGAACAGAGAAACCTGGCAGATTACAGTCCGTGGGGCCACAGAGAACTGGACACAATTGAGCGACTAACACACACAATGATATGTAGTGGACAATTGTTCTTTATTTGATTATTCACAATCTATCCTCTTGTCTTCTGATAAGGGAATCCCAATTCCTTTAAAGGAAAGTATTTCCCCCTCCCAAAATGTATATCATGGGTGGGACTGTAAGTGAAGCCTTTCTATCCTCCTCTAGAAGAGTGATAGGGAAAAAAAAAAGAAAAAACCATGTCAATTGGAGCCATCCTGACAGTAGAGCCTGGTGAGATGGTCTAGTAAATATTAAAATAGAATTCTAAAGCAATTTGCTTCCTTTTTGTAACACGTAATCAGTCCAGTTCCTGAGTTTTGCCTTCCGTTCAGTGATCTGCCCTCAGTGGTACTCCCCTCTGCCTCCTTGTCTATTCCCATCTTGTGTAAGTTAGCCAGAATCCATTCCTTTTGCTTGTAACCACATATTCTCATATAAGGTCTCAAAATACTAAAGTCAACTGGAAGTAATGATGTCAAGACCAAAGTCTAACTGATCCAGGGAGGCAGAGGACTTGTTTTAAATAATTCTGGCTTTGATCTCATTTTCCCTTTGTGTTGTTTTAAAAACATCTAGGGGAGAAACAAAAAAGTTACAATAGAATCTTTTAATTAGTTATCAGATCTATTGAAGAAGGAGTCCAGACTTAAATCTTTTCTAGCATTTGCCTTTTTGCATTTTGTACCTTGGATAGTAGTCTGTGTCCAAGTCAATTCTGATATAAAAAGTAAACAAAATACATCACAAAAAAATAAGACCAGGTGAGATTTTCATCTGACATTTTTCATCAGTGTCCCTTCAAGAGACAACATTGGAAATTTATGAATGAAATTAATTTTGAATTCTGTATCAGACCATGCCAATTCCTTCATTTTGTGAATTCAAGTTCTAGTTCCAAATTAGGTATTTCATTAGATTTAATGTATCTTCTAACTTGAGACTTTAGGATGTATTTTGTAATTTGGGTTCATTCATAAATCTCTCTTTAGGAAATTATTGTATGAATAAAAACTGGAGAGAATCATACTCCCTGCTCTGTTCTAAGAATTGAGGTAATAACAACAAATTAGCACATGTTTCCCTAGGCACTGAGATAAGCTACTTGGGTAATATAGCAAGGAGGGGAAAGTTGGAAAGAAAATAAATATTTATCAAACATATTCTTTGCCAAGTATTATATTAGAAAGTTATTATCTCTATTTTTCAAGTGAAGAAAACTGAGACTTAGAGACATTAAATATTTTTATTACTCATTTATTGAAGATTTGCCATGGGCCAAAGATTGTGCTAGGCCCTGGAAATCCAAAGATGACTAAGATGCAGGAATAAATGGCAGATCCATGAATTAAACCCAGGTCCATCTATCTCTGAAGCCAAACACAATAAATAATATGCCTCCCGTGGAATACTGCCTAGGTCAAAACCATTTCTCCTGACATGAAAATGAGACAAAGAACCAGAATAGAACCAGTTTTTTCAATGTTTTACCATCAGAGCAGCATTCTTGGGAATTTTCATAATTAGAATCATTTCTCAGTATAGTATAGGAATTTTATCATTCTCAATTTTATGATTTTATTTTTCCCAAGACTCCTATAAAATTGAGAACAAATATTCACTCTCAATTAACAAATCATATATCATTCTCATTTAAAATATAGAAAGAAAAAAATTAATGAGATTACTTAATGAACATCCTAGAATGAAAAAAAAAAAAAATGATGTAGATTTAATGGTCCAGACAACACAGTGACTTAGCTCAGATTATTGGCTTCCAGGAACCACCCCAGTGCAACTCAACCTTGTAGATGCCTCATAAGAATTTAAGAAGCTAAAGAGGCATAAAGCCTTTATTATTTTCATTAACTGCAAGTAGCTCTTGGGAGGATAAAAGCAGTAAGAAAAACAGCCTTAGAAGATAGGTCAATAGCCAAAGAAAGTTTCCTCTTCTCCACATTTTCATGGCAGATCCCTGATAACTCACTGCTCCCTCACTGGCAGGCCAGTGCCAGTCCAAGGTGGTATAACCTCAGGGCAGCAATGCAGCCCAGTAAACTACTGGCAATGTGAAGCCAAAAATAGACTTCACAATATCAAGAACTCAGTGGGTAGCTTGCATAGTGGAGTGAATGAACATAGCTGAAGAGAGAATTGGTGAGTTAATAAATTATTATACATAGGGCTTCCCTCATAGCTCAGTTGGCAAAGAATCTGCCTGCAATGCAGGAGACCCAGGTTTCATTCCTGGGTCAGGAAGACCCCTTGGAGAAGGAAGTGGAAACCCACTCCAATATTCTTGCCTGGAGAATCCTATGTACAAAGGAGCCTGGCAGGCTACACTCCATGGGGTTGTAAGAGTTAGACATGACTTAGGGACTAAAGCACCACCAAATTATATCTAAGTGAGTGAAAGATGCTCAGTCATGTCCGACTCTTTTGCAACCCAATGGACTATGCAGTCCATAGACTTCTCCAGGCCAGAATACTGGAATGAGTAGCCTTTCCCTTCTCCAGGGGATCTTCCCAACCCAGGGATCGAACCCAGGCCTCCCACATTGCAAGTGGATTCTTTACCAGTTGAGCCACCAGGAAAGCCCCAGCATACTGGAGTGGGCAGCCTAACCCTTCTCCAGTGGATCTTCCTGACCCAGGAATTGAACCAGGGTCTCCTGCATTGCAGGCAGATTCTTTACCAGGTGAGCTATCAAGGAAGCCCCCAAAATTATACATAAGGACTATTCTAAAAGTCATTAGAAAGATATAAAAGTTGGAAAAAATGAAGTAGAATAATAAGGAAGTTAGAATTAGAAGTAACAGACTCCATCAGTTATGAGTTGCAGAAGAAGATAAATCAACCTCCATACAGAGAAAATAAAATATTTGCAAAATAATGGTGAAGAATTTCCTGAGATTGAAGGAAAAATACATCCTTGGCACCATCTGTCCCCTACTACTGTAGTATGTGATACACTACAAAGAGTTGATCAGGAAAGAAAAAGACAAGAGATCCAAGAAACAAGTTTCATACCAGGAGAGAGGCAACAGAGATTCTTAAGTTAATGAGGAGAGCTGTCTTGTGACAGAGCCATGGAGGAACAAGTTACTATTAGAGAAGAAAGTCAGAAGAGGGCTCTGGAAGAAATGCCTCCAAGAAAATGATATTTTAGAACATCTGGTGTGTTTGAAAGTATTGGAGAAAGACATAATCATGGCAGAAATTTTAGAGGTGAATTGATGTTTGGTGCCTGTGAGGATTTGCTGTATGATGCAAGGAACCCAAAGCTGGTGCTCTGTGACAACCTAGAGGGGTAGGATGGGGAAGGAAGTGAGAGAGAGGGTTAATAGAGAGGGGACATTTGTATACCTATGGCTGATTCAAGTTGATGTATGGCAGAAACCGTCACAATATTGTAACGTAATTATCCTCCAATTAAAAATAATATTAAATTTAAAAAAGAAAAAGCAAATCAATTATTAATACCAAGAAAAAGAAATAAAAACTGTACAAGAAGGAAAATAGGAGAACATATTATGATGCTTAGTTTGGAATAATCTCCATTTCATATAAATTGCATCCAAAGATGGAAAAGAGGAAAGTTGACTCTATTAGTCTAATGGTGCTGCCATAGAAAAGTACCACAAACTGGGTAGCTTTGACAACAGAAACTTACTATCTCACAATACCAGGGACTGGGAGTCCAAAAGCAAGGTGTTGGCAGTGTTGGTTCTTTCTGAAGGGAGGAGGATCTGTTCCAGGCATCTGTCCATGGTTTATAGATGGCTGTCTTCCTGGTCACTTGGCATTTTCCACATACACATTGTCTGAATTTCCCCCTTTTATAAAGAATAAGCCCACCTTACTGAGCTTACTTTAATTAATTACTTCTGTAAAGATCCTACTTCCAAATAAGGTCACATTCAGAGGCATGGAGAGTTAGAACTTCAAAATATGAATCAGTGAGACAATTTAGCCCATAACACTAATCAACACATTTCATGAGGTTAGTTTATCTTTGACATTAAAATCAAATAAGAATTTCGTTGAATAAGCACTGCTTTGTTACAGTATAATAAAGATATGTATAGGTCAGTTTCAAGTATGAGCAGAGAGATAATCATCTTAAATAACTGAATCCAAAAGCATACCAAAAAATTTTATAATTAACTCAGGTTTATCCTTGAAATAGAAGAATGAGTAAATCAGACATTCTATAAATATAGTTCACCACTTTAACAGACAAAAATAGAAAATCCCTGATCATTCCAGATGCAAAACACTGTTTGATAGAGTTCAATATTTATGTTCATAATTTGAGGAAACTTAAAACAATAAGAAAAATAGCTAACTGTGACAAAACAATTAGATTAAAATAAAATGTAAGGTAACATCTTTGTGACATAGGGCAGAGAAAGACTTATTTCTTTTAATTGAAATATAGTGACTTATTCATACGTGCGTGCTAAGTGCATGCATGCTAAGTTGCTTCAGTCATGTTCGACTCTTTGCAACTCCATGGGCTGTAGCCCACCAGGCTCCTCTGTCCATTGGATTCTCGAGGTAAGAATACTGGAGGGGGTTGCCATAGTTGATTTATAACGTTGTGTTAATTACTGACGTGCAGGAAATTGATTTAGTTTTATATATATATATAAAACTCCAGTTTTATACCTTTGCCTGGAAAATCCCATGGACGGAANAGTATTGGAGAAAGACATAATCATGGCAGAAATTTTAGAGGTGAATTGATGTTTGGTGCCTGTGAGGATTTGCTGTATGATGCAAGGAACCCAAAGCTGGTGCTCTGTGACAACCTAGAGGGGTAGGATGGGGAAGGAAGTGAGAGAGAGGGTTAATAGAGAGGGGACATTTGTATACCTATGGCTGATTCAAGTTGATGTATGGCAGAAACCGTCACAATATTGTAACGTAATTATCCTCCAATTAAAAATAATATTAAATTTAAAAAAGAAAAAGCAAATCAATTATTAATACCAAGAAAAAGAAATAAAAACTGTACAAGAAGGAAAATAGGAGAACATATTATGATGCTTAGTTTGGAATAATCTCCATTTCATATAAATTGCATCCAAAGATGGAAAAGAGGAAAGTTGACTCTATTAGTCTAATGGTGCTGCCATAGAAAAGTACCACAAACTGGGTAGCTTTGACAACAGAAACTTACTATCTCACAATACCAGGGACTGGGAGTCCAAAAGCAAGGTGTTGGCAGTGTTGGTTCTTTCTGAAGGGAGGAGGATCTGTTCCAGGCATCTGTCCATGGTTTATAGATGGCTGTCTTCCTGGTCACTTGGCATTTTCCACATACACATTGTCTGAATTTCCCCCTTTTATAAAGAATAAGCCCACCTTACTGAGCTTACTTTAATTAATTACTTCTGTAAAGATCCTACTTCCAAATAAGGTCACATTCAGAGGCATGGAGAGTTAGAACTTCAAAATATGAATCAGTGAGACAATTTAGCCCATAACACTAATCAACACATTTCATGAGGTTAGTTTATCTTTGACATTAAAATCAAATAAGAATTTCGTTGAATAAGCACTGCTTTGTTACAGTATAATAAAGATATGTATAGGTCAGTTTCAAGTATGAGCAGAGAGATAATCATCTTAAATAACTGAATCCAAAAGCATACCAAAAAATTTTATAATTAACTCAGGTTTATCCTTGAAATAGAAGAATGAGTAAATCAGACATTCTATAAATATAGTTCACCACTTTAACAGACAAAAATAGAAAATCCCTGATCATTCCAGATGCAAAACACTGTTTGATAGAGTTCAATATTTATGTTCATAATTTGAGGAAACTTAAAACAATAAGAAAAATAGCTAACTGTGACAAAACAATTAGATTAAAATAAAATGTAAGGTAACATCTTTGTGACATAGGGCAGAGAAAGACTTATTTCTTTTAATTGAAATATAGTGACTTATTCATACGTGCGTGCTAAGTGCATGCATGCTAAGTTGCTTCAGTCATGTTCGACTCTTTGCAACTCCATGGGCTGTAGCCCACCAGGCTCCTCTGTCCATTGGATTCTCGAGGTAAGAATACTGGAGGGGGTTGCCATAGTTGATTTATAACGTTGTGTTAATTACTGACGTGCAGGAAATTGATTTAGTTTTATATATATATATAAAACTCCAGTTTTATACCTTTGCCTGGAAAATCCCATGGACGGAAGAGCCTGGTAGGCTGCAGTCCATGGGGTCGCTAACAGTCAGACACGACTGAGCGACTTCACTTTCACTTTTCACTTTCATGCATTGGAGAAGGAAATGGCAACCCACTCCAGTGTTCTGGCCTGGAGAATCCCAGGGACGGGGGAGCCTGGTGGGCTGCAGTCTATGGGGTCACACAGAGTCAGACACAACTGAAGCGACTTAGCAGCATATATATATATATATATATATACATTTGTTTTTATATTCTTATTCTTTATGGCTTATCATAGGATATTGACTATAGCTCTCTGTGCTATATAGAATGACCTTGTTGTTTATCTATTCTATATATAAATGCTTACATCTGCTAATTCCAAATTCCCACTCCATTCCTCCCCCAACCCTCTCCCCCTTGGCATCACCAATCTGTTCTCTCTGTCCATGATTCTATTTCATAAATAGACTTGTTTGTGCCATATTTTAGCCTCCACCTACAAACGATATCACATGGTACTTGTCTTTCTCTTTCTGACTTACTTCACTTAATATGATAATCTCTACTTGCATCCATGTTGCTGCAAATGGCATAATTTCATTCCTTTTTATGGTTGAGTAGTATTCTGTTATATATATGTACCACATCTTTAAAAATACTTTTATTTATTTATTTTAATTGGAGGACAATTACTTCACAACACTGTAGTGGTCCCTGCTACACATCAACACAGATCAGCCTTAAGCACATATGCCTGCCCCCCATCCTGAACCCCTCTTCCACCTCCCTCCCCAATGCACCCCTCTGGTTGTCCCAGAGCACTGGCTTTGAGTGCCCTGCTTCATGCATCAAACTTGCACTGGTCATCTGTTTTACATATGGTAATATACATGTTTCAGTGTTATTCTCTCATATCATCCCACTCTTGCCTTCTCACACATTGTCCAATAGTCTGTTCTTTAAATCTGTGTCTCTTTTGCTGCCCTGCATTTAGGATCATCATTACCATCTTTCTAAATTCCATACATATGCATTAATACACTGCATTAGTGTGTCTCTTTCTGACTTACTTTACTCTGTAAAATAAGCTCCAGTTTCATCCACCTCATTAGAACTGACTCAGATATGTTCTTTTTTATAATTGACTAATATTCCATTATGTATATGTACAACAACTTCCTTATCTATTTGTCTACCAATGGACATCTAGGTTGCTTCCATGTCCTAGCTATCGTAAACAGTGCTGCGATGAACAATGAGGTACATGTTCCTCGTTCAATTCTGATTTCCTTGATATGTGTGCCCAGCAGTGGGATTATTGGGTCATATGGCAGTTCTATTTCCAGTTTTTTAAGGAATCTCCACACTGTTCTCCACAGTGTCTGTACCCATTTTCATTCTCACCAACAGTGTAAGAGCATTCCTTTTTCTCCACACCCTTTCCAGCATTTATTTTTTGTAGACTTTTTGATGGCAGTCATTCTGACCAGTGTGAGATGATACCTCATTGTGGTTTTGATTTGCATTTCTCTAATAAAGAGTGATGCTGAGCACTTTTTCATGTGTTTATTAGCCATCTGTATGTCTTCTTTGGAGAAATATCTGTTTAGTTCTTTGGTCCTATTTTTGATTGGGTTTGTTTTTCTGGTGTTGAGCTGCATGAGCTTCTTGTATATTTTGGAGATTAATTCTTTGTCAGTTGCTTCATTTGCTATTATTTTCTCTGATTCTGAAGATTGCTTTTTCACCTTGCTTATAGTTTCCTTCATTGTGAAAAAGCTTTTAAGTTTAATTAGGTCCCATTTGTTCATTTTTGCTTTTATTTCCATTACTCTGGGAGGTGGGTCATAGAAGATTATGCTGTGATTTATGTCAGTGTTCTGCCTATGTTTTCCTCTAGGAGTTTTATAGTTTCTGTCCTTGCATTTATATCTTTAATTCATTTTGAGTTTATTTTTGTATATGGTGTTAGAAAGTGTTCTAGTTTCATTCTTTTACAGGTGGTTGACCAGTTTTCCCAGCACCACTTGTTAAAGAGATTGTCTTTTCTCCATTGTATATTTTTGCTTCCTTTGTCAAAGATACAGTGTCCATAGGTGAGTAGATTTATCTCTGGGCTCTCTATTTTGTTCCATTGATCTGTATTTCTGTCTTTGTGCCAGCCATACTATCTTGATGACTATAGCTTTGTAGTAGAGTCTGAAGTCAGGAAGGTTGATTACTCTAGTTCCATTCTTCTTTCTCAAGATTATTTTAGCTATTCAAGGTTTTTTGTGTTTCCATACGAAATGTGAAATTATTTGTTCTAGTTCTATGAAAAATATCATTGGTAGCATGATAGAGATTGCATTGAATCTGTAGATTGCTTTGGGTAGTATACTCATTTTCATTATATTGATTCTTCCAATCCATGAACATGGTATATTTCTCCATTTATTTGTGTCCTCTTTGATTTCTTTCATCAGGGTCCTATATTTTTCTCTATAGAGGATTTTTGTTTCTTTAGGTAAATTTATTCCTAAGTATTTTATTCTTTTTGTTGCAATGGTGAATGGGATTGTTTCCTTACTTTCTCTTTCTGTCTTCTCATTGTTAATATACAGGAATACAAGGGATTTCTGTGTATTAGTTTTATATCCTGTAACTTTACTATATTCATTGATTAGCTCTAGTAATTTTCTGGTAGTGTCTTTAGAGTTTTCTATGTAGAGGATCATGCCATTTGCAAACAGTGAGAGTTTTGCTTCTTCTTTTTCAATCTGGATTCCTCTTATTTCTTTTTCTTCTCTGATTGCTCTGGCTAGGACTTTCATAACTATGTTGAATAGTAGTGGTGAGAGTGGGCACTCTTGTCTTATTCCTGATTTTAGAGGAAATGCTTTTAATTTTTCACCATTGAGGATGTTTCCTGTGGGCTTGTCATATATTGCTTTGTACCACATCTTCCTTATCCAATCTGTCAGTGTTTACTGTTGTTTCCACTTCTTGGCTATTGTAATAGTGCTGCTATTAACATATGTGTGCATGTACCTTTTTAAATTATACTTTCGTCCAGATATATGCCTAGAAGTGGGACTGCTAGATCATATCATAATTCTATTTTTAGAACCTCCATACTATTTTCCACTGTGGTTGCATCAACTCACATCCACACCAACAGTGTGGAAAAGGAGAATGACTTCTTAAATTGAAGTTTAAATGCATAAATCACAAGGCAGAACAAAACATCTAAACTAAATATTAATACCAAAATTAAGAATTTTAGTTCAATTGAGAGCACTATGCACAAAGTTCCTATTCCTATCAAAATGGGATAATATATTTGTGGTATCTAAACCAATAAAGAATATATTTTTGAGCATATAAATAACTCTTAAAATTTGATAAAGTAAGAACTCTCATAGATAAAATGGACAAGGTAATTTATAGGAGAGGAAACCCAAGAAGTTAACAAGCATTCATCAAGGTGCTCAAAATCACTGGTAACTTGTGAAAGGCAAATTAAAACCATTAGATTGGCCAAAAAGAGAATGCTGGATAATGCCAAGTATCAGTGAGGAAGTGGGGACAGACAGATTTTCACACACTGCTAGAGCAATGGTAGGCTGGAGGCAATTCATCATGACTTAGCCTTTTTAAGCAGCCATTAGCCTTATGAGCGTGTAATTTTACTTGGGCATAGATCACAAGGAAATGATTCTTTGGGTTTGAAAGGGACATGAAAGAAATTTGAAATACCCTGGGTATTTAGTACTGTGAATGAGAATAGAAAAAAAACGTGATAAGTAAACATCATGGAGTATTACTTGACAACTAGAATCAAAGAATTAAATATACACATGCTTGGTGAAAAAAGTTAGAAACACAAAGAGATATATACTACAATGTCATTTACAAGAATTAAAAAATTATAGACACTCAAAAATACATATATTTCAAAAACATATTAAAGTAAAAAGATATACATAATAAGCATTAACCTGACTGGTAGTGGTATGAGGATAAAATAAGACACATAAACAGAGGAAGGAAGGAATCAACAGAGGGAGGAGGGATAAAGAAAGACATGTTAGTTAGCTATTATTGTAACTATAATGCATAACAAATACTAGAATTTCAGTATTACAACAAACATTTATTTCTCATGCATGTGCAGGTTATCTGGGAGTTGGTTGACCTAGCCTGGAACTTGGTTACAGGTACAGATTGAGTCCAGGTCTGTTCGATGTTTCTCATCCTCCTTAGACTAGTGGGTATCCAAGGTATGTTTTTCTTGTGATGAGAAACAGGAGCTCAAGTGTGTGAGTTTAACCAGGATAATGCAATTGGACCAATATTTCATTGGCCTGAAGCAAGTCATATGGCCAAGCCCAAGTCAAGTATCAGGAAAAATGCTCCACCCACCAGAAGGCCCTGGCAGGAGTGTAAATATATCAATCAGAAAGTTAAACTTTGGGAATCAATAATTCCATTTACTGTGATTGGAGGATGGATAGATAGATGTTATATACGCACATTTGTGGGTACATAGACACATACATACATACATTTGTAACAAAGGAGTTTTGCATGGACAAGTAATGATAACAATACATAAACTGAGGAGTGTGACTAATCAGCCTTATGTATCTAATGTCCCCAAAACAACACCAAAACTAACAACACTTAGGAACAGTAAGTGAGTAGAAAGTTGAGACTGAACATCACAGGCGGCACTGCAAAATATCCTAATTGATACTAGTCATCTCCATACTCATTATAGGGCTTCCCCAATGGTTCAGTGGTAAAGAATCCACCTGCAATGCCGAAGACCCAGGAGGTGCAGCTTCGATCCCTGGGTGGGGGAGATCCCCTGGAGGAGGGCATGACAACCCACTCCGGTATTCTTGCCTGGAAAATCCCATGAATAGAGGAGCCCAGCGGGCTACAGTCCATAGGGTTACAAAGAGTTGGGCATGACTGAAGTGACCATGGGGTTACAAAGAGTTGGACATGACTGAAGTGACTGAGCGCACACACATACTCAGTATGGAAAATAACGGTACAAAGAGAATGTATTATTCTTTTTGTTTAGAACCTGAAAATGTACTATTTACAAAAATAAGTAGAATCCGCATTGCTTAATAGAGCTAAGATGTAGTTTTGTTCTAAGCAATGCAGCAACATAGGTGAGAGCTTCTAAAGCTTTGAAGTTCCAATATAAAGACGAGGCCCATTCTAATTCTACTCTATTTTGAGGTGCTTAAGGTACTAAAGCCAGCTCTTTGCTACTATGTACATATTTAGCATATCAGAATGAAAACTGAAGATCTGTCTAGTTAAAGCTATGGTTTTTTGAGTAGTCATGTATGGATGTGAGAGTTTTACTATAAAGAAAGCTGAGCGCCCAAGAACTGATGCTTTTGAACTATGGTATTAGAGAAGTCCCTTGGACTGCAAGGAGATCAAATCAGTCCATCCTAAAGGAAATCAGTCCTGAATATTAATTGGAAGGACTGATGCTGAAGCTGAAACTCCAATACTTTGGCCACCTGATATGAAGAACTGAATCACTAAGAAAAGACCCTGATGGGGAAATATTGAAGGCAGGAGGAGAAGGGGACAACAGAGGGTGAGATGGTTGGATGGCATCACCAACTAGTTGGACATGAGATTGAGCAAACTCCAGGAGTTGGTGATGGACAGGGAAGCCTGGCGTACTGCAGTCCATGGGGTCACAAAGAGTTAGACACGACTGAGAGACTGAACTGAACTGAACTGAGCTGAATAAAAACCAAAGATTTTACACAAAGGCTGCTAATGAAAATCTGTTAATGGAAAAGAATTTGGTAGATATGACCACATCTAAGTTAAAGACTTCAATTTTGACAAATCAGCAAAATATTGTGAAAAAGATATTTACAAAAGAGATGTGGAATTGGTATCTAGAATATTTAAGAAGCTTTACAAACAAATAAGAAAAAGAAAGCAAATTTTAAACAACAACAACAAAAAATGGGCAATGGACATGAACAGGCAATTGATAGATGGGGAAGTGTAAACAGCTATTAAGTATATCTTTCATATCAGAGACATGCAAAATTTTAAAGAGATGTTATCTTATACCTATCAGATTGGTAAAAGTTAGAAAGTGGAGAAATTTTACCCTTTCTGGTGGTGAAATTATGAATTGCTGCAAATTCTATAAAGCAATCTGAAAGTACTTAATGAAGTAAAGTATGAGTATACCCTCACAACTTGGAAACTCCACGCTTGGGAATATAATCTAGAAAACATCTTGCTAAGAAATCTATAAGTAAACATGATGATAGAGTATTGTTTTAGCATTATTTGTGGTACCAAAGAGTTGAAAGCAATCTAACTACCCTCAAGAGAATATAAGTTCCCATTAGATATCCGCTAGGGAAATGGATAAGTAAAATGGGCTCCATGTAAGAGTCAGAAATGGTATATGCATTGGTATTGACATAATCTGCAGGACTCCAAAGCAATAAACTGGCTTTATACAGAGAAAACTGTATAGCTGTCAAAACATTCTTTGAGATGAAAAGTGAAAAAAGAGAATGAGTTTTTTTATGGGTGTATAATTGCTTTACAATGTTGTGTTAGTTTCTGCTATACAATGAAGTGAATCAGCTATGAAAGTGAAAGTGAAGTCGCTCAGTCTTGTCCGACTCTTTGCAATCCTGTGGACTGTAGCCCACCAGGCTCCTCCGTCCATGGGATTCTCCAGGCAAGAACACTGAAGTGGGTTGTCATTTCCTTCTTCAGGGGATCTTCCCTGACCAGAGATTGAACCTAGGTCTCCCGCATGGCAGGCAGATGCTTTAACCTCTGAGCCACCAGGGAATCAGCTATAAGGATACATATATCCTTCCCTCTTGGTCCCCTTTCCCACTCCCTCTCCCAACCCCACCCCTCTAGGCCATCACAGAGCACTGAACTGAGCTCCCTGTGCTTTATAGCAGGCTCCCACTAGCTGTCTATTTTGCATATGATAGTGTATTTATGTCAAACCTAATCACTTTGTCCCACCCTCCCCTTCCCCATTGTGTCCAAATGTCCATTCTCTGCATCTGTGTCTCTCTATTACTGCTCTGGAAATAGGTCCATCTGTATCATTTCTAGAGTCCACATTTACATGTTAATATACAATATTTGTTTTTCTCTTTCTAATTGACTTCACTTTATATGACAGACTCTAGGTCCATCCACATGTCTACAAATGACTTAGTTTCCTTTTTATGGCTGAGTAATATTCCATTGTATAGTTATAGCACATTACCATCTATATGGGCTTCCCTGGTGGCTCAGATGGTGAAAAATCTGCCCGCCAATGCAGGAGATGCAGGTTCAATCCCTGGGTCGGGAAGACCCCCTGGAGAAGGAAAAGGCAACCCGCTCCAGTATTCTTGCTTGCAAATTCCACGGACAGAGGAGCCTGGCAGGGTACAGTCCATGGGGTTGCAAAGAGTCAGACATGACCTATCACGCATGCACACACACATACACACCATCTATATAACTTTAAAATGCATGCATAAACAACACAATAGAATCTTACAAATAGACACTAATAAACTAAATAAACAGGTAGAAGGTAAATAAGAAGAATCTACAGAAAAACTCTTTAAAAGGTGTTGATGGGAGTGCTGAGGGATACTAGGGAATGGGATCAAGTTAGACACAAAATAAAATAAGATGAAATAAAACTAAAATAAGATAGGGGTCTTGCAAGAATGAGTGTTTCATGAATTATCTCAGTTCTACTTCAGAATAAACAGCAGTTTGGATTCCTATAACAACTCTCTTTATTTCTTTGTAAAGTATTATGATCGGAAAGTATATTTTCAACTTCTTGGAGGAGTCCAGCACCAGAAAGCAAATTAGAATGGAAGGAAACAATGCCATTTATAGATTCTCTTGCCTAATCATTCATTTATATGCAGTAGTGGAACAGTGCTGGTCTAGGGAAATATTACACTGGTTTTGAAACAAGTTTACAGCAGATGAGTGAACTTAAACAATGGCATTTGTATAAGTTAACTTGTTTTCTCTTTGTTCACATGCAGTGACCATCATTTGGGGACTAAACACCCAATCAAATAACCCTTTGTATCTGAGCAGATAATTGATTGCCAGAAAATCTGCAGGCTAAAAATGTTCCAACACAAGTCAGGCAGCTCCAAACCTCTCTTCATCTTTTTGAACAAATAGAGATCCTAAGAATGGCCTGAACCCTAAGCAAGTACAAAGTTCTGACAGAACATAAAGGTGGCACCTCAAATAATTTTAAATAGACGTTATCTTCCCACTCATGTGAAGTGAAGGGAAAGTTGCTCAGTCATGTCCGACACTGTGATCGCATGTACTATACAATCCATGGAATTCTCCATTCCATGACCAGAATACTGGAGTAGGTAGCATTTCCCTTCTCCAGAGGATCTTCCCAACCCAGAGCTCAAACCCAGGTCTCTCTCACTGCCCGCAGATTCTTTACCATCTGAGCCACAAGGGAAGCCCAAGAATACTGGAGTGGGTAGCCTTTCTCTTCTTCAGCAGATCTTCCCAATCCAGGAATCAAACCAGGTCTTCTGCATTGCAGGCGGATTCTTTACCAACTGAGCTATGAGGGAAGCTGTTTCCACTCATGCTGCTGCTGCTGCTAAGTCGCTTCAGTAGTGTGCGACCCCATAGACGGCAGCCCACCAGGCTCCCCCGTCCCTGGGATTCTCCAGGCAAGAACACTGGAGTGGGTTGCCATTTCCTTCTCCAGTGCATGAAAGTGAAAAGTGAAAGTGAAGTCACTCAGTTGTGTCCGATTCTTTGTGACCCCATGGACTGCAGCCCACCAGGCTCTCCGTCCATGGGATTTTCCAGGCAAAAATACTGGAGTGGAGTGCCATTGCCTTCTCTGGTTTCCACTCATAATAGGGAGCAATTAGTGTAACAGGGTTAAATTGCTGTCTTTACTTGGAACCTGTAAACGTGCTGTTTATTAATGAAGGTTAATGGGACCCATGCTGCAAAACAGTGCTATGGTGTGGATCTCTCCCAAGCAGGTCTTCAACATGGGCAAGAAAGAGTTTCTCCAGCCCTGGAGCTCTAATACAAAGTAAGACAAGACCCCTTTACATCTGGCTCCACTCTATTCTGGGCTGCTTAATGTACCAGTGCCAGCTCTTTGCCACTAGACGTATATTTAGCATATTGGAAGGAAAACCAAAAGCAAGGATTTTACATAGGAGCTAATCAGATAATTACATGGGTATCCAAAAGCCAGACAGTAAGGGATAGTGGAAACAATATAATTAAATAACTTGAGGGAGGCAGGAAGACTAGGGGAGAGGAGTGTCTGCCTTGGAGCCTGGATGCTGAATACATTTTATCAAAGAAGGAAATCGAAAGAAGACTTTGATGCAGAAGCACATTCACTCTCAGAAGATGGATGGCAGTTAATAATCCCAAACCTCCCCCTTGACCTAGTGTTTGGGTTTTCAGCGAGAACTCAAATTGTGATTCTAATCGAAAACAGAATGGCAAGGAGGACTGGGGAGGAGTGAACAATTTCACCACATTCCAGGTCAATTCTTCTAATTCCCAAGGCTTGGGGATGACAGCCACGAGAAATTTAGGATCCCTAAGAATGGCATTCTATAAATACTGATTATTTTCAGTTAACGTTCTTGTTGTCAGTATACAGCATTTCCATTTGCCACAGTCTTCCGGGCCCTTTCTGAAGCTGCCCCAAATGAAGCCTCCAAGGGGCTGGCGATCATTACTCCCAGGTCCCAGATGGCGAGGCTGAGAGGTTAAGTGAGTTGCCTCAGGCCACACACTTCATTTCAAGGCCTCAGGTGCCAATATGGGATTATCTCTGTAAGTTTCTGACTCTTTGTATGACAAATAAATCTTCCCAGGGTAAAACACATCGTATGGCATCTGCTGTTTGTATAGTATGAGAAACTCTCCTTAGCAGTGCAGACCTCTTGGGATGTCACATCTACCTGTTGGGGTACCCAGCAGGTGTTCATCTACAACTCCCCTTGATAACACGAGTGGACATCATATTTATTCAGCAGCAAGAACAGGAGGATCATTCAAAGAACAAGTGTTGAGTGGGCCCCAGATCTTCCAGGTCACTGGCAAGCTTGAGACACATCATAAGCATTGGTTATGAATTTTAAGAACATTTTAAGCAGTTTAAGAACACTGGTTCTTAAAATGTGTTACTTAGGGAGAGGATCAAACTACTCTCCTAAGAAGGCAGCAGGATATGGACAGGAAGAGGGAAAACTTAGACTGGATTTTATTCTTGAATTTGAGCATCACTTTCCTGGTCTGCAAGGGGAGGGAGGGGTTACTAATAGGGTTGTTGTATGTGCCCCGCAAATTCCTCACCTCCAGAAATTCCGAATGAGACTTTCCTTGGAAATTGAGTCTTTGCAGATGTAGTCAAGTTAGCATGAGATCATTAAGATGGCTTCCAATCCAAAATGACTGATGTCTCTACAAAAAGGGGAAATTTGGACACAAGAGAGACATGAGCAAAGGAAAGACACATGAAGAGACACAGAGAGAACAAACACTGTGAAAACGGAGGACTGGAGTGAAGAACCTGCAAGCCAAGGAATGCCAAGGATCGCTGTGAACCACCAAAAGCTAGGAAGAGGCAAGGAAGTATATTTCCGCTCCAGGTGTCCAAGGGGACACAGCTCTTCCATAATCTTGATTTCAGACTTTCAGCCTCCAGAACTGAGACAATACATTTCTATTGTCCTAAGTCACCCAGTTGGTGGTACTTTATTACAGCAGCCCTGGGAAATTAATTCATTGTAAATATTAAAAGTAATTATTTAGGTAAAGTGCATATGAGGACCTCAATAAATTTAAGTTTCCTTCTTCAAAGAAAAAAAGTTGATACACTGGAATGTGGACAAATCCTGCCCCCTTTCTCTCTGAAATTTCACTCTGGTCTGACCACATGGCAGATGGATTTCTGAGTCTGTTGAGAACTGCCTTAAATTCTCCAGATCAATGCCAGAAATTATCTGGTTTCCTGGGAGGATTTCTGAATTAGAAAGGACTGAGAACTGAGCCAAAATTCCTAGGTCTGAGCTGAAACAGAGGAAACTTCTGACTGGAACATAAGCTGTCATTTATTGGGAAGAGCTGGGAAGCCTTTCTCCAAGGGACATTGGAACATAGTGTCAGATCAAGCCTAACTCCTATACCCTGGGTCCCCCTCTCACTCCACAGCTGGGGCCCCTTAATACTCACCTGCAGGGTCAGCGCTGGCCAAGGTTCTCAGACTCTATAACCCTTAAAAGAGCAGCTGCTTTGAGGGGTTTTGGATGCAGCGGTTGAAATGGACACTGGAGTCAGACTGCCTGGGTTGGTTCCAACTCTGCTACTTACAGTGCATCCTCAGGCGAGTTATTCTCCAAGCCTTACTTTCTACCTTGGAGAAGTGGGCATGATAATAATAGTACCCAAACCACAGGCTTATTGTGGGGATTAGTTAACATAGCCAAGCATATGAATGGGTATTGGGTATGAAGTATTATGTACGTGTTTTCTTATTACTGCTACTGCTGTCATTGACAGCTAGTCCCCATCTGCTCTCCGATACTGACAGCTGGTTCCTAACTCAAGCCTGAAGCCCTTGTCTTGACAGCTTGCCTAGTATCTAGTTTTTTTAAATCCAAGATCCATATCAGAGTCTCTCAACCACCTCAAACCACTGTCATGAAAGGGAATCCACTATCCATATCCACTATGTGGCCCCACGATCCTCTGCTCTCCTGATCCTGCCCACCTGCCAGGATGTTCAAATGCTTTGAACTCTCTATCACTGGGCTCCACCTTCTCATAGTGTCACGTGATGATCCCCTGTGTTAACTCCTCCAGTGATGACAAACGGCTGGGCTCTTACCTGCCACCTGACAACCAGGATGGACCTGTATCACATCTCAGTAGCTGGAGTGTCCTTCAAAAATCTGCCCAGATGTCCACAGGCAGGCTGGATGCCTCCTGCTGACTCCCATTTCCTGTGGTAAATGGATTCCTGTCTAAATGTGAGACTGGATGTTTCCACAACCCGCCAAAATGGAATCTGCTCATTTTGACCACAAAGCTGCTAAACATTAAAAATATGTGGTGACTACACAGGCACTTGACAATGTCTATGTAATGTCAAACCCATGATGCACAAGGCATTACATTTGATTGAATCAAGTCATAAAATTAAGCAGAATTAGAAAGTCAACATTTGTAAGACTTTGTAAAAGCTTCTTTCATTTTACAGTAGCTATTCTAACTCTTCAATGAGTGGTATTTAGAATAAACATCAACAACAAAATACCAGTCAAAAGTTAAATCCTTTTCTATTCTTCACTTCTTCAGGATGACTCTGTGTGTGCATGTGTGTTAAATTGCTTTAGTAGTGTCCAACTCTTTATGACCCTATGGGCTATAGCCCACCAGGTTCCTCTGTTTATGAATTCTCCAGGCAAGAATACTGGAGTGGGTTGCCATACCCTCCTCCAAGGGATCTTCACAACCCAGGGATCAAACCCATGTCTCTTATATCTTCTGCACTGGCAGGCAGGTTCTTTATCACTAGCACTACCTGGGAAGCCCCAGGATGACTCCACCTGTACAGTATTAAATTCTACAAATTGAAGAGTTAAAAGGGTAACAGATACGAGGAACATGAAGGGAGTAAAGCCTGTTAAACTAACATTTGTCAAGTATTAATTATATTTCAGACTCTCTGCTAATTGTTTCACACAAATAATATAGTTGAGTACTTATAACAGACTTGTAAATTAGGTACTAATGCTATGTCTGCTTTGTTTTCTAACAGATAAGGAAACTGAGGCACAAAGGAGATGAAATAACTTGAACAAGATTCAAAGTCTACTTCAGCTGAAACCTGAACCTAGGTCCAAGTTCAGATGCTGGACGATGAAGTTGAAGAAATTAAACTCTTTTACACGTTTTCTTCCTTTTCCAGTTGGTTTTGGTTCCTATAGCATGGTGATGTCCAGCTAAGCATGCCCCTTCCAAATGTATTCAGTGACATTTGCTTGTGAGAGCCTCAGTCACAAACACTACTCTCATTGTCCCAGCATAATGCAAAGTCACTGTGGCTCTGGGCAGCAGAGGCTGTGAGTTCCTTTTCAGCTTCATTAACTAACCTTGAGGAGGCTGGGATGGGGGAAACACTAAAACCCAGTTCTCCCAGCCAGCAGCCAGCCTAGCCAGTGGACAGAAGCAGAATGTGACCAAGGTCTGTCTTGGTTGATGGTTCACTCCTGGATGAAGTAGTCCCTGCAAGTTGATCTTTGGGGATTTCAAATCTATTGATGAAAATGGGAATAAAGAAGGGATCTTGATAAAAATGTTGAGGAATGTAGGCAGGAAATGATGGCAAAATTCTCCCCACCCCTACCAAAGAAAATGGTTTTAGAAAGTTGAGTCTCTACCCCTGTTCCTGTCTCCTCCTTAATCTACCCCTAAATCATCTTCAGGGAACTGGACCGGTTGCTTTCTCCCTGGCAATAACAGGCAATTCCAACTACAAGCCAATTAGAATACACCCAGAGCTGCCAGTAAAATGTTTCACTGATTTCACTTTATTGGTTTCATAAAGCAAGAGAAAGAAATCAGAGATAGTCCAGAGCCTCACCAAGATGCAAGTGTCTTTATGAAGCAGACTGAAGCCTGCCTCCATGGGCTCCCCATTCCACATCCTTCCTCCACCCAGATGTTTTTAGCTGCTGCCACCTGCCCACGATCCTGTGGTGTTAGGACACCAGCTCACAGATCTGAGCTGTATAGTCCTTACTTCCCTGGATATTTGATCGGTGAAGGGTTCACTTACTTCCCTGGATATTTGATCGGTGAAGGGTTCACTTACTTCCCTGGATACTTGATAAGTGAAGGGTTCACGTCCTTTCTCTGAGCCTTAGTTTCCTCCTCTGTCAGTTTCAGCTGCTACCCCCTTTATACCTATCTCAGGCACGGGTGTCACTTAAGATCTTAGAGAAGTGACCCCTCGGAAATGCAAGGGACTGTCTTCCTTCTCTTTCCGCTCCCCACATCACACTTCTGCGTTTCCAGGCTCGGCATAAATTATCCTTGCTCCTATTGACTCCTTACTGCAAGTACTTGCCTCTGTGTGTGTGTTTGTGAATGCACGTGCCTAGCATGTCTGTAGGCTTGTCACTCTTTCTTTGTTCTTTCCCAAGGCTTCCGCGAGAGTAGTGAATGGAATGGAATGTCCTTGACCAGCCCTCCCCCTCACCGGGAGGAGGATGGGCCACCTACGGCCACCCCGCGCTAGCCAACCCCTCCCCCATCCTCATGAGGGCTGTGGATGGAATGAAAGCTGAGGAAGAGTGATTCGATTATTTGCCTGACCTTTGCCAGTGCCGGAAAGTGTGTAGATCCACGTGCTTTCCTCCAGTGCCCCTTCGGGACCTTTCTGAACGTGTTTCCGATGGAGCCCTCCTGCGGCTCCGTGGAATCAGGGCTGGATGTAGTTCAAAGCCGAAGGGACCGTCTCCCAGCACTACGCGCCCCCACCACGCCACCCCATCCCCTTTACCTCGCTTCGTGTTCACTACAAATAACATTACTGACAGTAATTAGCTGCCCAGAATAACAAGGACATTATCTTTGCTCAGCTTTACTCCAAAGGCACATGAGCAAACCTTACTGTGCATAAGCACAGTTAAAGTACATTTGAAAATCCCCTATTAGAATCCTGGAAAACATGACCCTTGCACTTCCTTATAACCCTGAGAGACAATTTTCCTCTTTATTAGACTGGATTTTCCTTTGGGGTAGAGTACAAAGAGGTGGAGAGAAAACTTGTGTTTAAGAAAGCTATCAATTTGTTCATGTTTTTTGACAGCCTCATTGCTTGATTGGAATCACTTTACCATACACCCTCTCTCTCATGCATTTCTTGGGTTATAAGGCTTCAGGTTGCCTTGAAGTTGGCAATATTGAGGCAAAGCAACAATCAAATGTGCAGCCGGAGAGGGGACAGGGTGAGAAGTTAAGACTCTATTTAAACCACTGAAGAGGTTGGGAAACCAACTTACCAAAATAGCAATATCAAAAAAAAAAAAAAAATCTGAAAAACAAATTCACCACCAAACAGTTTCTACTGCTCCATTTATTTCAACTAGTGTGGTATTAATAGAACGCCTAACAGCAGGGAGTTGGAAAATAAATGTATTCTCACTCACAAGGGAATGACTAAATGACTCACAAATGCAAAAATAAATAAATGGCTCCCTATGAAAATTTGAAACTATATTACCCTGACTGAAACAACTAAGCATTTTAACTGTAACCTAACATGTTAAATTCAATCAGTTTTATTTGAGGCCATAGATAGATCGAGCGATCAATCTCCATTATTCTGGGCCCTTTTTTTCCCTTCATGTTCATAGTGCTATTTTTCTTCCTATAAGACGTTGCAGTTCATTTCCTTGAGACTTCTTCAGTTTAATGGCTGATTCTCAGCCCCCCCCCCCCAAAAAAAGAATCCCCCTCCTTTAGAGGGAGTAGAAACAATAGTGGTTTTTTTTTTTTTTTTTTTTTGAGAAGGGCAAGTCTTAATTCCCTGTAGTAAAGAGGAGAAAGGAGGACACAGGGTGAGAAAAAGGTAACAAGTAGATAAATAATGTGTGTTATATCTTGTTTCAAATGCTATGTTAAATGTTAACAGGTGCTGCCTCCTGACACTATAAAAAGATCAACTTTTTGTCTCCTTTGTAATTTGTGAACAGGTAGGCCCTGAGGACTTGAATGAGGTCATGCCAATTAACTCACCGATTCCTGCAATCAGTGATAATGACATCCTTAGCAACCATCCTATCACTATGGCACCAGCCCGCTGCTATAAAAACCCTTTTCATCTACACTAGTTGGAGGTTAGGTGGCTAAAGCTGTGATCCTGAAAGCCACAGACTGAGAATTTATGTTAACGCTCCACTCTGTCTCACCCAGGGTCATATCTTTCCTCTCTTAAAAGAGGAGCAGCCAGAGAAAAATTTTCTCTGGGTCCAAAAGTTAAGGATTAGGGCTTTTCCCAAACATACTATAAATCATTGGTTGACTCTTTGGAATCATTTCCTACTAAGAGCAGCTAATGAACTTTATCTTTCAACTTTAGGCCAGCCTGATTACACTATACATGTATACTCCTTGCATAAATCTGCTTGTTACTGGACTGCATTTATCCATAAAGACTACATCAGTTACTTCACAGGATAAGAACTGATACCCCAAGCGCAGCTAAATAAAAACCATTAGCAACATCTAAGTGTTTCTTCCCCAGAGTGCTTTAAGTATTTTTTTAGTTCTCTGGAGATAAACTGAATACAAATAAATAACAGAAAGACAGAGACCAGGAATGGATAGTCAAAAAATGTCCTGACTGAGCAAATTTATCTCAACAACCTTCTCCAGCTAGAAACATTTTAGTTTGAGGCAACATTTATTATCCTGAGCCTCTCCTATATGCCCCTGGTTATATTAGGCACTTTGGGAAATCCATAAAAATGTAAGATACTTCAGTGTGTCCTAATTTCAAGGAACTTAAAATCTATGTGGGAAAAAAGAGCAGCATCTGAACACCAATAACAACAAAATTCTGTTTGGAAAGAGCAGGCTTTATGATGTAAGATCTTCCTGGCCATAAGACTTTCTTAAATGACCTCTGACAGTATAAATAAAAAAAGAAAAGAAGGAGGGAAGAAGGTGGGGAAATGGGGAAGAAAGGGAGGAGCAACTAGTCTGAGAAGCAACCACAGACTAAAGAACAACGAAACACACCAGGAGGTTAAGAGAAGGCAGTTGAATATACCCCAGGTCTTTTGCATTTGTTGGTACACTAGCTGGAATGCTCCTTACTCAGGCCTTCACATGACTTGTTCATTTCATTTTCCTATGAAAATACCTTACTTTGCATTTTTCCATTGTTTCTGTCACCCTACCAGAACCGGAGACAGTCCATCCTAAAATAGTGCTACCACAGGTAGGCTGTCAATAAGCTTACTGAATAAATGAATGAATAGAAGGAATTAGTTGCAGGGGATAGAAACTGCACATTGGGGGAGACGGTGTCTGGTAAGAGCAACGTGCAGCATAACTGAGGTAAGCTGTGTTCTCAGATTCCCCAAACGTTGATGACTACTGTAGGGTAGGTCTATGACTTCAGAGATGATTTGCAGAGCTGACATTATCTGTAATGTCAGCAGTTATCATATATTTCTCATTGGAGGATATCAATTCTCCGTTTTCCTAATTGATTCCAGTAACATAGATACCCTGAGTGCTGTATACAGCTCACTGATTGCTGGGCAAACATTATTGAAGTGTCAATATTTGCTCTTTTTCCTAGAGCATCATTTTCGAAAAGACTGCAATTCATTTGGGGACACTTCTCTCATATTTAATGCTTGGGGAGTGCCGATACAAACAAAGTCTTCATTTTATTATTCTTCACCCTTGTTTTGGTCACAGGGATGGCTAGACTTATCCACCATCATGGCTGTCCTTGGGCGGCTCCAGAAGTGCCTCAGTGATGCTGCTACAGTGTTATTGCCACCTCTTCTGATGATCCCTGCAGTTTAGAAAAAGGGACTCTTCTGTAGCTTGGGCCACTGATGGTCAAGGTTCTCGAGTCTATCTTTTGGACTGCTTTAGATATGGCATCTGACTTTCCTGTCTGCCCTCTTGGTCCTCAGTCTCCTGGCTTAACCTGAAGCAAGCTTTGGCCCAACATTGAGACATAAAACACAACAAGAAATCTTTCTACTGTCACATGACTGCATGATCATAAAGCTAAACACATACAATCTACTTAGAAACATTCTCTTCCATCATGGCAAATGTGTGCAGTTGCTTTTTTGGTTAGTTTGTTTTGCCTTAGAGAAGAGAGCCTCAGTCTTGGCAGAATCAGTGAACTTAAGGCTAGATCCTCAGAAGTCCTATGAAGATGGGTTGTTTTTTTTTTCCCTACTTTGATTTTCAGGTGTGAAAAAAAGCCAGATTCCAGTGCTTTCCATAGCCTGGGGAATTCCTGTAGTTCACTTCTCCTGAAGCGTGTGTCCGATGACCTCATTAAATTACTGGGTGCTACTCTAGTCCTGAGCAGTCCCATTTTTCAGGGTTATTTTCTTCCCACTCCCACTGGGTGAGAATCCCAGAGTTGAAATCACACTAGATCAAATCATTATCATGTACATGGAGTTAAGGAAATGTTTTGACCAGTTTTGATCCTAATGCCCCTGGACCTTTGTGTGCTTCAATTCCTGGAAACCCACATTGAAGATATTATCAACTGCTTCATTCCTCCCAGCCATGTTCATGGTAATTGAGGTACTTCTGAAAATGATGAGTGTCTGTGATGATCCTGAGTTATGATCTGATATGATATGAGGTGCCTGATATGAGGTGCCTGATATGAGGTGCCAGGCAGTAATATTTCTAATTAGTCATCACCAGGCCATCTAGACTTTCCAGGAGTTTACTTATAATTGTGTTTCAGATATGCTATTCCCAGTTAGGCAGATGATCATTGTAATTTCTGGTAATGAAATGGCTAGGGAGTCCGTTCTGTGCTGGGAAGAGAGCCAGATCCTGGCACTTTATAAGAAACAAGTGTTATGGTCTAGGATAGAGAGACAAAGCCAGACATTTCCAGCACGGATCAGATTGAGTCTTTACCAATGCCATCTCACATACTTAAGACTGATACATTTTCAAAGCAACATCCTCCAGCCTGAAAGCAACTCTGCAGAAAGCAAAGATATTGGCATTTTTTCTTTCCTCTTTGGACTCTTTATTGTGTCAGAGAGTCACTGTTGGCCTTCCACAATGGCAAAGTCATTTTCTTGCAGTGATCAGTTGTGGTTTGATCAATAATATACACAACCAGCATTGATAAATTATAATGGAGCTTTTTCACTGTTTATAAATAGCTAGGACATGGAAGCAACCTAGATGTCCATCAACAGATGAATGGATAAGGAGGTTGTGGTACATATACACAATGGAATATTATTCACCTATAAAAAGGAACCCTTTTGAGTCAGTTCTAATGAGGAGGATGAACCTAGTGCCTATCATAGAGTGAAATAAATCAGAAAGAGAAAGACAAATATTGTATATAAACACATATACATGGAATCTAGATAGATGGTACTGATGAAATGATTTGCAGGGCAGCAGTGGAGACACAGACATAAAGAACAGACTTTTGGACACAGTGGGGAAAGGAAAGGGTAGGATGATTTGAGAGAAAAGCATTGAAACATACACACTACCATATGTAAACTAGATAGCCAGTGAAGTTTGATGTATGATGCAGGGAACCCAAAGCTGGTGCAGTGCTCTGTGACACCCCTCTAAGAGCGGTAGGTTGGGAGGGAGGTGGGAGAGGAGTTCAAGAGGGAGGGGACGCATGTATATATACCTATGGCTGATTCATGTTGATGTATGGCATAAACCATCACAGCATTATAATTATCCCCTAATCAAAACATAAAAAAATAATGGAGTTTTTGGTGAAAGTTATTGAAATGATTGTGGATAGAGCTCTCTTGATAAGAAAAAAAAAAGGTAAAGATTAAAAGAAGCTTCCCCAAAGGTGTGGGATTGTCAATTCACCTCCTTTTCTGTGTTCCTAATATCTTATATCTCAGATATGTTCATCACAAAATCATCACCTGGTTTCAAACTTCTGGATCTTTAGACATCCCCAGCTAAAAGCTGAAAGCCAGAATCTAAATGGTTTCTTCTCAGTATATCAAGCAATTTTTTTCTTCAACTTCACAGCCATGAAGAGTTTTCTCTTCCGTGGTTGGAATACGTCTCCGTTTAGTTTATTGATGAGTCTGCAAACTACACTTCCCAAGCTGCCTCATCACTGGCTTCTGGCCAGGTTCAATCACTGCCCGGGAGGGTAGAAGGAAGGGAGAAGCTGTCTTTCTGTTTCAGGTGGCAGTATACAGTAATGGTTGAACTCCTCTGTGGTCCAAGCTGCCCTCCTGAAAACCCCTCCCTCTGAGGTCCCACCTCCCACCAGGGAACCCCTGGCTTCTGGCCTCTGTGCTCATGCTCAGTTGCTTCAGTCGTGTCTGACTCTTTGCAACCCTATGGACTGTAGCCCACCAGGCTCCTTTGTCCATGGGATTTTCCTGGCAAGAATACTGGAGTGGCTTACCATGCCCTCCTCCAGGGCAGCAGATCCAGGGAATCTTCCTGACCCAGGGAGCGATCCTGTGTCTCCTTCATCTCCTACATTGCAGATGGATCCTTTACTGCTGAGCCACAGAGGAAGCCCTTTGGCCTCTGTAACATCAACTTTTCCCTGTATTTCTTCAGTCCTAAGGGTGGCAGCAGCTTCTTGCTATTTTTCATCTCTGGATGGCTTCCCTGTCTTCTGTTTTGGCTTCTCCTTTCTTCCACCACCTGCATCATCATTTCTTGTATTAAATTCCCTTCATTTAGAATACTTTGAATGGTTTCTGTTTTCCTGACTGGACTCTGAAATTGCAGCCCAGTATTTTTTTTCTGAGGCTCTTCATTGGCTACAGATACAGATAACAACCATGTTTCAGATCACCTTACCAATAATTAAAATTAACAGCACAAACACAGCAGTAATAATAGCTTTCCTCTCCACTCAACCCCTCCAGTATTCTTGCTTGGAAAATCCCATGGACGGAGGAGCTTGGTAGGCTGCAGCCCATGGGGTCGTGAAGAGTCGGGCATGACTGAGCAACTTCACTTTCACTTTTCACTTTCATGCATTGGAGAAGGTAACGGCGACCCACTCCAGTGTTCTTGCCTGGAGAATCTCAGGGACAGGGGAGCCTGGTGGGCTGCCATCTATGGGGTCGCACAGAGTCGGACACGACTGAAGTGACTTAGCAGCAGCAGCAGTATTATCCTTCCCATTTTTTAGATGTGGAGACTGAGGCTTGAGATAGTTTAAGTAACTTGATCAACAAGTAGCAAAACATTGACCTGAAAGTATGCTCATTTCCCCTCTGGACACTTTGATAACAACCAGTGCCAAGTAGCAAAGACACAGCAACTCCAGAGTGTAATCTTTAAGGGTTCCAGGCGGCATGTCTTTGAGTAACACTGTCCACTGCCAGTCTTAACCTTTGGGATGTACTCCTTCTGCTTAGAGGCATGAAAATGGATCTTTTGTAGGTGTCAAGGACATAGAGAGAGGAACAAATGCCTGAAACCGAGGATAACCATTAATCTCCCTCAGGGTGCTTGTGAGGGATAAGAAAACTGCCCTCTACTCTGGGAGAGCAGTCAGGAAATGTGTTCCCGGTGCTTCCCCCAGGTCCTGGCTGCCTGGGGGGCCACCTGCCTCTGGAGCCAGTGCACAGACTCTGATCTTTCCCTACCCGAGGGCTGAGAGATAAACTGCAGAGAAAAATTAATAAGAGTGAAGGAAGAAAGGCTTCTGAAAACAAAGGAGGGTTGTCTAGACGCGGCTGCATCCTCTTTGCTGGTTCTTTCTTCCTCTTTTTCCATTTTGTCCTAAGCTTTGTGTTCAGACTGATTTGCCTGAGCATTCCTTTCTTTGTCTTTCCCCTCCCATGTCTAAATATGGGGGTGGGCAGGTTGGGAATAAGAACCAAATTAGCGGACTATTGTACCTTTGGGACCAAGGGATTAAAAATAACAGCCTGGTTGTCTGAATCATTTCAATAGCACTGGAGGCATGTGGATGAGTGCCCCAGGAGGGGGAGTTGGGAGCAGAGGGGTTAAGACTCTCACCCTGTATTAGAACTTGATTTATGGCATGGATCAAGTTCATGTTCCTCTCAGGGTCTGGTTTTGAGCAAAAGCAATGACAACCTGCCAAGTCCAAAGTCCAGAATGGTCACGCAGCATATGAATACGTCACCTTGGCCTCTGAGAAGCAAACACGGGTGAGAAGTTGCAAGCCACCTCCCTCTGCCCCTCCTGTCACTCCCACCCCACCCTTCCACCTCCCCCCCCAACCAGCCNCTCGCTCAGTCGTGCTCGACTCTTAGCGACCCCATGGACTGCAGCCTACCAGGCTCCTCCATCCACAGGATTTTCCAGGCAAGAGTACTGGAGTGGGGTGCCATTGCCTTCTCCCACTAGCTACTTTCCTTCAACACTTCCAGAAAAGCGGACAATGGGAAAGACTTGAGAAATACCAATGTTAGCAGGTTGGCCTACGGTTACTCACTGGTTTCTCAACAACACTAGTGTTGCTTGTTTAGCTGTCTTTTTTTCTTCCTTTTCTTTTTTGAGTACACAAAAGGTTGTTTTTGAATATCAAAAAATCAGTAGATACGGGTGACTCTATCCACAAATTCCTGTTTAGATTTCTGCATTTAACAGACACCATATTTTCAATTTGACTGTGTGAAGAGAAGAAAGGGGGAATGGGAAGATATTCTTGCAGACCCTTTGCACAAGCTGGTGAATGGTACATGTGTGTTAGTGCCTGAGAGGCCCTACGGGCACATCTTTTCACACCTGAAGCTAACAAATGCCATGATGACTGAACACTGCAATCATCAGAATGATGGAAAATGCAGTTTTTATGAAAATAAAGCATTTTCATATAAATAAAAGGATGAAGAAATTTAAAAAATAAATTCAAAAGTAAACCTTACAGAAGATAGTTGCCTGCTATATCAATTATCATTAAAAAGAAAAATAGCAGATGGAGAAAGCTGAAGAAACATTAGTGTGGATTGAAAGACAAAGGAAAGAGGAATAAATGACGTCTTAGCATTGAGATGCTCACCTTAGCATCAATTATTACTGGTGAACTCTTCCCTGACAGGGGGAGACGGGGATTGATATAAAAGGGCTTTTTCATTTTTACTTCCTGGAGTTCGTGAATAACTGGCTTCCCAGGTGACAATTACTCTGCTTTCTCCAAACACTCTTCCCTTCCCTGCTTCGACCTCTCACAGCACAAGCACTTAAGAAATAAAAGTCCCATTGGGTCCTCTGGTGCTCTTCTTTCTCTGAATTGCAAGTTTGGCCTTGATGCACCTAGAGTTGGGAGGATGGAAATAGGAAGAGAAAGGCTGCCTTTAACAGAAAAATCTGCTTTTCAGAACTGGGCAACCCTCCAACATCACCTGAAGTTAAAACATATTCCCCAGCTCTGTGAGCCTGTCAACAAGATCCAGACATCAGGCGTTGTGCTACTGGGACAATTTCAGTCCTGCCAGAGTGCCTGAGGGGTGGCATCCAAACGTGCCTGAGGCAAGAACTGGTCTCTGAGAAATGGCTAGTGCCTGGCTTCTGGGTCCCGGTGGAAACACTGTCTGTAGGATACCTTCACCCAAAAGCTCTCCCTAAAGCTTCCAGAAATTCCATGAAGATTAATTTGTAGCACCAGGGTAAACAATGGGCCATATTTGGGCTTTAGAACATCCTAAGGAGATAGTATTTCTCCTTAGACTAAACATTTCTTATTTTCCCAAGAATTTTTTTCCCCCTCTTCTAAGATCTCAGTATCATAGGGGAAACTGTCATAATCAGTGAATTAGTTTGTTCAAATTACATTTCTATAAGCACCTGTCTATGAAGTAATATGGCTTCCCTGATGGCTCAGTGGTAACAAAATCTGCCTGCCAATGCAGGAGACACAGGTTCAATCCCTAGGTCAGGGAGATCCCCTGGAGAAAGGAATGGCAGTCCACTCCAATAGTCTTGCCTGGGGAATCCCATGGAAAGTGGAGACTCATGGGCTACAGTCCATAGGGTTGCAAAGGGTCAAACACAACTTAACAACCAAACAACAACAATGAAAGAATACATCAAGGTAACTTTCTGAAGATACTGGCAATCGACTAGGGGAAGGGTGGGGATGAATATAAAGGTTACAAAAGGATAGTGCATCTTTGCAAAATTAAATGGACAAATGTGGCATTTTACAATCTCAGGCAGGGGTAAGTCACAGAAATCTTCAAAGAGGAGGTAAGACTTAAGTTGTAAGGGAAGATAAAACAGAAGGGGAAAAACACAGTAATTATCCAACTTTTTGCAACATTCACCATTTGGAGCAGTTTCTGAGAGAATGATATAAGACCAGGCATTTTTATTCAGTACTGTGAAAACTATATGGCACAAGGATTGGGATAAGGATTACTTAATTTATTGACTTATGAGCACAGGACTGTTCAACATTGGGAGTCGAGAGACGTCCGAGGCAGCCTGCATTATTTAGTTCTGTATGTTTACGTTTGCTTATTTATTTTTGGTGGTGACAGAAATTCCACTGTGGTCTGCGTACAAAGGGGAATTCATGATAAAGATTGGGGTATAATTGCCTGGTGGTTCAGCAGTAAAGAATCCACCTGCCGTGCAGAAGAGTGGATTCAATCCTTGGGTTGGGAAGATCACCAGGAGAAGGAAATGGCAACCCACTCCAGTGTTCTTGCCAGGGAAATCCCATGGACAGAGGAGCCTGGTGGGCTACAGTCCATGGGGTCACAAAAGAGTTGGACAAAATTCAGTGGCTAAACAACATAATTTATTATAGGAACACTAAAGTATCTTTGTGAAAACCCTAGAAGTGGAACATACCTTCTAGAACTCTGAAAATGGGGACTGAAGAGCTCGGGGCTCCCCATCTCAGCTCTCTTCCTCTCAGCTAATTTATTCCATCTTTCTCTTTCTCAAGACTCCCATTGTTTTGCTCTCATGTCTGAAAACATGGATGCCAGTAATGCTAAAGCTTACTGCTTCACAACCAAAAAAGGTTGAGCTCCTTTTCTCAGTTCCAATTCCCAGATTGGACCAGAAGCTCACCCTAAACCAAACGACTGCCCTTCAAGATGGGATACTCTGCTTCAGGAGAGTACTCACTCCCAGTCCATTCATCCATGCAGGTAAAGGGGAGGGATTACATCGGACTAGCATGGAGGATCCTCTGATGACTACATGTCTGTAGGGGGGAACGAGCTGTCGCTAGAAGAGGGATGTGGGAAAGACAGTCCCGTCAAGAATGGACAATCCTTGCCCTCATGAAGTTTCCAACCTCATGATCTATACACAGAGAATGACACTGTAGTTACATGAATTCAGTTAGAGAAATATATCAGATGGCTTTCAAAACAGAGGGTATCAGGAAGTTTGTACAGAGAAAGTCAGGTTCAAGCTGAGTCTCAAAAAATGTCAAGAGGGTCATCAAGGAGGAAAGGGGGACAAGCATGTCAAAAGTTTGGGGGGCTTGAAATCATGACATAAAGGAGTGAAAAGGTGAGGCTGGAAAGGGGAACAGACCCCATGTCCCTTCGTACCTCTGACCCATCCGCCTTCTCCATCCTCTGGGGAGCAAATGAGATTCTGAAATGATAGAGGCACACTGTGTGGCACTTTTGGCTTTTTTGTTTACGTAAAAGAAATCTTCCAGTTTCTGACTTACTTCACACTGTGGAACAGGCTCTAGGTTCATCCATCTCACTGAAACTGACTCAGATTTGTTCTCTTTATGGCTGAGTAGTATTCCACTGTATATACGTGCCCCATCTTCTTTCTGCATTCATCTGTCAGTGGAGACCTAGGTTGCTTCCATGTCCTGGCTACTGTAAATAGTGTTGTGAGAAGTTTCTGTATAGCACGGGGAGTCTACCCTGGTGCTCTGAGATGACCTAAAAGGGTGGGGTGAAGGGAGGGAAGGGAGGCTTAAGAGGGAGAGGATTTCTGTGTAATTATGGCTGATTTGCCCTGTTGTACAACAAAAGCAAATGGTGTGTTGACAACATTGTAAATCAGTTTTGCCCCAATCAAAAAATAAATTAGAAAAAAAGAGCACTTTCACATCAACTCTTTCATTGGGTTCACACAATTTTGCCATAATGTAATCCCAGGGATGGGGGAGCCTGGTGGGCTGCCGTCTATGGGGTCGCACAGAGTCAGACACGACTGAAGCGACTTAGCAGCAGCAGCAGCAGGTAGAACTCCCCTCCCTGCCCCCACGCCCCACCTACTTTGTTGATGAGAAAAGAAATTTTAAAGGACTATGACTCAACTAAAGTTAGTTTAGGGATAAAACCAGAACTCGAAGCCAGGTTTTCAGTTCCCAACTCAGTGTTCATTCTGCCTCTTCTTGGGGTTTTCCTTTAGTGCCAGTTTAAAGGATCACACCTGGGTCACTAATGATTCACTTTACTATGACAAACCACTCTGATGGTCCCAAATGAATTGTATATGTTTAATTTCAGTCATTTATTAAAGTGTCTTGCAAAACCTCCATTTTCAGATTTTCAAAGGAGAGATCCTTGTCACCTGGAATGGGAGGGGAAGAGGACAAAGAAATGACTTTTCAATAACTTGTCCATTCCTGTGATTCTTTAGTTATAACCAGTACCTGAAGGTTTAAACAGATCTCATAGACACATAAAAGGAATTGATGACTGAGTTTCACCTTAACAAAAAGCCTACTAGATTTTAAGCTACATGAAGACAGGGGATATATCACATTTTTCAAGAGCCAGAATTTGCCCAACGTGGCTATTGTAACTGGTCTTTACTTTATAAATGCTCAATAAATGTTTGACAAATAAATCAATAAATGAACACAAGAAATATTTAAAAATAAGAATACAATATAGATCTATGGTGAAGAGCAGGCCTTGTTGTCAGATATACTTGGAAACAATTTCTGGCTGTACCACCTATTCAATAAGCAACAGTCGACAAGTTATTGCCTAAGCCTCCACCTCCTTAGTTGTGAAATGAATAATGGAACTTGCTCCCAAAGTTGTTTATTTATTGAATAAAATTTTATTGAGCACCTATTATATGCCAGGCATGGTTCAAAGTTCAGAAATATAGCTCAGAAAACACAGGAGAGAGGGGCCCCAGGTAATAAACACAGCAATAAATCGGTGAATGAGCTCATTGTAATTGTGATGCAGCGCTGGAAGGAAATAATCAAGGTAGTGCAGACTCAGTTCTGGACTTGTAGGTTGCTTTAGACAGAATGGTAAGAAAAGCCTTCTCTAAAGAGGTAACATTTGGACGAATACCCAGGGAGAAAAAAGTGAACATGCAAAGTGAAAGTGAAAGTTCTTCAGTTGTGTCCGACTTTTTGCAACCCTTTGGACTATAGAGTCCATGGAATTCTCCAGGCCAGAGTACTGGAGTGGGTAGCCCTTCCCTTCTCCAATGGAGCCTGGCAGACAATAGTCCATGGGGTCGCAAAGAGTCAGACACAACTGAGTGACTTTCACTCTAATCTATCTTTCCTGATCTAAGCTATTACAAGGCTACTTTAGACACTGTAAGTGTGAGAATTGACCAGACTTCAAAGGGAGAGGTGATGAGGTAGGAAGTCGAACATTTAAAACTAAATCTCAAGCTGGGGGTTACATGAGATAACACACATAAACCCTTGGCACAGCACCTGGCTTCGAGAATGTTTTTAATACACATTCTTAAAAATTAATACTCGTCCTTCTGGTACTTTTCAGCACAATGAAAAGATCAAGGGATTTGAAGCAGGAGACTTCAGTTGATGTCTTGGTTTGTAAGAAGTGTTCAGTTCAGTTCAGTTCAGTCACTCAGTCATGTCCAATTCTTTGCGACCCCATGAATCGCAGCACACCAGGCCTCCCTGTCCATCACCAACTCCCGCACTCAGACTCACATCCATCAAGTCAGTGATGCCATCCAGCCATCTCATCCTCTGTCGTCCCCTTCTCCTCCTGCCCCCAATCCCTCCCAGAATCAGAATCCTTTCCAATGAGTCAACTCTTCGCATGAGGTAGCCAAAGTACTGGAGATTCAACTTTAGCATCATTCCTTCCAAAGAAATCCCAGGGTTGATCTCCTTCAGAATGGACTGGTTGGATCTTCTTGCAGTCCAAGGGACTCTCAAGAGTCTTCTCCAACACCCAACTCAAAAGCATCAATTTTTTGGCACTCAGCTTTCTTCACAGTCCAACTCTCACATCCATACATGACCACTGGAAAAACCGTAGCCTTGACTAGATGGACCTTAGTCGGCAAAGTAATGTCTCTGCTTTTGAATATGCTATCTAGTTTGCTCATAACTTTTCTTTCAAGGAGTAAGCGTCTTTTAATTTCATGGCTGTAATCACCAACTGCAGTGATTTTGGAGCCCCCAAAAATAAAGTCTGACACTGTTTCCACTGTTTCCCCGTCTATTTCCCATGAAGTGATGGGCCCGATGCCATGATCTTCATTTTCTTAATGTTGAGCTTTAAGCCAACTTTTCCACTCTCCTCTTTCACTTTCATCAAGAGGCTTTTTAGTTCCTCTTCACTTTCTGCCATAAAGGTGGTGTCATCTGCATATCTGNTTTCTTCACAGTCCAACTCTCACATCCATACATGACCACTGGAAAAACCGTAGCCTTGACTAGATGGACCTTAGTCGGCAAAGTAATGTCTCTGCTTTTGAATATGCTATCTAGTTTGCTCATAACTTTTCTTTCAAGGAGTAAGCGTCTTTTAATTTCATGGCTGTAATCACCAACTGCAGTGATTTTGGAGCCCCCAAAAATAAAGTCTGACACTGTTTCCACTGTTTCCCCGTCTATTTCCCATGAAGTGATGGGCCCGATGCCATGATCTTCATTTTCTTAATGTTGAGCTTTAAGCCAACTTTTCCACTCTCCTCTTTCACTTTCATCAAGAGGCTTTTTAGTTCCTCTTCACTTTCTGCCATAAAGGTGGTGTCATCTGCATATCTGAGGTTATTGATATTTCTCCCAGCAATCTTGATTCCAGCTTGTGTTTCTTCCAGTCCAGCGTTTCTCATGATGTACTCTGCATATGAGTTAAAGTTGGCTTTAGACAAGTTCTAGTTTCTCTGAGCTTCTGCTTCCTCCTCTGGGGAATGAAGATGTAAACACCTGTCCTTTCTACCATACAGGGTTACTGTGAGCATCAAACATGGTGATGTATGTGAAAATGCTTTGTAAGCTGAAAAGCATCTTTTCATGAGCAATCAACTATATGGAATTGTATTTAATTCAGTTTCCCTTTGTACATGACCTCTCAGGTTCCTATACTGTAAGACAATATCACAAAATAAATTTTATTATAGGACATTGGGATCTTCAGCTTACAGGAAGACTGAGTCCCAGATTCTTGAACCTCTGCCTTATATAGTCAAAGCCTGTGCAGTCTGATAGACCTCTCTGCTGAAACAGAAATACGTATCTCTTCTGTCCAACTTGGTGGCCACTAGCCATTGTGGCTATTGAGTACTTGAAACATGATCATTGTGACAAAGGAACACTATGTTTAAATTTAATTTTTAAAATTTCAATTTAAATAACTACATGTAGTTAGTGGCTACTGTATCGCACAGTATAAATCCAAAGCTCTATTTTCTCATTTCACTGATAAGGACAACTAAGGTCTTTTCTAGGTCTGTCTCTGCTTCTACATACACAATTCAGAAATGGGTAAGCCAATTTGGATAAAATAAAAGCTGAATTCAGAGTAACTTTTCTTATTCTCAAATCAAAAATAATTCTATACATTTTTTAAGAGTTCATAGCTGGTTTATTTACCAACAAGAGGAAAGACTTTAAAACAATGACAACACAGTCTCAAGTAAAAGGCAACCCTAGAAGATGAACTACTTATGGAATACATTCTCCTGGGAGTTATATTTTGATATCAAGTATAATACTTGTTCCAAAGTTAACATTCTCCATCTCTCATTAAGAAAAATCACCAGGGGAAAAATATTTGGAATTGAATAAATAAATGATGGCTGCAGTGGGGATTGTTTACATGATGCTGACAGTTGCCAGGTCATAAGGGGTTTCCATGATGAAGCTGGCACTAACTTTGTCTCTTTGTATATGAACTGTGTCCCTATTACTGGATACTTAGCACATAAGGTGAAATACAGAGAAATTGAAAAGGAAGGTAACATGATTAAATTGTTTGAGGGGAAAAAATGAGAGCTCAGCAGAAAAGAAACCAAAGACAACTGAAAGGAAGAGAGATGGCAAAAAGTGAGAAAAGCTTTTGAAGGGGAGAAATGAATATGGAACTGCAATCAAGAAGACAGAGAGGGAACAGATTGGGGTAGGCGGAGTGAGGATCAGAGAAGAAATTCCAGATCCATTTGTGAACGACAACAGGAGCTAAGCCTGTCTGTAGGGGGAAAAAAATAAGAAAGACCAGAAAAAAAAATTACTTTGGAAAGAAAGAGAGTGACAAGGTAGTGAGGACAAGGAGGGACAGCTGTCATCTCATTTAATTAAGAAATTATTAATGGAACAGACGGGCCAGCCACAATGAGACTTTACTGATGAGATGCTACTAAAATTCCAGATAATAGCGGCTGAAAAGTTATGGAGAGCAAAAGTGGTAAGAATGCTAATTTAATTGATAATAACATTATACTTAGCATAATGCTTTGGAATTTCAAAATCACACATTAAATAAATTTAAACGACTCTGGTTATCATCTAATTATGGTGTTTAAATAATATGATACAATTAAATGTTTTAAAAAAAAAAAGCCTTAATAATTTCAAATGATCACTCTTATGTTCTGAATTCTCCTCTGAAGCATCTACTGTTCAAACTTGCAGTCCTGGTGAAGGTAATAATACCCCACTGACTACACTTTTACCAAACAGAGGTAGCTGTTGAATCAGAAGATAATGGCAACCTTAGCTTCTAAATGCCTTATTTTTTTCTTCTCCATCTTTCTTTTCTCCGTTATCAGAATAGGTGGCTTCTGTCCTCACATGACTTCCTTGTTTCCTTCTCCTTCCTCCTCTCACCAAGCAGGGCCCCTGACAACACCAAGAAAGACGTGGTGCCAATCCTGCTAAGCTAAACATAATACAAGTCACATAGGAGCTCAGCCTTGCAGGTTCCCTTCACAAAAAGCTGCTGGGATCATGTCACTGAGAGCCAGGAACCATAGCCTTGTGGCCATGACTACACTGCTGATGGTCGCTGGAAGAGAGAAAGACATTTTGCTCCCCGGGCTCATTTATTAGCAATCCATCCAGAAGTTCTTACAGTGAGTGGAAAGAAAAAGGCAAAGCAATGGATAAATTTGAAAATATTTTTATTCTTCCTAATAGTACATGAATGTTGCAAATTATCACCCCAAAATATAGAGAAAGCTTTCATAACCCTAGCCTGACCATCACTGTCAATAATTTTATGCATGTTTCCAGAAATCAACATACATATGATTATAAATGGGACTTCCCCAGTATCTCAGCAGTAAAGAATCCTGCTGCAATGCAGCAGCTGCAGGAGACCTGGGTTCGATCAGGAAGATCCCCAGGAGGAGGGCACAGCAATCCATTGAAGTATTCTTGTTTGGAGAACCCCAGGGACAGAGGAGTCTGGCGGGCTACAGTCCACAGTGTCACAAAGAGTAGGACGTGACTGAAGTGACTTCACAACAGCAGCATGAACATAAATGGGATCTTATCTAGGTAGCGTTCTGTAGGATTCTTTTTTAATTTCATGTGCGATGGCCATCCTTCCATGTCAATATGCCATACTTCATTGAGTGAAAGATGCTTGTGATTCTAAGATTATGCACATTGTATGTAAGAAAGAGAAACTGCTGTAGATTATAATCAGCAGATTCTGTAGACTCTATGTGTGCTCAGTTGTGTCTGATTCTTTGCAACCCCATGAACTGTGTAGCCAGCCAGGCTCCTCTATCCATGGGATTTTCTAGGTAAGAATACTGGAGCTGGTTGCCATTTCCTCATTCATGAGATCTTCCCAATCCAGGGATCAAACCCATGTCTCTTGTGTCTCCTACATTAGCAGGCAGATTCTTCACCACTGCACCACCTGGGAAGCCCTTTATGGATTCTAAGACATGTCCTAACTTCACAGATGTTAAGATATTAAACAGACATCTCATAAATAATGACATACAGTATCAAAATTTCTACTTAACCTTCTTGAGAGCTGCATCATATTGCATTGTGTGGCCATATAATAAATGACTTAACATATCCCCCGTTAGTGGACATTTGTATTGTTTCTAATATTTTCAAATGTTCATGAAGTTTCTTAATGGTGGCTCAGATGGTGAAGAATCTGCCTGCAATGCAAGAGACCCAGATTTGATCCCAGGGACAGGAAGATCCCTTGGAGAAGGGAAATCCCATGGACAGTGGAGCCTGGTGGGTTGTATAGAGGATAGAGTTGTACATGACTGACCGACTACCACAACACTTTCCTTAATGTCTGTTCTTTGCATACTTGTCCTATTACTCCCTCAGGTTGAATTTCTAGAAGTAGAATTGATGGATTAAATGTGCTAATCTTGACTGCACCAGGTGATACTGATCTACACTCTTACCAGCTGTGTTTCAGAGTGCTACTTCCTCAGGCCCTCAGCAACTGACAGATCGTCTATGTAAACCTAGCCTGGACCACAAGTAAGAAAAATCCAAAGCCTAGCACCTCAATTGCCATCCATTCTTATCTTTCTTCTTCATTTCCCCAATATTCAAGAAACTTCAGGAACTTGAAATAGTGATGTCCATTGACGATTCCTTGATAATGGACAAAGCCCAGATCTATTTATTGGCAAAGTCCCACCCTTAACGACAGGGCTGTATTCAATGATCCGCTTTCCTGATCTGCACTTTTCTACCAACTAGAGACAAGGCCTAAGGATCTTCGGATATGACTTAATATTATTAGCGCTAGCAATTAGGAACTAAACTGGGACTAATTCCTGAACTCTTTTATTCATTTGATCCGAAATCAGTTGCACCCACACTGTGCAGTAGACTGTCAAGGATACAAAGACAAACAGCTTACAGTTCCTGCTCTGGGAGCCCACCATTGAATGTGGGAGATGAGAGTCACTCATATAAAATTAGAGAACAACAGAAGACACAATCATTGATTTCATGAGGCAGGATATGATTTAGTGTCAAATATGCAGACATGAAGTCCAGTATTTGAATGCAATCAGGAGACAGAATGCCCTGTCCCCTTTGAGAGTCACCAAGACCAGTGCTAATGTGCCATGACCTTCTGAGAGCACAAGGATTCCACACAGTCAATCTTTCCTAGGCAGCATCTGTGTCCTGTACCGTTCCCTCAGGAATCTAAGGCACAGCAACAAACGCCCATCTTTTCCTGGAGCACAAAGGCCAGCTGTCCTATGTGTCCTGGAGGGGAGAAGCTGAGCCTATTGACTTCAGCCCCTCTTCCGGAGGAGTGACCCTAGGGCAAGACACAGAGTTGGAGTTGAGGGGAGTGGTGGTGGCTGAAGCTCTAAGAAAGAAAGTGGAAATTCACCTCTCACAATTCTGTGCCCAGTGGCATTAGGAACTAAAGTCCTTTTGTGAAGCAAGCTTCCCAGTTCATCAGCAATTCAAGTTTGGGGACAGAAACCTCCCAAACCACGTTTCAAGAAAGAAAGAGAGATGGCCCTTTCCTTTTATTGTTTCTGAAATCAGATACACGTGGCTTTTAAGAGCCCCCTCCCGCCTTGTGTCTTGCTTCGGGGCTCTGATTTAATAAGGATGGCAAGAAACAAACGACTCCACTTGCTAATATTGGGAAAGTGCAACACACCTGCCCCAGGCCCTCCAGGTCAGGGCATATGTCGGTACCTGACACTCTGCTTGTGAGCTAGAGGAATGAGCCCTGGATGGAGACTTGGCGGAGCCTACTGCACCCCATCTGTGGATCTTAATCAGAACCGGAGGTCAGAATACCAGAAACTCAGAATCGGTGTAAGTTTAGACACACCTAGACCTCCTGAATCAGACTTTTGGGGTGGGTGGGGCATTGCTTTTCCAGAATTTCTCCTAGAGACTCAGGTGTGCACCTCTCGTTAAAAATCACTAAATTAGATAATCTCTAGCCAGGAACTCTCTAAACCATTTCTGACATTTGGGAACACCTCTGCGATATTTGTAAAAATGAAAAAAAGTCGAAATGGGCCTTCAACATCATTTAAAAATTTAGTACATCTTGAATCCCATAACTTGTGTGTATATTTAACCTAATCAGAGTTAAATAGGATTGTAATGCAATTTAATCTCACAAGATAATTAAAGATTTATGAAAAATATTTATTCTTGGGGAACCATAGGCAGTCTGATCCGAAAATAGAACACAAGTTTAAAATTGATGAGTGGCTTCGTTCGGTCCTGCCAGGGTGACTCTGAACTTGAGGATGCCATCTCATTTGATGAAATGATTGAAGTATCAATTTGAGCCTCTTCATTAGAGAGAAGCCCTGGCCACCAGTCATCTTGCCTTCTCTCTCCTCCTCCTTTCCCCCTGCCCTCCCATAGAAAGTCCTAGACTACTGTTGTAATGATCGCCAGCCCTGTAGTCTAATATCAGTCATGATGTACTTTATTCCCCTGGGGGAAAGTTGTTCATGATAATATTAATAAGAACAGCAAACATCTGCTGAACTCTTACTACATTTCAGGCGCTATGCACTGGGCGGAAAATAGATTTTCCTTTCTATGCCAGGAATCTGGGTCCCTGAGAGTTTACTATTCAAGAGAAGCAGTCTGTTTTCCAGAACAGGCTCCATATTAATTGTATTAACAAGAGTGAAATATGGCTTTTTTCTACTCTTTTTTCTACTCTTTCTACTCTTTTATCTTTTGAGGATACTCAACCATCACTCAGGCTCCAGGACCTTGACACTCGATACAATCTTATGATATGGTGACCAAGAAATACATGGAGCTTGTGGGCACAAGACCAGATAAGTAGCAGGAGCATCCAAATGCAATAAGAAGGAGATGGGAGAGCAACCAAGTATGCAGCCTCAAGGGCGACTGGGGTCCTCACGGGTCAAATCTCTACCACTCGCTCCTAGGGTTGGCACCCTTCCCCCTTCTTACAGCCTCTCCCTCCCTTGGTTCAGAGTCATGTACCCCTTCGCTGATTTTTGGTTAGCACTTCTGAGACTTTGGGCTAGTCACTCAAGCTCCCTAGAGCTTGTGTTTCCTCATTCAAAAGGCAAAAAGGAGATGGAGAATTGGACTTGGGTACAAAATCACTGCAGATGGTGACTGCAGCCATGAAATTAAAAGATGCTTACTCCTTGGAAGAAAAGTTATGAGCAACCTAGATAGCATATTCAAAAGCAGAGACATTACTTTGCCGACTAAGGTCCGTCTAGTCAAGGCTATGGTTTTTCCTGTGGTCATGTATGGATGTGAGAGTTGGACTGTGAAGAAGGCTGAGCACCGAAGAATTGATGCTTTTGAACCGTGGTGTTGGGGAAGACTCTTGAGAGTCCCTTGGACTGCAAGGAGATCCAACCAGTCCATTCTGAAGGAGATCAGCCCTGGGATTTCTTTGGAAGGAATGATGCTAAAGCTGAAACTCCAGTACTTTGACCACCTCATGCGAAGAGTTGATTCATTGGAAAAAACTCTGATGCTGGGAGGGATTGGGGGCAGGAGGAGAAGGGGACGACAGAGGATGAGATGGCTGGATGGCATCACTGACTCGATGAACGTGAGTCTGAGTGAACTCTGGGAGTTGGTGATGGACAGGGAGGCCTGGCGTGCTGCGATTCATGGGGTCGCAAAGAGTCGGACACGACTGAGCGACTGAACTGAACTGAAGATCTGTTCTCCTGACCTTACATGTTTGCTATGAATATTAAATGAGATAATATATTAAAGCCATGGACAAAGTATTAAAACAATCATCAAGAAGAGTGTATATCCTTCTCCATTATCTCACTGTATCACTAGTGAACACTTGGATAAATCACGTTCTCTGTATTTTGCACCTGTGGGTGGAGTTGTTGTTGTTCACTTGCTGATTTGTGCCCAACTCTTTTCGACCCCACAGACTGTTGCCCACCAGACTCCTCTGTCCACAGGATTTCCCAGGTAAGGATACTGGAGTGGGTTGCCATTTCCTTCTCCAGGGGATCTTCCCCACCCAGGGATTGAACCCAAATCTCCTTCTTAGCAGGCAGATTCTTTAGCGCTGAACCACATGAATGGAGAGCTGTAACTGAAAATCTACATAATCAAATCAGTCAGGTCCATTAGACTAAAACAGCTTTACTCTTGCCAGCAGTGCAGCCTGTGACTGGTTGGTGAAAACGACTCTTAAGTTCCTCTTTGAGAAAAGGGAGGGCTGGAGGAGACAATGTCTCAGAATATTTCTTCCGTGACCCCGTCTGGGGCCTTTCCCTTCTCAAGGCTGCCCTCTCTTTTCTTCACCTCTAACTGAGTGCTACTTCCCAAGACAGAAGCCTTTTGCAATAATAATGGTACGTTAGACTTGCCTGACATTTTATTGGGAAGGAAATCCAAGTCATTTCTGAGGCTGGCATTGTCTCCTTTTAGGGGCTGAGTAAACTAGCCAAGGGAGACGGTGCTCAGGAAAGCCACGGTGCTGGTGAGTGACAGAAGCAAAGGGAGAGTGCTGAATCTGCTGTGCATCTCTCTAGGATCTCTTCACAAAGGCACTGTCCTTTTCTGGACGAAAACAACCGATGCAGAAACACTGCAGAGTCCTCTCCCGCAGTTGTGAAGGAAAAGGATGGAAATGAGTGGGCGCTTAATCACTGCTCCCCTCTGAGCCCAGCTTCCTGACCCTTCTTCCTCCCGGTACTCTCCAAGAATGGCAGGAAATCAGACCTCTAGTATGGAAAAAATAACACTTAGCCAAGAAAATGGCAAACCTTTCCACCAGGGTTGTGTTTTCTGAGAACACACTGATTCGCTTCGTGGGGATGAAGAGCAGGATTGAGCTTGGGAAACACTGGTCCCCCCAGTGATGGGGGATCTGGGCTGGCCGAGGAATAGGGGCACACATTTGGGGTGGCTGCAGGAGAGGAGGGGCGAGAGAGGCCAGCATGCCCTCCCTCCTTCCCGGAGCCCGAAGCAAAGGCCCCTGATCCAGGTCTTGGGGTAAATGTGAGCAGCGGATCCACTTTCTCAAGGACTAAAATTAGATTCCATGGGCTTCCCTGGTGGTTCAGTGGTAAAGAATCCCTCTGCAATGCAGGAGACCTGGGTTCAATTCCTGGGTTGGGGAGATGCCCTAGAGAGGGGAATGGCAACCCATTCCAGTATTCTTACCTGGAAAATTCCATGGACAGAGGAGCCTGGTGGGCTACAGTCCATGAGGTTGCAAAGAGTTGGACAGGACTGAGCAACACACACTAAGAAACTCTGCCCTGAAATATGTCAGCTTTCTGTTAGTACCGATAATGACTCAAGTACCTAGTGAGTAGACAACATTCACCAGGCCCCACTCCCATCATTGCCATGGATTCATCTGTGTAATTCTTGAAATGATCTTCAAGTGGCTCAGAGAGACCAAGACAGTCCATGTGGGGGATAATTTGTAATTAGTGTCTGCTGGTGTTTCACAATGCTTTTATATTTATCCTCGAATATAAAGGCTTCCGATGATTTTGGAACTTCCGAAACTAAAGAGAAAGTCTGCTTAGAAAGACCTGATACTTAAGAAGATGGAAAAGCAGGGAAATTTCTCTATCTGGTCATGGCCATGCTTTTCCTTAGCAGCTGAGTGTTACAGTTTCAAAGTGTCTCACTGGGAGAGGGAAGGCTTCTAGCCCAGTTAGACAAAGAAACAGAAGCTGTACATCATCAATGTATGAAGCGTGCTACAGGAGAAAGCAGCATTGCATTTACATAAAAGAAGGTTCGTCTCAGAAATACTGCAATGCAGATGACAAAGATTTTCCTTAATGTGCTAAATTGTGCCTTTGGTGAGTACAGGGATCATATTTGCACATTGCCATTTGCACATCTAGAGCCTAGCCCAGAGATGAGCTAGCATTAAAAAATTCCAGGCTCTTCTTTCCATGGGATTCTCCAGGCAAGAATACTGGAGTGGGTTGCCATTTCCTTCTCCAGGGGATCTTCCTGACCCAGGGATTGAACCCAGGTCTCCTGCATTTCAGGCAGGTCCTTTACCATCTGAGCCACCAGGAAAGACCCTAATTAAATGAATTAAAACATGAAAAAACTAATTTTTGCCTAGTAAATTAAAAGAATTAATAGAAAGATGAATACCTCCTTGGAACCAATCAAATTCTTTGGCTGTCCTATAATTTCTCTATCAAATATTTCTTGAAGTTATATTATCCCAGAACTGAAGAAGAGGAAATGACTTAAAAATTCATCTAATTTATTTTTTTATATTTTTCAAGAAAAGAAAGTGAGGCCCAGAAAGGTTAAGTAATTTGCCTCAGGCCACACAGCTCATCAGAGGGCTAGGTAGAATCAGGAAAAGGTTTCCTGACTCCTCCCCTGTCCTTTCTGCCTGGATCCCTTTCATGCTGCTTCAGAGATGAACTGATGAGGAAATCCATCTTTGTCTTTATTGTCTTGTTATTATGCATTTTTCCCCCTCTCATTGCTGCGGCTCTTCTCTTAATTCTCAGGGATCTGTCTTGAAGGATCTTCTGATTCTCCCCCTCCACTGCCTTTTAAATCTTTTGAAAGGAGATCTGACAGAAGTGTAGGTGGAGAGGGATTGGTTCTGGTAAAGTAAGTGGGTTAATGCAAGTGTTGGAGTATATTAAAAATTATGACACAGAAAACACAGAACTGTATGCAAGGTCGTGTTGGATTCTCTGAGATAGTTGATCCCAAAATGAAGAGGTTGGCGCTTGGACATTGCACCGGGTCTGCCATTGTTTCTACCTCCCCACTCTCAGCTCTGGAAAAGTGAATGCTACATGCCTTGCCTCAGTTTCCCACTCCACCCCAGCAACAGCTGATGCAGCTAGTGATGAGCCCTAGATCTGAGCCTGGCCCATTAAATTCTTTCTCATGGGAAATTAGAATTAGGACCCTGAGACCATTGTCAATTCCTATGGGAAGCCAGGGGATAGCTTCTGCTGAGGCTGGAACTAAGGAATTTTATTAATATTTGGGGGTGGCTCAGGTGAACGAGATGCTGGACAGTATACAATGGATGAGGAAGCAAACAAGCTTGTTTGTGGAAGGAAGGACAGAGCAAACAGGCAAAGAAAAACAGAAATGAAATCTGAAGGAGGCTAGGACTCTCCCGTTCTCTCAGGGACTATTTTTCCCACAGTGGGTTTTTATGTAAACCTCCTACAAAATTTTGTTCATCTTTTAATGTTGATACAATTCTACTGTTTTTGTGGTTTCCAGAGAGAGGCTGGCTTTTGAGTTAGAGAAAGCAAAGGAATAGAAGATTGTTTGCTTTTAAAGGGGCAAGTGAACTGGAGCTGGAAGGGGAATATGACCTGGAGAATGAGGGGAAACGAAAGGGAAGAGAGCCTACAGACACAGGAAAGGAGCAGAGAAGACAGGACACTGGGAATGCCAGCGCGTGAAAGGCTGGTGAGGCTGAGGGGAGTTGGGTGACGGTGGCTGCCTTCCAGATACCCCATTGACTCGGTGCCCAGCCAGGCTCATTTTCCAACCCCAAGAGCCAATCAGCTGCTCATCACTGCTGCACAGGGAAACCATCAAAGGGATTTAATAATGGTTGGCAAATGTCAAATTACATTGAATCTAGACCAAATTCCAGACATTTAGGGCTGCGTAGTCATTAACAATCAATTAGTGCACTCCGCTTTCAGTCAAAGCATTTTTCACACCCTTCAGTTTGCATGACAAGGAAACACAGGCACGGGTTCTTCTCCCCTTGAGGCTGAGCAAGGCCTCACTCCTAGAGTGTAGGCAGTGGAGAAACAAACCACCTCCGGTTCTCATTGTTTGTATTTCATCACTTTCAGGAGTGGAAGGAAGCATTAAGTGCCATTTGTACATCCCGTCCTGCAAGCAAGGGCTAAGGAAAGAGACACTGGTCATTTTTCTCTTTCTGTGGAATCCTGAAGTAATAAAAAGGTAAAGAAGATGTCAAGAATCATCTAAAACCTTCTCTCTAGCTGGAAGCCAGGGACATTGGGCTGCTGTTTGTGGAGGAGGGATGCATACCAATTACACACCGAGGGCATTCGGTGAACTCATTTCACCTCTAATGGTCCATGTTCTGATGCAGCAGGATTTCATTCCAGCAACAGAGCCGTAAACATTTACCACAAAACAAGTCGTTGGTCTATCGATTGCTGAGTATCTCCTTCATCCTTCCCTTTCCAAATCAGCTCAGATTTATGGTGATTCTCTTCCCCCTTCCTGTTCCCCGAGTTACTCCCCACCCCACCCCACCCCCATTGGTGGGATGCTGCAGGTCAGAGGAAGAAGATAAACAGGAATCTGTATCTGTACATTTTCAGGAAGAGATTTCACAATCATTTTTTAAAATGCCTTCTTTGCTCCTATTTTTCCCTGCTAGGTCTTCCACGGGCCTATTTTTAGAACAACTTTCTCAGAATATAGAAAAGCCCATATTCTCCAACTGTGACATAGATTTCTTCCACTAGTTTAGTTGATAAAATCTGGATGGGAAACTGGGCTTAGCTCACAGGGCTTTGCTGACAACGAATTCCTACAGGCTCCTCCAAGCCCTTAGTTGCAGGGGACTTCTACTCTATGGATGAACTTCATTGGTGTAAAGCCTGCAAAGGTTTAAGAAACAAATAAGGCTTGACTCAGAGAGGGTGTCGTTGGTGTCTCGGAAGCCAGGGACAGGGCTCAGACTGGGGCCTTAAGCCCAAAGTGATTAAGTTGTTAGGTCCTAATAACAGGCTGGTATTCCTATGCCCCAGTTAGGAACTCTGCCAGGGACTGTCTCAACACAGGGCCTGAGCTGCCAAGGCCAACTGAGAGGATTGAACCAAAACCAGCAAAATCAAAACGCACTATCCCAAAGAATTACCAAAGACCTCCATCTCAACACATTTTCCGGAGAGGGTTCCTGGGACTTAATCTGATCCGCTACCTCCTTGGAAGTCACCCAATGTAACTGATGACAGACAGGCTGTCCTTACTGTGACAGATCCCGAACATATGCAGTGTGACGAACAGACATACCACACTCTGAGCAAATCAGAGTCATAGGTACCTATGAAAATCCATATTTTTAAGAATCAAAACTAAGAACATAATAGCAAATCATCTACTTTTAAATGTGGCTTTGTTTCATATGTTTCTCAGACTCTGAGATGCTCTGAAAATGACCTTAAGAAAACCTCTCAAAGTGCAGATATCCAGACCTACCCCCAAAGAATGGGATTCAGATTTGGGAGGAGATTCAGAAAAGTGTCTTTTTAAGAAGCACACTTGGTCATTCTGATGCAGGTGGTCATTGGTTTGCACCCTGAGTAATACTACACACAGCTTTTGTGTACATTTAAGAGTCGATTTCTATTGTGGGGCCCTGGGTCAGGAAGATTTCCCTGGAGAAGGTAATGTCTATCCATGCCAGTATTCTTGCCTGGAGAATCCCATGGACAGAGGAGCCTGGCAGGCTACAGTCCACCGGGTCATGACTGAGCAACTAACACTTCTATTGGGGGTGAGGGAGGGATAATTATATTGCATAATCAAAACCCACCTATATTGTAGTGGGAAAAATTTATATTCAGTATTCTACAATCCTGACTGTCTAAGATTATCAAGTAGTTATTTTATCATTATTTTATTATTGCACATGTGTCTTAGAAACATTCGAGTGGGTGTGTATATGGCTGACACATCTTACACAATACACACAAAGCAGTCACTGACCTACTGCCTGGCAGATCACAGTGTTTAAAAAATGAAGATGTTTTGGAACTTCCATGTCATCCTATAGTTTTCTAACTGTACCAAGGAAACCAGGAAAACAACTACAACCATTCTTTGAACAGCGTCATCTTAAATAATGCTGAAAATGGACACCATCCAACTGGGATATAGTGACACTATAAAGGTATGTGGGACGAGGGGAGGAGGAAAGAGGAGCTTATGGGACGATGGGCGAGGTCTTTGGGACAGAATCAGAAAGAAGTCCAATATGGGCTTGGGAGTTACTTTCTAACACCAGATACTAGGAGGCAGAGAGGAGGGAGAAAGAAAAGAGGAAAAAAGAATAAATAGGAACAAAAATGAAAAGAAAAACATAAAGATTGGGAACAGAAAGATATTAAAAGTTGCATGAACCAAAGATAAGATTAAATCTTGGCCATTCATTAATACAGTCATATTCACATGAGAAAGAGTGTGATTAGATATTTCTAAGCAGGAATAGAAAATGACTTTGTATGGCTGTGACACTGAGTCAACTCATTTAAGATTTCCAGTGGCAAATCTTTCTTTGTTTCCATGAGCTCACCAGAGCTTGTACGATTAGATGCTTATTTCTTACAGCCTGGGCTCTTTGAAAGGTAACCCCATCACCATGTACTTCTCAGAACAGTCTGCAAGCTTAACCTTAAGAACATAGTATGGTGTAGAAATGTAGAAAATATATTATCATTGCTTTGTCTCCTAGTGTCTGTTAATGATGATTTTTTAAAAACTATTTTCACAGACTCAAGTATATTTCCATCTTCATGAAGGGACCTTGGCTTTCTGCTTACAAGACCAGGCCTCCAGAGGTAGTTGCTTCAAGGAACAGAATCAAGCCCAGAAACAAGTAATCTCTCATTGCTATCTAACGAGAGGCCACAAATTTGCTGGTAGCTGTTTCCTGTGTTTAGTTCTTCAGACCCAATTTCCTGCAAACTTTGATTTTGATCACATAGGAGACTTTGCTGGCAACAAAATAATTGCTTCCTTCTCTTTATGAAGTAATTTGCCTACCCTGTAGCTCTGCAGTGATGGCCAGAGAACTGCTTGACTGACTGCTTCCCCCTCCCCACTCCTGAGTCCTGAGGTTAGCCACCTACTCTCCTATCCATGGTCCCCATGTCACTCGTCTTCTTTGCAATTGAAGTCTTTTCTTGTGAAATGACAAAATGCACTTATTCACATTAAAGTACAGATCATGGATAGAGTCACTTCCTCCAGGATGGCCGAAATTTTAAAATAGAGAAGTGTTTCGGCAAATAAAAAGACTTTAATAGTAGAATATCAGGCACCTGAAAGCCGAATGGAAGAGTATTTGGGGGGCTGAATTGTGTGTATATGTACATATACATGTGGTGGGCAGGGAATCCCAGGAAACATGCCGTGAAGTTAAATGCATGTTTAATGCCATATTTCATGGCATGCATTTGTTTCCAGGCTTTGATTGTTGATTGGGGGACACAAAGAAAGGGTGATTTCCTTGATGTGGTCAATGCATGATGTTCAGGGCTGCATTCTCAGAATAATGGCATGACCTGGCCATGAGCCCGTCCACTGAGAGCACCTTTCCATGAGGGAAGATGGGTGTTCCAAGGATGGGAAAGCAAGGCACAGAATACACTCACTCCACTCACGGCTGCATCATCTTCTCCCTCCTAAGAGACCTCTGGGTCCTTAAGTAACTTCCCAGTCATCAAATCAGTCTTTATTAAATTTTCACATGCACTTAGTCTTAGATTCAATTTGAAATGTGCTCTAAGGAGCATCATATGGACTAAATAATTAGCTAAAGAGAAATGGCACAGAATAGATTTTAGAGAATGGCACAGAATGATGCCTCTCCAATACTGCCAGTAGTCATTGAGTCTTACAATGTAACACAATTATGTGAATTTTTTATTTTTGAGTTATACATTTATTGTCAATTATACTTAAAGGGGAAACAGTTAAATCAGTGTTTTTACTTAGGACAAAGGAAATTTTTGCCTAGGACGAAGCTAAAATAGATGTTTACGATTTTTAAAATGGGGTTGACTTGAAGAAAAATATTAAGGAAGTATTTGTGCAAGGATATCACAAGAATCTCAAAGGCCATATTCAAGCGACTAAAGTTTAAGAAGCGTGGCCAAGGCTAGTTGATCATTACTGCATATCAACAGCCCTGGGTTGCCTCCTCTTCTGCAAAGGGTGTGCTGTATGACACTGGGAGGGTAAAAAACCTCTCTGAGCACCAGTATGTACGTTGAGTGCCTGCCAAGTTGCTCTTTGCAACCCCATGGACTGCAGCCTGCCAGGCTTCTCTGTTCTTAGGATTCTCTAGGCAAGAACACTGGAGTGGGTTGCCATTCCCTCCTCTAGGAACACCAGTATACTCAAATACAATGGTGGCATTAAAAGAGATCACCAAGATCTGTTCCAATTCTAGCAAGTGATGATTTATCTACACTATAGGTTACCATCTGTGACTAACAGGAAAGAAATTGGGAAATTAAGTCATTGTTGTCAATGGGGATGTCATGGCTAGACATGCAGAAGCAGCAGTTTGGTTCCTGAGTCACCAAAGAAGAGTAAGGGGTAGAAGAAAATCCAGAGTGAGAAGACCTATGTGCTATCGCTGTCCCCTGGAACTTCGCAAAGTCACATGCCCTCTGTTGGCCCTCTGTCAAAGTCACACGCCCTCTGTCTATTGAGTTCCAATGTCTCTATCTGTGAAGGCGAAGGACCACAGTAGTGAATGATACCTACGGCATTACCATGCAGTCTTGCTGCATGGCTCATATGCAGTGTATGTGAAGGGAAAGTTCTAATCAAGTATAACTCTCGTTCTCCACTACCTCGTGTAGCTCTTTGTTGTTTCAATATTTTTAAATATGGTGGGGTGGTATCTAACCATATGACGGTTAAGCAGAATTTTTAAGGAAACAGTAGGCTACATTCAAGTGAGTCAATATTGATAGTTTTGAACAGCAGGGATAAAAGGTTTAATGCTGAAGAGGGACTCAGCAATTGGTTCATAATGAGTAACCCCCAAACTCATCATCATTCACCAATCACCTCAAAATCCTCTTTCAATTAAAAGTTTTAAACATGTCTTCTTCTAAACCTATAATCCTAAATAGAAGATGAGCTAGCTATACTAAATTATTTATCCATTCCCCTGAGCTTTGCTTTTTACAAGGTTCCTTTCTATTAGCACAGACTTTCCAATCAAATATGTAACCTCAGATTAGAGCCGTCACAAAACCTATTCACTTTACTCCCCAGGTTACCCAGGGTACACTTTGTGACTACTGCCTTTTAAACTAGAATTATAGTTACTTTCTGCACTTACTAAGTTACCAAGCTTGCTTTCTTGATCCGTGAGTTGAGGAGGAGATAAACATTGCTAGAGGGAAACACAAAGAACTTGTAATTTACAAATAGGAAGGGTGTAACAGAGGAAGTAGAATCAAATCACTCGTGGTTAAGACTGGAGTCATTTAGTGTTGGGTCAGACACCCTGATAGTCAGTACTCATAACCTGAACTTGTTACATGACAAAACAGATGCTTGAAGTGTTGTGAAGTGGGCAATGTATTTTTAGACATATTTTAAATAAAAGTTATATCTCTAAATATGGAAAATTCAGTCATCTAGAATATTCAGACTCAGAAAGACTCATAATACTGGTGGTGGTGGCTTAGTCACGAAGTCATGTCCAACTCTTGTGACCCATGGACTGTAGCCTGCCAGGCTCCTCTGATGGGATCCTCTAGGCAAAGATACTAGAGTGGGCTGCCATTTCTTTCTCCGGGGGATCTTCCCATCCCAGAGATTGAACCCAGGTCTCCTGCATTGTAGGCAGATTCTTTACCAACTGAGCTAAGAGGGAAGTCCTAAACAGAAGTCCACCAACAGAAAATTGGATTGAAGTTTTACTGAGCATAGCCCCGCCTATCAGAACAAGACCCAGTTTTCCCCCTCAGTCAGTCTCTCCCATCAGGAAGCTTTCATGAGCCTCTTATCCTTCTCCATCAGAGGGAAGACAGCCTGAAAACCATGATCACAGAAAACTAACCAATCAGATCACATGGACCACAGCCTTGTCTACCTCATTGAAACTATGAGCCATGCCGTGTAGGGCCACCCAAGACGGATGAGTCATGGTGGAGAGTTCTGACAAAACGTAGTCCACTGGAGAAGGGAATGGCAAACCACTTCAGTATTCTTTCCTTGAGAACCCCATGAACAGTATGAAAAGGCAAAAAGATAGGACACTGAAAGATGAACTCCCCAGGTCGGTAGGTGCCCAATATGCTATGGGAGATCAGTGGAGAAATAACACCAGAAAGAATGAAGAGACTGACAGAAAGCAAAAACAACACCTAGTTCTGGATGAGACTGGTGATGGAAGTAAAGTCCACAGCTGTAAAGAGCAATATTGCATAGAAACTTGGAATGTTAGGTCCATGAATCAAGGAAAATTAGAAGTGGTCAAACAGGAGATGGCAAGAGTGCACATTGACATTTTAGGAGTCAGTGAACTAAAATGGGCTGGAATGGGTGAATTTAACTCAAATGACCACTATATCTACTACTGCGGGCAGGAATCCCTTAGAAGAAATGGAGTAGCCATCATAGTCAACAAGAGAGTCTGAAATGCAGTACTTGGATGCAATCTCAAAAACGACAGAATGATTTCTCTTCATTTCCAAGGCAAACCATTCACTATCACAGTAATCCAAGTCTATGTCCTGACGAGTAATGCTGATGAAGCTGAAGCTGAACAGTTCTATGAAGACCTACAAGACCTTCTAGAACTAACACCCCCAAAAGATGTCCTTTGCATTATAGGGGACTGGAATGCAAAAGTAGGAAGTCAAGAGATACCTGGAGTAACAGGCAAATTTGGCCTTGGAATATGGAATGAAACATGGCAAAAGCTAATGGAGTTTTGCCAAGAGAACACACTGGTCATAGCAAACACCCTCTTGCAACAACACAAGGTAAGACTCTACACATGGACATCAACAGATGGTTAATATCAAAATCAGATTGATTATATTCTTCACAATCAAAGATGGAAACGCTCTACACAGTCATCAAAAATAAGACCAGGAGCTGACTGTGGCTCAGATCATGAGCTCCTTATTGCAAAATTCAGACTGAAATTGAAGAAAGTATGGAAAACCACTAGACCATTCAGGTATGATCTAAATAAAATTCCTTACGATTATACAGTAGAAGTGACAGACAGATTCAAGGGTTAGATCTGACAGACAGAGTGCCTGAACAACTATGGATGGAGGTTTGTGACATTGTACAGGAGGCAGTGATCAAGACCATCTCCAAGAAGAAGAAATGCAAAAAGGCAAAATGGTTGTTCAAGGAAGCCTTACAAATAGCTATGAGAAGAGAAGTGAAAGGCAAAGAAGAAAAGGAAAAATATACCCATTAGAATGCAGAGTTCCAAAGAATAGCAAGGAGAGATAAGAAAGCCTTCCTCAGTGATCAGTGCAAAGAAATAGAGGAAAACAATAGAATGGGGAAGACTAGAGATCGCTTCAAGAAAATTAGAGATACCAAGGGAACATTTCATGTAAAGCTGGGCTCAATAAAGGACAGCGATGGAATGGACCTAATAGAAGCAGAAGATATTAAGAAGAGGTGGCAAGAATACACAGAAGAACTATACAAACAAGATCTTCATGACCCAGAGAATCACAATAATGTGATCACTCATCTAGAGCCAGACATCCTGGAATGCGAACTCAAGTAGGCCTTAGGAAGCATCACTATGAACAAAGCTAGTGGAGGTGATGGAATTCCAATTGTACTATTTCAAATCCTAAAGTATGAAGCTTGAAAGTGCTACACTCAATATGCCAGCAAATTTGGAAAACTTAGCAATAGCCACAGGACTGGAAAAGTTCAGTTTTCATTCCAATCCCAAAGAAAAGCAATGCCAAAAAATGTTCAAACTACCACATAATTGCACTCATCTCACATGCTAGAAAAGTAATGCTCAAAATTCTCCAAGGCAGGCTTCAACAGTACATGAACTGTGAAATTCCAGATGTTCAAGCTGGATTTAGAAAAGGCAGAAGAACCAGAGATCAAATTGTCACCATCCATTAGGTCATCAAAAAAGCAAGAGTTCCAGAAACACATCTACTTCTGCATTTTGGATGATGCCAAAGCCTTTGACTGTGCGGATCACAACAAACTGTGGAAAATTCTTAAAGAGATGGGAATGCCAGATCACCTGACCTGCCTCTTGAGAAATCTGTATGCAGGTCAGGAAGCAACANCAGGACTGATGCTGGAGCTGAAACTCCAATACTTTGGCCACCTAATGAGAAGAGCTGACTCATTTGAAAAGACCCTGATGCTGGGAGGGATTGAAGGTGGGAGGAAAAGGGGACGACAGAGGATGAGATGGTTGGATGGCATCACTGACTCAATGGACGTGAGTTTGAGCAAAGTCTGGGAGTTGGTGCTGGACAGGGAGGCCTGGTGTGCTGCAGTCCATGGGGTCACAAAGAGTCAGAGACGACTGAGTGACTGAACTGAACTGAGAATATTCAATTATGTAAACCATCTCCTTTCCTTACGGCAAAAAGATTAGACTTACCAGCTTCCCTCTTATTATCTCAGCACAGTGTATGCCGTCGCCCACTTGAAATGTTCAATTTGATATGCTTTGACATGTCAGGCTCATTCTTACAGAAAAATAAGCCTTGTTCTAAGTAATACAGCAATGTTATCCTATCCTTCCTTGAACAGACTGATTTCTAAGCCAATGACTTTGGTTATGAGATGGTTGAATGACTGCACAAGCCATGGATCTACTAAATGGCCGGAGACCAGGAGGTGGGGCCACGGACTCTGGGGCCAGTGTTTTTTTTCCCATCGGAGCCTGTAGTTTTTTGTCAGAAGGCTTTGAGCTGCCTGGTTGCCTTGTTGCCCAGCTCACCTACTTACTTGAAAGATGGGCGCAGATGTTTACAACGGTCACAACCGTTTTCCTGACCCCTGAAGCATCTCCTGTTCTTTGCCCTTCAGTTTTACTGGAGTGAGGCCACATCACTCAGTTTCCCCCTCCCCAGCTCACTGCAACACTTCACATCCGTGTTCCTGTTCAGAGACATGCCTGTACCCACGCAGCAAGTTCAGTCACTACAGTCACGATCTTCAGTGGGAAAATAGAAAAGTCTCTCAGATTCGTCGGAGGAGGGATAGAAGTGTTTCGCCACTGTATTAGTTTCTGTAAACCTGAAGTGTGAAAAGAAAGCTTGAGAGCCCCGTGTCCTTGGTAGGTGACAGGCAAGGAGCTTGTTGTTGCTCCCAGTTAACAACAGCACTTTTTTCAGAGATTTGCTCTGTGAGGGGTCCCAGGATTCTAACATCAACTAGGTTCTCTGCCTTCCTGCTAACGTGGATGTTCTTTCCTGGAAGTGTATGGAAGAAAATTTTTGTAAGTATTGTTTTCTATTCTGAGACTCTTTCCCAGGCTCTCCAGCTCCTCTGTTTCAGTGTTCAAGGCTGCTTATTTTGCACCTACCTTCTTGGACTATCCCTAGCCAGATAATGGCTCTGTCTCCAGTGAGCCACCTCGCTCCCACTTTGTCACTGATCTTCCCCTTCAATTTATATTGACTCGCCAACCCCTTACCTCAATTATTTCTTCTCATTCGCCTCTGTCCTTCTTCCCTCCTCCACCAACTGCTTCAAGTTATCGTTTCCAAAGCTGCTGTATTTAATGCCATTCTATAACAATCTTTCCCCTTCTCTCACCAAATAAACTGCTTCCAATACGTTGCTCCTAACCCCAAAACAAATAAAATCCCACAATCCACTTCGTTCTAAAATATTGCTTTTCATAACTTCCAACCATTTGCCGTCTTCCTCTCCTTGAAGAAATAAACTGCCTTCAGTGTTCCTTCTTATTTGGGCTCTGAGCTACCTCACTGAAACCATAAAATACACACACACACACGCACGTACACACACACACACACACACACACACACACACAACAGCCTCCCAAAACGAAGACAAATGACCTAATACAATCTTTCGCCTTCCTTTTCTCTCTCTGAGAAAGAAAACTCTCATGAGGCATATAAGGGCCCATTTTAGTCTCTTTGAGGATATTTTTTTCTCTCCAATGAAATAAGCTAAGGAGAAATACAGTAAGGCATTCCAAGGCCAAACACATTCTACTGTTTATTACACATATTACATTCTTAAATAAAAATGCGTCACATAACATTTTTTGCATAGATATCTTACAATATACCAATTTAAAAAAGAATTATGAAACAGACCAGTAACAAAAATAAATTTTTTCTTCATTAATAATTTTGTAACATTAACATACCACCATCATATAATACAAATAATAGTTTTAAATCTTAAGACTTTTGTACAGCAAAAAAACTTGACAAAGTAATATATTTATATATATATATAAAAAGCTTAAAAAAAATAAAATGTCAAAAAAAGGCATAACCGAGGGCTATAAGACTGGGTACTTCTGTGATATATTATAAATACCAGAGAAGGCCTGAGAGCATGTGACCGAGGGAGGTGGGGGAGGGGTGGGGGCTGGGAGTAGGTCTCTCCAAACACACTTGTTAGACACATCTGGCAAAAAGAAAATGTATAGTGCAAAAACAAAGTTCTTCAAGCAACTGTTAAGAGGATAAGAGAGATTTGAAAGAAAAGTGGTGGTGGCTAGGAAGCCATGTGGTAGGAGGAGGGAGGGGGTGACAAGAGAGGAGGAGTCTGGGGAGATTTATGGAAAGGAAGGGGGAGGCTTCAAAAACATTAAACATTTATTTTTGCCTCTGTGTTATCAAGATCTTGGCCATAACAGGTGTATTTTTCCTCCCTGGAATGAAGCAGAAGTGAAAGATAAAGAAATTCAACTAAGTTTGGGTTCAGATCGAAAATGCATGCTGAGAAAAATAAAAATAAAAAGTTTGAGGACCAGCCAATGAGCCCCAAAGCCTTTCAGGACTGAGATCTGCAGAAATCTTTCTGCCTGGAGTCCAAAGGCCTAGGGTTTAAATGTCCCCTCTCCCCACCCTCAGCCCCTCCCCTCTATGTGGAACTCCCAGTGTGTTTTCAATATACTGGCAATTATAAGCATCCATCCCCCCAAAAGATATTAGGCACTGGTGGCTACTCCTCGTAAACGTCAGTAGCCTAACTGTTTTCCTTCTGTGAAGGTACATTAGGTACATGTGCACACATGTCTAGCTGCATGCACACATACCACCCTCATTATTCTGATGTGGGGTCCTTTTTTATGGCAGTAGACAGAAGCTGGAGTCAAAGCAGTTTACGATTCCAAAGCTCACAGTTGAAAAAAAATTGTATAAACAGTCCCCAACAAAGAACGCATCAACGTCCCCTCGTGACTGCTGAGAGGGAGCCCTGTTTGAAAAAGAGTATCTCGTTTGGGATATTTGTGAAGTGACGGCCTGGGATTTCTCTCTCCATTTTTGATACCTGTTTCCCGAGCACTTATACATAAATGCAAAACACCTGAAGAATACAGTACTATCTTGGAAGGGTGCACGTAAGAAAGTTAAATTGCAGCTTTATTTTTCCCTTTACCGGGATCCATTAGGAACCAACAGAGGAGATTCAAGCGAGTGTTAAAAGCAAGAGAAAACCCTGAAGCCTCAGGCAGTTAGTCATGGGATCTCACATTTTCAAGGAGTTTTTGCTTCCTCTGACACATTTTCGTTGTTCCATCTCAAGTATTCCCAAAGATCCTCACTGAGGAAAGTAGACCATCAAAGAGGCATTGATGTACAATACACTCAGAACAGCCCCTCTAGTTTTCAACCATGTTTACCGAAACACAATCCAGAGCAGGAATGCAAATTCTTTCCTCCTGCCTCCACCCCCCCACTTGGCAGTGGCCACTTCTGGAAGATGCCAGGGAAAGCGTCCCCAGGTAGATGTCAACCAGGTTCTACTCAATGAATTTTCACTTTGGCAAAGATCTGGGTGCAAAACTGTGGCCAGAAATGCTGGACCTCATAAGATTAAAAAAAAAAAAAAAAGAACCTGGTTTTTCTAGTTATTATGTTGCACCTCCGACTTTCCCAACCTTCCTTCTCCTAAAACCAACTCATGCAAAAGAAAGCCATTTTGCACTTTGCACTGTATTTTGTATTTTATGAAGTGACTTCCATACAGGAAACCATTATGAACCAGTAACATCAATCACTAAGTTCTGTTGTTCTTGCCATTTGAGTTCACATCTTTTTACTTTGCCACAGAATTCAGGAGTTGAGGCTATAGGCAGACGTCCTGAATGCACTGGGTGAGCTGCCCTGCAAGTCCCATTTATTTCCCCTTTGATGCAAACAGACATGGCTAATCTGGAAGCTTATCCCAAACTGATGTCCTTAAAAAAAAATCTTCTCTGGCTTCTAGATTCAAAGAAGATTTTTTTTAAAACATAGGAATCAGTTCTATTAATCGTGCGTGAGGTTGGCTGTCTTTTTTACCCTGTTATCGTCAGGCAATCAAAGATGTAGAAAGGGCACAAGAGGTGGAGGAGGGGCAGACAAGGGAGACTTGAAGGGCTTTGCAAGGGGGAGCACAGAGAGGAGAAGGAAATGGTTAGCATGAAGTTCACTCTGGGGGGTCTCTGATGTGTTTATAAAACGCAGCTTTGTCATGGAATCCAAACATCTCTTTTTCTGGACATAATACTCATCACCACCAGGCATTAAGCTGGGCCAGTGAACCATCAGCGGGGCAGGAGGCCAGTAGCTAGGAGCAGCATTATAATTTCAGGTTTCCACATCTTTGACTTACAGTCATGTGGTAGGAGAAAGAAGCACAAATTGCAATAAAGAAAACTGTCAATGGCTTCGAAACACTCTTTTTCTATACATTACACTCTGAACCCTGGATAAAGCGTGTTTCGGAGGATCATTGTAAGAAACACCATGACAGGTTTTTCCTTTCAAATTGGAGATCTCCTGGAATGCTGGGAGTTAACAATTTAAATGAGAAAATGGTGTAATGTGTTTCAACTGTCCACTAAAGCACTGCTTTGAATAACCTGTCCCCTTAGAAGCAAACAAGCTTCAGGTTATTTCCCAGAAAGCCTGTTCACTCCAGCAGGCTTCTTCCAACCATCTCTGCCATTTCAGAGAGGATGAATACTTAATAACATGCCCAAGTGACTGGGGCTACCGCTCTCCCCACCCTGCAACAGACAGGACTGGTTATTGGTCAGAGGTGTCAATCGGGCTACACAAGAACAGTTTCAAAGCCATACGCTTAGCACCCACCAAATTCTCAGGCCAATTCTCGAGTCAACAAATGCCTGAAGCCAGCAAGCCCCACCATCAAGGTTCAGTGCACCCTGCTTGGAGAAAGGTCAGGAGCAGATTACGAAGGACCTCACTGATATAAAAGAGAGAAGAATTGCCCAATATTTCAGACACTGATGAAGACCCAAGGGCCTTTGTTCTGTCACATTCAAATGAGATCTCTTCAAGACCACAGATGACAACGGGGAGCGAACAAGCAATGATTACTCTTTTGCATTTTTTTAAACTTTCTTTTTAATAGAGCCTTGCATTGGTCAGTTCAAAAATTAAATTAAGTATTATAAACCCTTAATAATAGCATTTCGAGAGGCAAGAGCAGCTCCAGCAGGGGAGAGAACATTTGTAAATCGTGGCAGCCACGGCTAATGCCATCACTGGGACTGTGCGTGCAGTCATGCTGGAGGCTGCCCTAGAAAGGGAAATCAACGAACCAACAAAATCTGGGGTGTCTAAAGTTTCATCTAGTGCACTGACTGGAGGCGCTACAGTTTAATACAGCTGAGGTTCAAGGTCCCTCACACATCCTTCATCCAGAAAGGATGAACCACACATTCAAATATAATCCCATGGTCCGCCCTGATGGACTGGCTACAAACGCACTCGAATGCAGTCGAGAACTACGAGATTGTCAGCAAGCAGTGCTCCAGAAATGTTTCTAAGTCATGTCTAGTTTTAAATCTTTGGAATAAAACTGATTTTTTAAAATACCCTCTGACTAACATATACATAATTGCCTCTGGCAAATGGGCAGATTTTGTGTGTGTGTTTAGGGTGGTTTTTCTTTTTTGTTTTTGGTCTAAATTGAAAAAAGGAAAAAAGAGAAAGAAAACTTGAAGGGCCAGACCTCAGAATGCCTCAAGTGTCCAATTGGCAGCTACAGCATTTGTGATAAGGAGGCTCCTCTGCCCTCAGACGAGTAGTTTCAACATTTCAGTGAAATCAAAGTTTGCAGAAAGCTGAGAAACCAAATGCCAAGGATCTTGAAGTATGCTGTCATAAATGAATCTGTGTTTCTTATATTTCCTTTCAAAGACTTCAGTTTTGCATCCCAAATAGGTATGGGGTGGCATTTTAACAGTCAATGAGTCAAACAGTCAAAGGAGGGCAGGAGAGGAGCCAGCTGGTATGAAGGAGCAGCAACCATGGGCGGACCAAATGCCATTTTTGTTTTTTTAGACGTGTCTTGAAGGGATGGTCCCAGAATATACAAAATATACAATCTGCCCTAATAACCACCCCACTTGCTTGCATAGGCCATTTAATGGTCCTAAAGGCAGTCTTTGGAGTTGAGGCCAGTGCCAGCTAGCTAAGAATGCGGGTAGATGAGGGAGACCGATATTGGATGTGTGGGGGGATGGAAAGTGAGGCATGGAACCCCCTCGGAGTCAGCTTGCGGAGTAAAAGTGAGGCCTCTGTTGATCCCAGGTGCTCTAGGGCACAAGTCATGGTGGGCCTAGCCAGAAAAATTAAAAAATCAGAAATTTGTCTCTCCTTTTAGACAGACCATGAGAGAAATATCTCAACCCTTTCCTTAAATGTCCACCCTTTATTCCCACAACAGCATTTTGAATTCTGTGTTTTAACAAGTGGGGTGACATGACTCAGTGGGTATGAGACAGGAAGAGAGGGTGATGGTTTCTGAAGCCACTAGACTTGGGAGGCATCCTCCGTTCTCCCCATTCCTGGAAAGAGGGATATTTTTGGCTTTTTTGTTAGGTCATAACCCAGAGTTACGTTCAATATGCAGCTGCCCTTTGAGACTAGCGACATCTATGCTGAAACTGGTTGTTAGGGTAGCAGTGACACACAGCACGGGGTTGATCACTATGAGCTGAGGTCATGATGCCTCATGGGGGATGAAAAAAGTGTGATGTCCCATCTGATTGGCTGCTTCGAGAGCTGGACATCCAGGTGACGAGAGAGAGAGTCCTGGAGAGGTTTAGTCCATGGAGAAAAGATAAAACATTTAAGCTTCCAAATAAGCTTTTCAAGTTTTCGTTAGCAAAAAACAGAGATTAAAAAGAAAAAATCTAGCACTGGCAATAAGGTGAGGCTCAAGGGATACACTGTGATTGATCATCAAGGACTTTATTCTCTTGGCCACTTTGCAGTCATGCTAGAAGTTTCCAGAATCCCTAGTGCATATGGTGTGCAAGAGTCAAAAAGTAAGAAAAGAACACTCTTCCCTGGAGACCTGGAGAGTGAAGTCTAGAGAAATGCAGGCCAGAAAGGTGTAAGGTGTTATTCCGGAGTCTGCCGCCGCTAAGGCCGTTGGTATCGACTGGAAAGATCTCAATAGTACTAAGAACCAAAACTGATCAACAGTTCTGTGAGGAAGTCGGACGCACGGAATAGTAGGACTTTTTCACACACAAAGGACAAATAAACCGAGAGTTAATTTTGGCTACCAAACTGCAATTTGGTTTGCTAGGTCATTTTCCCCCAACTATTGAAAAAGAAACATTAGTGCTACACGTATGCAACTTTAAGACGTTGTATTCTCCTATCAAGTTGCACTGAGAAGCAAGTTAAATAAGCCCCTCTTACTGCCGTCCACCTGGAGAGAGGTCACATCCATGTTCTTTGATTTCCATTGGCAACAGCGGGAAATAATTCCAATAGCGCTGAAGTAAGCAGCCAGACTGCCTTGCTGAGTTCACCTGGTTTCTTTCTTCTTCTTCTTCTTCTACCATCTGGCTAGGGCAAGGCATAAAGATAGACGTATATATTTTAAATATAGCTGAGTGCATGACTGTGTGTGTGTGTGTCTATGTGTGAGTGCGTGTGTGTGTGTGTGTGTCTGCGTGTGTGTGTACACAGAGGTTTAATAAGTGAGAACTTTCTTCTGCGAGGCAGTGGGTCCCCGCCTGAAGTCCAGCCCCCTGCCTCATGGCATTTCCTTCAGACAACAGCCTGCCGACGCCATGGCAACTCTGGCCTTCGGGTTTTTTAGATATGTCTCTTCATGTGGAGGGCAAGATGGTCAGACCTGGAAAAACACCTAGGGAAGAAAAGAAAAACAAGGATATTAGAGAGATCTGCATAAAGAACTCAACTTCCANGCAGTGGGTCCCCGCCTGAAGTCCAGCCCCCTGCCTCATGGCATTTCCTTCAGACAACAGCCTGCCGACGCCATGGCAACTCTGGCCTTCGGGTTTTTTAGATATGTCTCTTCATGTGGAGGGCAAGATGGTCAGACCTGGAAAAACACCTAGGGAAGAAAAGAAAAACAAGGATATTAGAGAGATCTGCATAAAGAACTCAACTTCCATCCCCCCTTAGAAAAGGATTAGCCCTAAAAGAGAGAGCGAGGCAGTGCATGTATACTGAGGAACAAAGTATACAGGGCGGGTGAGCTCAGCAGTTAAACTGCTTGGGTTCACCTCCTGCAACGGCTGTGTGACGGAGCACCTCAGCCTCTCAGTGTCTTAAGTCTCAGTCGCTCCATTCTGTCTGACCCTCTGTGACCCCACAGACTGTAGCCCATCAGGCTCTTCTGTCCATGGAATTCTCCAGGCAAGAATACTGGAGTAGGTAGCCATTTCCTTCTCCAGGGGATCTTCCTGATGCAGGGATCCAACCCAGATCTCCTGCACTGCAAGCAGATCACCACCTGAGCCATCAGGGAAGCCTGGTATCTTAATCCCTCCTCAATAAGATGCAGAAAACGAGAGCACTTACTTCATAGATTGGTTGTGAGGATTAAGGGAGATGATCTGTGTAAAGTGCTTAGAAAATTGCCCAGCACACGATAAAATCTTGATTAATATTAACTATTATTATTGCGATTGTCATTATTAAAGAAGAAACAAATGTAAAAGTGTTTTGGAAATAATATGTGTCATGCTCATACACTACAAAGAACGATTAGCCTGTACTATCAGATGATGACACTCTTAACATTTCAACACCCAGATTTCAGTCTTAAGTTTTACAATGGAAGCTCAGAAATGCTGCCTGTGATATCTGAGGGTCTATATAGGCACTCCACATTCAAAGGGAGGAAAAGCTCATGTTTATTAATAATGGTGTCATAGGCAGGCATGTGCTTGGTGTTTCTCCAGTACTACCTTAGACTCAATGGACATAAGTTTAAGCAAACTCCGGGAGAGAGTGAAGGACTGGGAAGCTGGCATGCTGTAGTCTATGGGGTCGCAAAGAGTCAAACACAACTTAGCAACTGAACAGAAACAACAACAATATCCTCAGCAACCTTCCATGGTAAATCTTCACACTCTTTTCCTGGGCATGCATGGGAACCGGAGGCTGGGGTCACACAGCCAGTGAGCGGCAGTCGTTGGGTGAGAAACCAGGCAGATGTGTAAACCCATTTTTTGAACTGTTTCTGGTACCCAAGGTTGGCCACTGTATCCCTTTGTCAGCCTCAGAGTGAAAGCAGGGGCTGTTTTTACTCCTTCCCTTCTTTTAATACCACCCACTTGATTTTGCCCTGGGTAGTAACTCTTCCACATTCTCAGTTGTATGTGGCTAACCCACCTCCTAAGGCTGAAGTGATGGCCACAGTAATCTGCTGAGTGATAGTCATGTGATCCACAAAGGTCAACGAGAGCGAGTTCTGGGACATTTGCTGAAACTATTGGAAGAAAGACGTTCTCTTTCCACTGGGGCTTAGACACTAAGATAGGAGCTGCAGGTGTCCATGCGGCCACAGGGGAAAGAGCCTATCTGAGAATGAGGTCAACAGAGAAAAACAGGCCAAGGGGTAGGAAGGAAGAGAGTTTCTAGTCCTGAGGACAACATCTAAGCACCTGGACTCAGCCAAGTGTGAAGACAAATCAAATTCTGTTCTTCTTAGTTATAGGAGCTAATAAAAAACCCTGGAAGCTAACTCAAGACTGAGTCAGGGTTCTCTACTCATAACTAATAGAGTGGCCATTTCCGCATCTCTGAGGCCTACAGACAGTCTCAGGTTCTTGGGCTGGAATCCCAGAGAAGTCAGTGCGTCAGACAGCAGTCATTCTGAGTTCCGGGTGTGAGTTCTCCTTCAGATCCAGCTCTAGAAACTGGTCTCCATCTTACCTGGGAGAAAGTCCCCAGGTCCCCTGAGACACTGCCTGAGACATCCTTCCAGTTCAAAACTCTAGTTGGTGTGTTAGCAAGCTGTTCTGCTCAGGTCAGCAAGAGTTCCTGTTCAGGGCATAATTTCCCTGTATTTGTTCATTCCTAAAACAAAGAAAGAGAAAACCCCTGGCCCTATCTGCTGACCCCAGCACTCTCCACGCACTGTTTGTTTTCATTTCTCAGATACATATGCCGGATAGATCTCAGGAAAATGAAGCAAAATAGAACAAAATAAAATGAAAAAAAAATTACCATAACAGGAAAAATAAGGGTATAAAGTGATCTAATTCAGTAACATATTGAATAACAGTAATTTTAACCATAACTGCTTACTTCAGGCTCCGATTCGGTATAAGCAAGATACCTAAATAATTCCTTGGCATAGCATCTAAAGAGGATTTGATTTACTATAAGAAGAGTGATTTTCTTGAAAAGCAATTACTTGATGTCACCGGTACAAGAAAAAGCAGTACAGCCTGTGGGGAACTTAGCATTTGACTGTCCTGTGCCGAGGGCACACTTAGTACTATCCACTGCCTCTTCTCTTTCTTTCCCCTTCTCCTTCCCCTCCTCCTTTCTTCCTTCTCTCCTTCCTTCATCTCAACAGGGTAGAGAAAGAAGATCTAAGTCGGGAAGTTCTTTTTGTAGGTATATCCTTTCTAAAGTTAACATTCTTACAAGAACTCTATAAAGAAGGTACCATTCTTAGCCCCATTACCAGATGAGATATTCATCAAAAAGAAGCAAAGCCAAAATCTGAACCCAAGTAGCCTTGACTCCAGAGCCCATGCTTTCAGCCATACCCAGTTCTCAGGCTGAGCAGAAGGTCAAGCTGAACTGTCCGTTTAAAGAATAGTAGAAAAAAAAAAAAGAATTGGTAGTAGGCAGAACTGATGGATGGTCTTCCCCAAACACTTGCACCTCATCCCCAGAACTTGTGAATATGTTAGGTTCAAAGGCAAAGGAGAATTAAGGTTGTGGGTGGAATTAATCTGCTGGTCAGCTGACTTTCAAATAGGAAACTTACTCTGGATTATCTGGGTAGACCCAATGTCACTGCAAGGGTCTTTAAAAATGGAAAACAGAATTAAAAGAGAAAACCAAAGAGATGGAAGCATGAAAAGGACTCAGTAGCTTTGATGATGAAGAAACGGGGTCAGGAGCCAAGGAACATGGACAAAGCTGAAAGGTGGAAAAGGCAAGGAAAATGAGTTCTTCCCTTAAGCTTCAGGAAGGGAACAGAGAGCAACCCACATCTTGATTTCACCCCCAGGGAGATCTGTGTTGGACTTCTAACCCAAGGAACCATAAGATAATAAATCGGTGAAGATAAATAAGGGTGATACTAAACTCGTGACAACTGGCAACGTCAGCAACTAGAAAATGAATTCAGAAGTTAATCTGGTCAAGCATGAGCAGCAAGGCCCTGCAAGCAAGCCACAGAGCATGTACCAAGAACCCTGTGTGTCCAAAAGAGGCAAGTGGGGATTCGAGATGGTAAGGAGCAAAGCAGAAGTCTCTGCTACCAGTACAAAATCTTTCTCTTTTCTTTTCCACATTCTGAGAACATATGGGACAATGGTATTTTGTTAAATTAATTAATTAAATAATTTTTGGCTGTGCTGTGTCTTTGTTGCTGCACGCGGGCTTTCTCTAGTTGCAGAAAATGGGAGCTAATCTCTAGTTGAAGTATGCAGGTTTCTTAATGCGGTAGCTTCTCTTTTTGCCGAGCACAAGCATTAGGTTTCATGGGGCTCAGGAGTTGCTTCCCGCCATGTGGAAATCTTTCCAGACCAGGGATCGAACCCATGTCACCTGTCTCCTGGCAGGTGGATCCTTAACCACTGGATCACCAGGGAAGTCGCATGGAACAACAGCATTCTTGATTTAGGATTTCATTTGAAATAACCACTCAGTACTGTATGTGTTCCATACTTTCATTCTTCTTTGACCAACTGCTTAACCTGTGCTGTGTGCCTAGCAATCTGTACAAGCATCTATCTTTACTCTTTAAATTCTTTCAGGAAAAAAAAAAAGTGAAAAACCAACCAATTCTTTAACATGTTATAAAATATGATCACACCCCTCCTGAATCAAACTAGCATCATTATTTGTTAAAATTCTAGGAAATGCATGGATTTAGAATGAGACTGGGTCCCTCACCGTTGAGGTCTTATTTAAATCCAATATACCAGTAGGATACTTAGTCATGATTAATTTATATTTATTAAATTATGCTTACTGAGTTCCACATAGGAATAGGAAAGTGAAAAGTACTAGATAAACTCTGCATCTAGAAATCCAGAATCTAGTAATTTTAAGGGTTATATACCCGCAGAGGGTATTTAGGACTGTATAGCAGTCAGATGACCTTAAATAAGAAAGTTCTTAATGACTAAAATTTGTTTACTGCAGAGAACTAGTCAAACCCCTACTGTCATTTCTCCTGCTGATGAAAAAGGCCCCCTGAAGTCACATGGGCATTAAGCCAACAGCAACACACCAGGGCCCCAAAGCTCTAGACCTAAGTTGATGTTTCTCACCACCCATAAGTGGGCTGACAAGAGATCAAAGATCAAAATGCCTCCTCTAAACTTCCTAGGATTTTGGAGGTACTACCCTGGGAGCAGGCTCCTTGGGTTATAGCTACATGTGGCTACTTGGGGAAATAGCCCTGCTTACTACCATCAGCAGCCTCTTGCTCTACAGGCTGAGAACAACACTCATCCCTTTAAGCAGCTGATCACTGAGTGGGCTATACTGTGTAGTTTGATGGTAAGATAGCAGAAACACCTCATTGCTTTCTCCCCAAACCTGAAGCCAGAGGTCACAAAACTTAATGTCTTTAAGGCCAGGCAGATAAAGTAAATGGGTGCAATGGGTCAAGAGTAAGAAACACATAGCATTTTTAAACCATTTGATTCTACTTCTGTGAATATAAACACATGTTGCTCTTCATTAAGAGGAGATAACTGGACATGCTACATGGCAACTGATGCTCTGCCTTCATACTGGGGAGACTGTGGTGAGGGAGGGGGAACAGAGTGAAATGAGTAATCACAGGACCATTACCAAAGGCAGCTCCAGAAAATTATGGCCACCTGGGAATGTGAGTCCAGTGTTACCAGATCTTCCAATTTTTCAAAGCCAGAAACAGAGATTTTTGTGACATTTAGCAATTTGAAATGTTAGCAAAACAAACAAGAACTCATGTATTTTTAAATTTACCCTATGGGCAAAATAAAAGTATAAGTTAGACTTGGTACCTGCTTTAAGGTCAAGAAACCCCAATCTTACTTAGTTCAGCCTCTGAGTAGCATAGTCTGAGGGCTTCCCAGGTGGCACTAGTGGTAAAGAACCCACCTTTCAATGCACGAGACCTAAGAGACACAGGTTTGATCTCTGGTTCAGGAAGATCCCCTGGAGGAGGAAATGGCAATCTGCTTCAATAATCTTGCCTGGAAAATCCCATGGACAGAGAGCCTGGTGGGCTGGCTACACACTCCGTGGGATCGTAAAGGGTCGGACACGACTGAAGTGACTTAGCACGCATGCCCATAGGGTAGTCTGATTATTCAATTATATGAGGCAAGAGATAGATTTCCCAGGCTCATACATATTGTGGCACCAACAGGATCCAGTGCTCTGCTAAGGGCTATAAATGTCCTCTTTTTTTGAAGGTAAAAGTCTTCTAAGGAATGCCAAGTCCGCGGTCACTCCAGGCTTTCCTTCCATCGCTTTGGGACCACTCCAGCTCCCCGCGGCACCTCCCAGACCTGCTCTATTTTCAGCACAGTTCCTGCAGCTGAAGTACAAGGTGCTGCCTGTCAGGAGACACTAACGAGGCTCCACCCCTTGGTTCCTGACACTGGTGAAAAGCACTGACTCTCCTGCCACAGAAGTTTGAGCTACTCGCCAGCTGCCCCAAATACCATGTCACAGAGTTTGTACCATCTGCTCAGCAAACTTCTAGCTCCAGAAATCAGAGTATATTTTGATGAGGAAAATCAAGCAAAAGACTAACTGAACTACCCATCCGTGACATCTCCCACACTGAAATATCTGGTCAGTTTGAAAGTATTCTCCATATACACCAGTCAGGTTTAATCCTAATAGGTTACGTGCTGGACAGAAGCACTGTTGCTGTTCAGTCGCTCAGTCATGTCTGACTCTTTGTGACTCCATGGACTGCAGCGTGCCAGGCTTCCCTGTCCTTCACTATCCCCTGCAGCTTGCTCAAATTCATGTCCACTGAGTTGACCATGCTATCCAGCCATCTCATCCTCTGTCATCCCCTTCTCCAGTATAGACACAGTTGCATACTGCTTAATAACTCAGTGGACTTAAGAGGAATGCTAAGTCTGTCAATTTCCCCATAACAATTCTTTGCCTGTTTCCAAGGCTTATGGCTATCCATAAAGCACGATTTCCAAGTAACAGCGTCACCACCTTTCAGGGAAGGACGACTCATGTGTACCTACTACCACCACACTGACAACTCACAAAGGACACATCTTCATCCCCACTGATATAATGCCCTTCCTCAAAGGACTGTGGAGCAACAGCAACATCACTGAAATATAATCTATAGGAGAACAGCTGCTGATTTCTCTAAATTCAGGGGGACTTTGAGGTGAATGGGGCAGATACGACAAACAGGTTGTATTTCGGAGTAGCAGAAGAGAGCTCTAAGGGACGGATAGACAATAGCTTCATGGAGAATACTTCCTCAGCCTTGGGGCGGGAGGTTATCTTTGGGCTCCAGGAGGCATGGGGGCTTTATTTAGTTCTCCAAGAATGAAGATAAGAGGAAAATAGGCTCTTCAGGAAAAAGGAGAAAAAAAAAAAAAAAAAAAAAGGAGGAACAACGCGAATGGTTCTTTATAAGCATCTTAAAGGACCACCAAGGCACTGCCCACCCATGAAACGTGGCCACTTCTGTCCTGCTCTGCACGAGGAAGGTCTGGTGAGGGGGCTGGGGAAGGCAGGATGCAAACGCATCGCATTTCCTCCACCGGAGAGCCAGGCCTCTACGGACATCCTGCACAGCCCTCCTGCCACCCTGCGAGCGAGGGGCCGAGCCGGGGAACCCTGAGGCTTTCAGGGCTTTTATCGTATTAGAAGCATTTTTCTCATCATAACCGAGACCTTTAATATTGCATTAAAAAGATGGTTAATTTTCTTAAGCTTCCTTTTAAACACAGAAATAGGATTAGAAGGATAACACGCTCAGATGCAAGCCCATTATTTGATTACGTCTAAACCTAATCCTGCCTTCACCTTGGCCTGCAGAGTCTCCATTTTGGGGTTTATTGGTTGATAATGCCAGGGCTGTCAGATACTATTACTTGTGTAGTGTCTGTTGCTACGTGCTCCTTCTTCCACTATCAAATGCTGAAGGTTTGAAATTGAATTAGAGGATGAGTTCTCAAAGCCTCATCATCTTTTAGACCTTTGTACCTACTTTCAAAGAAGAAAGGATGGCTCAGGCCCCCCAAAAGAATGGGAACTCTCTTCAGTAAATTCATTTCTAACAATGCGTCAAAGGAGTCTTATAACTAATTTCCCCTTCTTCATGCAGGCTTTCTACTTCTCACGTTGAGAAAAACGGTATTGATATTAATAAAAAGATCAGAAACTACCAGCGACCATTCTCTCTAGTCTATTAATTTTCTTATTACACTAAAATTATCTGTCACATTATCCCCTCGAGGGTAGGAGCTGGGTCTCACTGATATCTAGAGACCATCACAGTTCTGGTGCTCATGAAATACTCATGTAACTGAGCTAAGAATCCATATCATCTCTTGATTGTATGCAAGGAGGCACCCTCAATCTCATTGGTTTTCTCCATGGAGAAGTACGAGGCATCCCCAGGCCCGAGTCTCTTCGAGAGAGGCTTGTGACGAAGCCAGGAGCGCATGACCAACCCAACCTCCCACCCACTTCACCATCTCCCTTTCCCTTCCCGCCAGCTTATGAGTTTCTTTACCTGTCGCAGTGGTTGCATTTAAAGGGCTTTGCACCTGTGTGTTTCCTGTAGTGCCTTGTGAGCTCATCGCTTCGTGCAAAACGCCACTCACACCCTTCCCATGAGCACTTATAAGGCTTCTCACCTGCAAGGAGAGATGGAATGACCGTGGTCAGTGACAGGAGCAACATGATCTGGGTCTGTTTCCTACTCTTCAGTCGTGGAAAAGGGCTACAAAATCATTCCTGAAAGGCTAAATTTCCTAACATAGCGTGTCACATTTTTTTAAAAAGCCTCTTAGTGCTTTTGTTGTTGTTATTTTTTTTTTAACCTTCAAAAGTGGTTTCACAAGATCTTCAAATCTAGAGCTGTCATTTCAGTTCCCAGAGTCAAAGTATTTCCTTCAACTGGAGAGGGATCAATTTTTATTTATTTTCTATTCTCTGGAGCTCTCTGACCCCCCACATTCCAAGCAGAAAGGAAATGTGCTATTTTCATCAGAACCACAAATGCTTCTAATTCTATTTTTCTCCAGAACCTAGAGTAATTTACCATTTCAGCCTTTTTAGTCTTCTCCCCTTTCTTCCCTCCTACCACAAAGTGTAGCCAGGCAGCTGACTGCAAGGCAAAGAGCTCAGGGCTCCCAGAACCTCGGTTCCTTCCAGTAAATGTGAGTGGATGGACACTCATGAGGAAAGGCTACAATTTAAGAGTAAAACAAAAAATCACTTAACGATTCCTGGTATTTATGTAAAATATAGTCACAAAAGTCCCATTTAAGAAGATCACTACTTAATGACTCCAGCGCATTCATATTCGAGAGCGATACACATTATTACAAAATATTTTAAAAGTCAGTTTGCAGAGCAAGGTTTCAGCCATGCTGAAGCTGCTCAGAAGCCTGAAATCCAAGCTCTGTGCTCAAGTGACCTTTTTTGCACAGTAAATACAGATGGAGGAATATGGGAGAGAAAGTACATGACTTTTCCTAAGACCTTTTTTTTTTAACCCATCAACGTCTGTCACCAAACATGACAAATATTTACCCTTCCAACTGTATGGTGGGCTGGTTCTAAAAAGAAGACAAGAAAGTGATCTCTGAAATCATGAGAGTTACTGAGCCCTGTCACTGAGAGGCCGGTTAGCATAGAGGTCAACAGCCCTCTGAAGCCAACCTTCCTAGGCTCAACTTTTGGTTCTGCCCTTAACTATCTATCCTTGGGCAAGATGATAAACCTCTCTGTGCCTCTGTCTTCTTTTACAAATAATAGTAGTATGTACCTCAAAGGGAGAGGATAAATTAATATATACATGTACTATATATTAATCAGAACAATGCCTGGCATAGTTACAGTTAACATAACTGGTAAACAGTATAAACTGCCAAACCCAAAATTTCCAGATACGCAAGTGCCAAAGTAGTACGGCTGGCCCATTATTTCTCCATTTTTAATAGCTCAACCTTTCACTAGGCAGCAGTTTAGGAGACCTTGCCCAGATACTATACTTGACCCACTTTCTTCTTTCCCCCTTTCTCCTTCCCTTTAAACCTAACTACAAAGTGTTCACAATTCTTTATTTGTATCACCTAGAATTGAACCAAACAGGATTGAAAATTTTATTTCATTAAATCGGTGCCCTAGTGAGCTGCTGCTCTGTAAGGCCCATGGAGAAGAGGAATGAGAAATACAGGCATCTCTTTTCAACTGAACCAAGAGGACATGAAGGAGGGCCAGAGGCGCAGGAGGAAACCCATTCAGTTTTGGAAACTAGAAAAAAAAAAAAAAAAAGAATCACTAAGTGGTGTTAAAAGTTCACCTTCTAGATCCTTACAGCCACAATTTTAGAAAAGTGTGCCTGCTGCAGAGAGAGAAGGTGAAGCGTGATGGGGTCAGGTCAGCTTCAGAGTTAGCACACCTGGGATCTTATTCTGTTACAGACGCGAGGCCTCAGGGTCCCCATCTGTCAAATGGGGGTGAGATTCCTGTGTCTATTGTGAGGTTAATGTAAGGTGTTGTGTATCAGGCATTTCTGGAGCCTGGAGCAAGGTAAATGGTTAGTTAATCTGAACCCCCATCCCTCCGCATTAGCCTGTATTCTCAGAGGCGGCTGAGGAGACAGGTCTAAGTGGTGGTCAATACAAACTTCCAGGACTCAGGCTCCAGCCTGCTGAGCCTGGAGTCACTCTGGGCAACCTAAATATTGAAAAATGGGAGAGTCTTTTTAAGTCTGAAGTGTTACCTCAGTATACTGATGGAGAATGGACCAGAAAGACCATGTCCTTTATATCTGCTCTAAATGAGTGGGATGTTGAAGGGGAACTAAGAGACCCAAGTTGGAGAGAGAAGTACCAGAGAGGACTGTTGGCATCATTTACTTAATGCTACTGATCACCCATGAGCCTCTGTTACTTCAAAGAATTCTGGCAAACACAATAACAAGAAATGGAGAATGAGGCACCAAAGACTTCAGAAATTCCAAATGCCCCTTACTCCCAAAGGCCTTCATGTACAAGTAACATTGGAGGGTCCTGGAATGTTGGGTACCAAGCACACCTCCAAAGCAATAACGAGGCATCTGGAAATGCCATGACATTCTGCAGCAACGAGCAGAGACATCCGGTCCCCAAAATCAATCCCACAATCGAACAGACCCGTCCATCATAGGCAACCACACTCTGAAGGACACAGGAAGGACAGAGACAAAATGGAGATTAAAGTGGATGTCTTTGGGTTTTTTTTTTTTTTTTTTTTTAATTTCTAAGTGTTTGTCTTTTCCCTTGCTGAATTTTTTTAAATTAGTTTTGTTTTATGCTGACAAATAATGTCAAGGATTTAGTTATTTCCCAGAAGATAATGTGGATGCTCTGTTAATTCCCGGCACAAACCAGGCCACTCTCCCCAGTAGCTATTTCACAGCATGCTTCCAGTGGCCGTGTCCCTGCTGCAGCTGCAAAGACAGAGGCCGCAGGCAGCTGGACTTGGCTCTGAACCGCGTTGCCTAACACTGTCTCCTGCTTCAGCAGGCACTGCACAGAGCACCACTGAGGGCAAGTCCCTCCGCCCTGCCAGTTTAGCCATGCCATGCTAGAGGGATTCGTCAAGCTAGTTTTCCAATACCTGATTAATTAACCCACAAGTTGCCATTTTTGCAAATGCTCATAAAAAATTTAAAAGAACCAAGAAAGAACTCAACCAAATGAAGGAGTAGTGCCTGAAACAGGGGGAGTTCAGAAATCAGAGGGACAAGAAAAGTAGAATGGGGAATACAATTTCATGTTTAAAGCTCACTAATATTGCAGGGCACGAATTCAGGCTTCCTTACAAAATGGCCTCTGAAATGCAATGTGGTCCAAAGCAGAGTGGCCTTTTATTCAGTTTCTTACAGAGTAACTCTCCTTACATCGTGATCATCACATCTGGTTGATCAAAAAATACCGTCACCACTGCCTTCTGAACATGCACCTCCAATACATGTAGATTAATCCACGAATTATATAAAGGTACTAACGTCCTAACACATTGCTAAGTTGCTTCAGTCGTGTCCGACTCTGTGCGACCCCACAGACGGCAGCCCACCAGGCTCCGCTGTCCCTGGGATTCTCCAGGCAAGAACACTGGAGTGAGTGGCCATCTCCTTCTCCAATGCATGAAAGTGAAAAGTGAAAGTGAAGTCACTGAGTCACGTCCAACTCTCAGTGACCCCATGGACTGCAGCCTACCAGGCTCCTCCATCCATGGGATTTTCCAGGCAAGAGTACTGGAGTGGGGTGCCACTGCCTTCATTAGGACGTTATAAAACATACACTCAATATAGAAATTTAAAAGAATTAGGGTCCTTTAAATATAAACAGGGTCTTCCCCGGCAGCACAGCAGTAAAGAATCTGCCTGTAATGAAGGGGACGCAGGTTTGATCCCTGGGTTGGGAAGATTCCCTGGAGAAGGAAATGGCAACCTACTCTAGAAACTCACCTGGAGAATTCCATGGATGGAGGAACATGGTGGGCTACAGTCCATGGGGTCACAAAGAGCTGGACAAAACTAAGCAACTAACTGCCCCCCCCACAACAAATATAAACAGAAGTTATCAAATTTTTTCCCTGCATTCAAAATGACAGTGTTGCACAACTGTACTTCGAGACCACTGCCCTACAGGGTAAATGAGAAGATCTTAGCTCCACGCTCAGTAGTGTCTGTGCTTCCAGCCTTGGTCCCTACAGTCTATTCTGCCTGCAGCAGCCAGAAGAACCCTTTGAAAATATAAATCGGAGCATGTATGTCCCTTACAGGGGACTTTAATCTTTCTATTTCCATATAATTATTTTCTTTAACATCCTCTGGGATTTTATTTTATGCATTGAAAAACATTATTCTGCAGAGGGTTCCACAGGCTTCACCCGACTGCTAAAGAAGTTCATGACCCAAAAAAGGTTAAGAAGAAATTAAAATGTAAATGTTCCAATGGTTTCCCACTGCTTTTAGGATAGAAGTCAAAAGCTTGTGAGGTCCTATTGTATAGAATCCCCATGATCTGCCCTGGCCAACTCGATTACTCATGCCCTACGTGGCTGCTCCCACCTCAGAGCTTCTGCACTTGCTCCCTGCTCTGCCTGGAATGCTCCTGTTCCCTCACTGCCATCAGGTCAATGCTCAACTGTCTCCACTTCAGAGAGATCTACCCTCAGCATCCTCTGTTGAGCAGCAGCATATTCTGTCATCTTCTGGGACCACTTGGTTGCAACAGACTTTATTTTTCTGTGCTCCAAAATCACTGCAGATGGTGACTGCAGCCATGAAATTAAAAGACGCTNACCAGGGTTCCGAGTTGTACAGTTAGTCCTTGTCAGCCCAGGATTTTTTTGGTTTGTTATTTGTTTCAACATTAAACTTTTTTTTAATGTTAGGGTATAACCAGTTAACAATGTTGTGGTAGTTTTAGGTGAATAGCAAAGGGACTCAGCCGTACATATACATGTGTCCATTCTCCACCAAATCCCTGTTCCGTCCAGGTTGTTACATAACATTGAGCAGAGTTCCCCATTCTCTGCAGTAGGTTAACCATTTTGAATATAGCAGTGTACATGGTCTTTCCAAACCCCCTAACAATCCCTTCTCCCACGGCCACTGTAAGTTCATTCTCTAAGTCTGTGAGTCTCTTTCTGTTTGGTAAATATGTTCATTTGTGTCATTTCTTCTTAGAGTCCACATATAAGGGGTGTCATACAATATTTCTCCTCTGTCTGACTTACTTCACTCAGTATGGCACTCTCTAGGTCCATCCATGTGGCTGCAAGTGGCATTATTTCATTCTTTTTATGGCTGAGAAGTACTCCCTTGTGTACACGCACTTTATCCATTCCTCGGTCGATGGACACTGAGGTTGCCTCCATGTCTTGGCTGTTGCGAACAGTGCTGCAGTAACCATCGGGGTGCCGTCAGGGGTCTGAATTCAGACGGCCTTGCTCTGATCTAAGCTGTGTGCTATCCTCTATTTCACTTACGTATTATGAAAGTAGGATATTTATCATCCCACAGACGACTCAATGATATTAAATGCGAGTTGAATATTTTAAGCACTCTTGTATTTCATCATCTTTTTCAAGTAGAAGGTGTATGATTTGAAGTTATGGGAAGAGTGCACCTATAGATGTCACCTTTGCCCCAATTCTGAGATATTTGTCCACAGAGATCCTACATCTTGGAGTCTTATCATTTGATGATACACAACACAAGTGGCTACCTTGCATTTGCAGGAGCTGGAGGGTGCATGCCTGCTTAAATTTTGTGTCCTGAGCCCCTTCTTGCCTCACCTGGTCTTGGTCATGATGCATTAAGACTGGGAAAATGTTGGCAAGAGATCTAGGCATTTCTGTTCCAATAACTTGGACTCAAGGATCATCTTTATTCTTTTAAATTAATTTTTATTGGAATATGGTTGCATTTGGAGTAGGAAATGGCAACCCACTCAAGAGTTCTTGCCCAGAAAACACCATGGATGGAGGAGCCTGGCCGGTTACAGTCCATGAGGTCACAAAGAGTTGGACACAGCTGAGCACGCGTGCACACAGTTCCTTTACAGTCTTGTGTTCCTTTCTGCTGTACAGCCATGTACACACACGTCCCTTCTTTTCTGGTTTCCTTCTCATTTAGGCCACCTGGAGCACTGAGTAGAGCTTCCTTAGCTTCACAGTAGATTCTCATTAGTGGTCTATCTTATACATAGTATCAGTCCAAGGATCACCTTCAAATTCATAAATGTTTTCTCCAGAGTAGAGCAGATACCCAATATAACATTATCCCTAATGTCTAGGTTTCTGTAGACACCATNCTTCTCATTTAGGCCACCTGGAGCACTGAGTAGAGCTTCCTTAGCTTCACAGTAGATTCTCATTAGTGGTCTATCTTATACATAGTATCAGTCCAAGGATCACCTTCAAATTCATAAATGTTTTCTCCAGAGTAGAGCAGATACCCAATATAACATTATCCCTAATGTCTAGGTTTCTGTAGACACCATCACCCAAGGTCCGCTCATGGCATGGCCTAATCCAAGAGGGCACTTGGACTTGACTCCATCCTTTCACTTCCTTTTCACGTGTACCATCCCGCACTAAGTAAAACATTGTTTCCATCATCAGCAATAATACCAACGACAGACCTGGCTTCCAGAGTACTGCCAGGTTTGAGCAAGATTCCTGGCCTGGACTTGGCTCCATATCTCCTGNCATTATCCCTAATGTCTAGGTTTCTGTAGACACCATCACCCAAGGTCCGCTCATGGCATGGCCTAATCCAAGAGGGCACTTGGACTTGACTCCATCCTTTCACTTTCTTTTCACGTGTACCATCCCACACTAAGTAAAACATTGTTTCCATCATCAGCAATAATACCAACGACAGTCATAGACTTGGCTTCCAGAGTACTGCCAGGTTTGAGCAAGATTCCTGGCCTGGACTTGGCTCCATATCTCCTAAGGCTGTAACTCAGAGCATTACCTCTGATCAATCATCCACCTCACTCACCTCTCTTTATCGTGCACATTCAGTTCTTTTTCCAATCCTTATAGCTTTCACTAAGTGCTTGAAACTATTTGAGCAGTCCCAGTGATGAAGTGGGCTTCTTGGGTAACTCAGATGGTAAAGGATCCACCTGCAATGCAGGAGACCTGGCATTGATCCCTGGGTTGGAAAGATCCCCTGGAGAAGGGAAAGGCTACCCACTTCAGTATTCTGGCCTGGAGAATACCATGGGCAGAGGAGCCTGGTGGGCTACCGTCCCAAAGAGTCACACTTGACTGAGTGACTAAGTCTTACTTTTGGTGATGAAATAGCCTCAACTAATTTATTTTCCATGGAAAGTGTTTCCTGCTGTTGGTTCAGGTTACCTGATTGGTATTATCTGAGCACTGACTTGATGGGCGTGAGTCTGAGTGAACTCAGGGAGTTGGTGATGGACAGGGAGGCCTGGCGTGCTGTGATTCATGGGGTTGCAAAGAGTTGGACACGACTGAGCAATTGAACTGAACTGAGCACACTGAAGAGAGATAGCATTGTTTTTTTCTTTATGATGTGGACCAATTTTAAAGTCTTTATTGAATTTGTTACAATATTGATTTTGTTGCTTTTATGTTTTGGGTTTTTGATTGCAAGGCATGTGGGATCTCAGCTTTCTGACCAGGGACTGAACCCACACCTTCTGGACTGGAAGGTGAAATCTTACTCATTGGATCACTAGGGAAGTCCCAGGCATTCTTGATTGTATTAAGAACTTTCTGTTTTGAAATTGGCTTACTTTTATTTCACTCTGGAGTCATTTGGGTAGCTTGAATTCATGGCTTAAATTTTATTAATTTTTTTCCCTCCATGTTCTTTCCTGTGGGGCTGCCTGTAATGTGGGCCTGAAGGTACCAGGCAGGGCATCATTGTAGACAGTCCCTGCTCTGTGGCATGTTCTAAAGCATCCTCCATATCTGCTATGACTTACTGGCCTCAGAGCTTACTGGAAGCCCTTTAGGAATATCACGCTGGAGGCTTTCATTAATCAACTCTCTGTACCAAATTCAGGAGACAAAGTGTTTACTAAGAGACTTAAGAAAACGGCCATGTTTTTACCAAAGAGATCCTGACCACTCCCAACTCTCTCTCTCTCTCTCTCAGTTTAGTATACTTGTTCTTACATTTTCCACGGTGCCTGAAAAGCAGGATCTTGTCATGTTCCATCAGTATCAAAATGTTACCTCTTGCAAACTCAATTTTCCTTTGCTTTGTCTTGCTACCAAGAGGGACTGACACCGTGGAAGCACTTTGAGAAGAGGCATGCTATTTAATTTAGGTGCTTGGGATTCTCTTAATCTTTCTTCCGATTTCATATTTTATATTTTCCTTGATATTTCCCCCTCAGATAATAGCGGAAAGAGAACAGTAAGACTTCTACCAGTTTAGCTGCTCATTTTCTTATCTAGGGGATAATTCACAGTGACACTTGGCTGGTTGAAGGAAGATGCCATTTCCTTTCCTTCCCTCAGCTCTTCTAGACACTGTCTTACCTTGGGTGCAGCCTCCTTTGAAAATCTTTCAGGTCTATTTTCAGACTTAATTCACTCCAGTAATATATATATATATATATATTTCTCTGTAAAAGAGAAATAAAACAGTAGATGATAGGCTGGACCAAAGCAGATTCTACATTAGACAAAATGCTATGTTAGAATGTTCAGATTAGATGGTCTACCTTAAGGGTATTTACTGTGCATTTAGGCTGTGTGCAGTTCATTACCTAAAATTCCATTATAGCAAAGGGACCCTGCACAAGATGGTGGTGTCTGATAGGATATTCTCTTTGTTTAGAACTGCCTGGATGACCCAAGTCTGGAGCCTGTCATCTCCATTGTTCTTCAGATCCTGAGACAATGCTACCCTAAGAGTCCACTTCCTTTGGTCACAACCAGCAGCGCTTATTCTTTTCCAGTCCCTGGGATTGTCACCTCTGAAGCTCTATGTGTTCTAACTGAAGGTAAATATGTGGATATACAGATCTTCCTGTGGCTCAGTGGTAAAAAGTCAACCTGCAAATGCAGGAGAGGTGGGTTTGATCCTTGGGTTGGGAAGATCCCCTGAAGGAAGAAATGACAACCCACTCCAGTGTTCTTGCCTGGAGAATCCCATGGACAGAGAAGTCTGGCAGACTGCAGTCCACAGGGTCACAAAGAGTCAGACTCAACTGAGTGACTAAACACATACACAATGTGTGGGTAGTTATTCCGTACTTATTTTGTGAGCTCTAAGCTTTATGATGAATTTTTGCATTTGGATAATATTTCAGAGGAATGTGGATGAAGGTAGAATCAGTTTTTTTTTCTTTTTGCTTTTTACAGATTAACTATGATTATCTAATAAGCTAATTAGACAGATGAATGAAAAGGCAAATTTTTCATAATATCAAGCTCATTAATTTTGTCCTTTATTATTAATTGTTGCCAGTTTACATCACTGACTCGATGGACATGAGTTTGAGTAGGCTCCAGGAGTTGGTGATGAACAGGGAAGCCTGGCATGCTGCAGTCTATGGGGTCACAAAGAGTCGGACATGACTGAGTGACTGAACTGAACTGAACTGCTGGAATGACTGTATAGTCATCTCAGCTGATTAAAAAAAAAAATCTATTTCCAGTCCCACGATGGAGTCCCTCCACCGTACAGACTGGTTCTGGAATGAGAATGAATTTTCCCTAAGGATGGAACTGAAATCAAACTTTTGCTGTTTACCACCTTTTGCTGCTTACCACCCCTACAGTAGTCATGTTAGAATACTTGACAGTGTGATTGTCCAAGTCCAAGAAGGTTTTGTTGTCAGAAGATTCTAGTGGTTTTCAACTTCGTCCTTTTTGCAGGGAACAGATTTTCTGTAGGCATCATCTTGTTGCGATGACGCTGGATGCTTTCTTTGGACTTTTGTTTTAAACAAGTTCCTTTGTACTAAAATTAGGGAGTCAATCAAAGTGCTGTCGACATTACAGCAGCTTTGACACGTATGTGATCACTAAACTCTGGCGATGTTAGCTGCATAACTACTTCTGTATCGGGTGGAGGAAGCCAGAGTGGTCCATGTGCCTGCTAAGTCTCTCAGTCGCATCCAGATCTTTGTGACCCCATGAACTATAGCCTGCAAAGCTCCTTTTTTCCATGAGGTTCTCCAGGCAAGAATACTGGACTGGGCTGCCGTTTCCTCCTCCAGGGGATCTTCCCAACTCCGGGACTGAACCTGCGCCTCCTGCATGGCAGACATATACTTTACTGCTTGAGCCATCTGGGAAGCCCTGTGTCATTTTATTCCGTACTCGTTTTGCATTCAGCCTGGGGCAGCACTTTAGATTTCATGAGATAGTGCTCTTGTGTGCCTACATTTGCACTAATTGCACATTCAATAATCGCTAGCTTGTGCTGAGGTCTTGTGCACTTAATAATAGCCTCCTAGTTGTAAGAAAAAGTACTAACCATTGTGTTCTAAGAATTGCAACCCACCTCTGTTTTTTTCCCCCACTTAGAAGATTATGAAGATGATGGTGAGGAAGAGGAGGACAAAGACTCAGACTCTGAAGATGTGAAAGAGGAAGTAGGTACACTTGCCCTTGATTCAGATGCTCTCCACATTCACAATTCTCAAAGGAAAATGCCCTTTTCTATGTTCAGCTGAACCCAGAGTAAATTTTAGGGCTTCCCTGGTAGCTCAGCTGGTGAAGAATCTGCCTGCAATGCAGGAGATCCTGGTTTGATTCCTGGGTCGGGAAGATCTCCTGGGAGAAGGGATAGCCTTCCCACTCCAGTATTCTTGGGCTTCCCTGGTGGCTCAGCTGGTACAGAATCCGCCTGCAATGTGGGAAACCTGAGTTCAATCCCTGGGTTGGGAAGATCCCCTGGAGAGGGAAACGGCTACCCACTCCAGTATTCTGGCCTGGGGAATTCACGGACTGTATAGTCCAGGGGGTGGCAAAGCGTCGACACTACTGAGCAACTTTCACTTTGCTCTTCCACTCTGGGGCCCCAAAGATACCGATGCTCAGTTAATGACTGCTGCTGTTGTCATTTTCATCTTGGTAGGTCCTGTACAATCTTACTGTCACATCAGAGGCTATCCATTATTAAGGCACTAGTATTCCATCAGGATGAGCCTCAGGTAGACACTCCTGGTCAGTGTATTTAATAAGTGTGAATGGCATTCAGGCAGAGACCATGGGAAGATTTTCTAGGAAACTTTTTCTGGTAGATCTCCAGTATCTTTGTAAGTTAGCCTTTTCTACTCACTCTGTACACACAGGACCACTGTGTTGTGCAACTCCATTTACCTTGGAGTCAATGTGAACCGTATTCCTTTGGGTTGTATTGTGAACATCCTAACTAGTAGGAGAGTAATGCCTGTCGGTCTCTATTACTGCTAATCTGTGCTCTAGAGTGGAGGCCAGCAACCTTTCTATGAGAGGTCAAATGATCATTGCTCTAGGCTTCATGGACCATTCGGTCTCTGTTGCAATGACTCAGCTTTGCTGTTGTAGCGCAAAGGCAGCTGTAGACAGACGAGCAAACAATAGGGGAGGTAGGGCACAATCTACTGACTGCATTTCTAGAAAAGACTTTCTGAATGCTGGCACTGTTGGCATTCGACCAGGTAACTCAGTTGTGGTGGCTTGTCTTGTGCGTTGTAGGGTGTTTAGTAGGATCCCTGACCTCAGTGCACAAGCTGCTGGTGACACCCACCACTTTGACCCCTCAGTCACGAACAAAACTGTCCCTTGTCATTTAGTCACTAGATCGTGTCCGACTCTTGGCAACCCCATGGACTGTGGCCCTCAGAACTCCTCTGGGATTCTCCAGGCGAGAACACTGGAATGAGGTGTCATTTCCTTCTCCAGGGGATCTTCCTGACCTAGGGATTGGGATCAAACCTGAGTCTCCTGTAAAATTCTCGAGTCACCCGAGAAGCCCAAAACTGTCTCTAGGACTTGCCACATAGCTCTGGGCAGGGAGCGGGGATCACTCTGTGGTTGAGAACTACCGCTCTAGAAAAACGACAGTTCATCTATGAGTTATAATTATATCTCCATTTCTGTTGGTGGCTATGAACAAGTTCCTTCAAGTTACAGTTCCTTAATTTTGACACTGGGGGAAATACGACTGAAAAGCTTGCGCTAGCTTCTGTGACATTCCTGGAGATGAAGTCTGAGTTTAAAAGTCTGCCATCTATTTATCATCTACCATCTGTATGTCTGTCTATCATCTCATATCTATTTATGTAGCCACCTAAACATCTGCCATCTATGTTTGTTGATATTTCTATCATTTACCTGCCTTTCTATTATGTATATGTCCATTAACCTGTTTCATGTGTATCTGTCCATCAACCCACCTACCTACCTGTCATAGTCCTATGTATTTCACCTTTATCCATCTCCCTGTCCACCATCTGTATGGCAACTTCTATATCTCACATCTACCTACCTATCTACATCTGTCCATCTAGCTCACCTGTATCTATCTGTTCCTCTGTCTAGCCATCCATCATTCCGTCCTCCTCTCTCCCTTCTCTTCCACCTACCTATCTACCTAGAGAGAAAGGGACTTTTTGCGTTCTCTGTCATAATAATCACCCACCTTGCTATTAGTAGTACAAATTTACCAAGTACAGAGGGTCTACTTCTTAGCGAGGTCTCTAGGTTAAGGCTGTTACAGATTTTGCGGTGTGCTCAGGGTTTTGCCAATGAACAGAATTTTTGAAGTCGTCAGAAGCAAATTGGCTCTTTGCTGTGGCTTGCCAGTGCAGGCCTATGGAGAACCTGCTGAATTATTTTGGATAAAACTCTGCTGCTGCAGTCATTCATCAATGCCACTTTCCCTCCCCTCTTGCGGGCTCTTTGATAACTGAATGTTTGATGCGGAGCGTCAGTAATCTCTTGTATCTGATATGAAGGGACAAGTTGCAGGCTGGTGCCTGACTTCACACAGCATGGGGTTGTGGGGTGGGGAGCTCTCAGACCATCTCCCTGCCCCCACCCCTGGCTGGCTTTGCAGATGATGGTAGGTTGGGATGGAGTGGAATCTAAACAAATAAATAAATCCAGCTGGGAAGGAAGCATAAGACAAATGAGTGAGGCCCTGGAAATAATTCATCAAGAGCCTTCAAGCTAAGGAGAAGGTGAGAAGTTAGTGTGTGTGATCATGCACTGTAGAGAAAGAGAGGAACAGTGGAGTAAGGGCTTGGTTCTGGGGGTGTTGCAAGAGTCAGGGAACTGGTGCCCCAGCAAACTTGTTTTCCCCAGGAGCAGCCAGCAGCATTTTCTCCTAGATCTGTGGCCAAGCCTTCCCAGGTGATGCTAGTGGTAAAGAACCTGCCTGCCAATGCAGGGGATGTAAAAGATGCGGGTTTAACCCCTGGGTCAGGAGGATCTCCTGGAGGAGGCAATGGCAACCCACTCCAGTGTTCTTGTCTGGAGGATCCCATGGACAGAAGAGCTGGGTGGGCGATGGTCCATAGGGTCAAAAAGAGTCAGACATGAGTGAAGTGACCCAGCAGCAGCAGCATATGGGCAAGAAACCAGGAGTATTCATTTCTGGTCAGAGAAGCAACCCAGGCCTTTGATTTACGGCCTTTTCATTTGAAAAATCTTAGTTGCTAATCGGGAGAAGTCTGTTAGAAAGATGGTAACGATAACCCTGTATGTGAAACAGCAAAAGAGACGCAGATGTACAGAACAGACTTTTTGACTCTGTGGGAGAGGGAGAGGGTGGGATGATTTTGGGAGAATGGCATTGAAACGTGTATAATATCATATAAGAAACGAATCGCCAGTCTAGGTTCAATGCAGGATACAGGATGCTTGGGGCTGGTGCACTGGGATAACCCAGAGGGATGGTATGGGGAGGGAGGTGGGAGGGGGGTTCTGGAGTGGGAACTTATATACACCTGTGGTGGATTCATGTTGATGTATGGCAAAACCAATACAGTATTATAAAGGAAAAAAAATTAAATTAAAAAAATTAGAAAGAATTATCGAAAGGAACTTCTTGTATCTGTAAAGGGTCTTGAGTGTGGGTAGTCAGATGCTATTCTTTGATTGAAAAGTGTCATCAAAAGGAAGGAGAAGCTTACAATGAATATCCACTGGGAGTTGGCCATGATTTTTTCTCATGAAAATAAACATTAGATTTAGATAGACCCTGGAGAAGAGGATGTACAGAGTGAATTCAAGCTCTTCCTTCCTTTTTTTCCTCCTCTTAAACTTTTTATTTCTTTCAGATATTTTCTTGGATATGATTCATGTGTGCGGCAGCATGCTAAGTTCTTAGGGATGATATTATATAAGAGCAAATGAGACAGTTTTTATCTTCAAAGAAATCAGTCTGGTCAACTTGGGGATTGTCTCTGCCAGAGTTCAAATTAGATGTTCAAAAGGGTGTTGAACTCAAATCTAATACTGGCCAAAGTCAGTATTGGAAAGGTCCAATCTGAGGAAGAAGGACCTTATCTGAGTTGTATGGGTTCCAGAATCTCTAAATGATGAAGTTTGTCTGGGTTGCTGTGAGTGCAGAGAAGTTGGTCTACTGATAAATAAATATAAATGGTATTTATAAAATATGGAAGGAGTTGACAACCTGCCTGAATGCCTAGAGATTCAGAGATCAAGATTCAATCTTTAAAGACCAGAAGGGAATCTCTGGGGGAATTCCCTGGTGGTCCAGTAGCTAAGACTCTGAGCTCCCAATGCAGTGGACCAAGGTTTGATCATTGGTTGACCAGGGAACTAGATCCCACATGCTACAACTAAGAGCTGGTACAGCCAAATAAATAAATAAAAATTTTTTTAAAGTAATGGTCTTTTACAAGTATTCCACTTTGCTATTACACTGAGAAAGTCATCACAGACAATATATAAATGACTGGGCGTGGTTGTGTTACGATAAAACTATTTACACAAACAAGCAGTGGGTCATCAGTCGTGACCTGTGTACATAGTTGTGATTAGTTGTGGTCATCAGTTGTGACCCTGTGTACCATAGCCCGCCAGGCTCCTCTCTCCATGGAGTTCTCCAGGCAAGAATGCTGGAGTTGGTTCCCATGCCCTCTTCCAGGGGATCTTCCTGTCTCAGGGATTTGAACCTGCATCTCTTATGTCTCCTGCATTGGTAGGTGGGTTCTTTACCACTAGCACCACCTGGGAAATCCATAGATTGCTAACTTCTGCTCAAATGCTAAGTAGATCACCTGGTTAGGCTGAAATTCATGGGCTACCGAACACTCTTCACACCAGACATACTGGCCTTACTTGCTGGTGGGGTGATGCTTCTCAATGCTTGCCAGGTTGCATTTCTATTGGTGCCACCTCAGGGCATGGCTGAGGCTGGAGCAGAGATGGTGGAAGCAAGGAGGATCTGACAGATGAAGCTGGAAAGGATAAGTCCTGGGATCTCTAATACCAGGCTAAGGAATTTGCGTCTGAAAATATCATTATATCAACCTCATGGGACTCTGTATTTCATTTAATTTAAAGTTTGGAGGGAAATTGCAGAAGATGGATGAAATATTGCATTTTTATCCCCTGAATCAGGAATATAAACTTTTATTTTTACAATTTACTTGATTTAGGGAAGACTAATCCAGACTCTCAGGAATCTCAGATTTTTCCTTAACTAACAAAATAGACTCCTAAACTATAGAGTAGAATCCACACTCCTCCCTTCCACCCCATTTTATTAGGGAAACTTGATCTAGGAGAAGCATAGAGAGATGAAGAGATTAAACGGTTTGATTCTTTATGTCCTTTCTCTGTATGAATCTATAACCTTTGGAAAATAGAGAAGTGTTTGGAGGAGAGTCATCATCACTATAAAACTATTACAGAATGATCTAGAAGAAGAAGAATAAAGGGTCTGGGATTATTCAGTCCAATGAAGAAATGGCTGGTGGTGACTTTGTAAACTTTTAGATGTACAAAAAGATAAGGGTGTAGCCAGAGGTTACAACCACCTCCTCAGAGCCTGGGATGCTGGGAGCCAGCACAGGAGATTTCCGCCCCCCCCCATGACAAGGTCATGTGGAGGAGACCTGACAGGCAAGGCGAATCAGGACTTGAGGGACTCCCTGGACCTGCTCGAGCATCTACCCCAAACCAAAATCTGTCTGTCTACTGTTTACTATATTGTGCCTTTCACCAACTCTTCTGACATTAACAGGGGACTATCCCCGACCACCTTTCTCTGGAGAAAATCAGCTTAGGGCTCTAGATAAGTCTCCTGGGCATGAAAGGAGCATTTCAATTTAATCCCTCTATTAGCATTCTAGCTTGCTTGGCATATTTATCCAGACTCTTGCAACTATGCATATGATTGTTCACAAACCATGACACAGGAAGCCTAAGCATTCTAAAAATATAGAGCCTTTCGAGGGGTGAAAAAGTTTTATTAAAATAATACTGGTGAAGGGTTTCATTGTCGAGCCAATGCTTGCTGCCAGGTTCCCATATCCCTTATCCATTGTGTGCCTGGGAGTGCATTAGTTAAAATGTAAGAAAAACAAGTAGCTAGCCTTGGTATTAACCACATCAGACCTTTGAGCTAATAAGTTTTTTTTGTTGTTGTTGTTGTAACCCACTGCACCTTTACTCCATGAGACTATAACTCTGTTTAGTACTTTCTGAGGCTGACACAGATTAGAGGTATAAAGAAAAAATACTTCAAGGGAAAACAAGTTTTCTGGTTGATCAACCTTTATCAAAAAAGGGTCATAAAATATCAACAGGCCTCCAAGGCCAGAAGATAATGTACACAACATAAGACCCTTGTTTATGGGAAAGGTATGCAGAAAGAATCCTGGTTTTGATAAGGGCAAAACTGCTGGAATGTTTGGGCTGACTCTGCATGACTTTGCATCTTTCATTTTCCTCTATGTACAAGTCAGAGTATAAAAACTCCTTTTGAAAATAAAGTTACAGGCCTCGCTCACCGAACCTTGGTCTCCCCATGTCATTTTTTTGTTTGCCAGTGCTGTTCATCCTGAGGGTATCCCTGGACTCTGCTGAGGCTGGACCCCAGCACTGGGAGTTCCAGCATCATCTTGACTCCTCCAGTCTTCCTCTGACACTTTATGCTTCAACCACCTTCTTTCTATGTAAAAGTTTTTTTTAAACTATTTTATTGAATTATAGTTGATTTATCATATGGTGTTAATTTCTTGTGTACAGCAAAGTGACTCAGTTATATATTCATAAACATTCTTGTTCTGTATGTGAGTGTATACGTTCAGCCACCTTCTTTCTGTAAGCAAATTTAAGCTTTTTTTTGTTGTTGTTGTTGTTAGTAATTCCTTTCCTCAAGTCTTTGCCTAGTTAGCCCTTATGATCATTTAGGTCTAGTTAAAATGTGACTTCCTCTGCTTCTTGTACCCCAGCCTCACTCATAATCACTCTGCCCCCTTTCATTCTTCCCATGACTTTTATCACTGTTTGAAGTCACCTTGTTCATGCATTTGCTTTCTTAATTCCTGTCTCTCACTAGAAGGCAAGTTTTATGGAATCATGGACCTTGGTCTGTTCCATTATCTCTGGGTTTCAGTACCTAGGCTAGTACCCTTTCATAGTTGGTGCTCATTAAATATTTGCAAAAAGAACTATTTAAATGGGTAGATAGATGAATAAATATGACAATTACAATTATGTTGAAGAAAACGGTGATGAGATAAAAGCAATTCTTTTATATTGTTTACCCAGTTCATCTCATTTTGCATAAATTATTTATTTGTGATGAATGTTGATAAATACTGACATGAGTGCTGAGAAAAATTATCTTCTTTCTTTTTATTTAAGAAATACAATCTTACATATTAAATTATCCTTGATTAGGCTTGCCCTATAATTTGGAGGCAAGAGAACTGTGCCCATGATTCTGAAGAATCACATCTGTAGTTTGTCTTGATATTTCTCAGGATGGCATATATTTTGAATAAACATATGCCTGTTGGTAACATATGTTTCGAATATTCCATTGCAGGATGATGACTTGGAAACAGATGTGAGCAAGCTGAGCTCAAAACCTGGTCTTGACCGACCTGAAGAAGAACTAATGCAATACAAGGCAATGTGTCTTGAGCTCTCCTGCAGCTTTGAGGTAGGATGTCAGCTGTGGTTCTGCTCCTTGGTGACGCCCATGGGTTCTTTGCAGGCGCTGGGAGGCCAGACAGGTTTCCACAAGGAAAACATCACTCATTTTTAGCAGTCTGCTTATGGGATCTTTCTGAAAGAGAAGTGTAAGGCTAAATGCAAACGTGAGAAGGTGGCCGAGCCACACATGCATGCAAAGGTTCTACAGTGTGACACCAGAACCTAGGAAGGAAGTAGGAGGAAGGCTCACATTGCAGCCTGTTGTCTGGTGGGCAAGGTGCCTACCCCCACACACTGATGAGCAAATGAAAATCTTGGTGAATTAATTGTCCCCTTGTCAAAATGGAAAGGTTGTACTCCATGGCTTTCTGAAGGTGACCAGCCTGATTCTAGGGTTTCTTTGTTAGTGGATACAAATCAAGAACCTTATACTTAGTGATGTCAGTTCACTGACTAGTTGCTGCTGCTACTGCTGCTCCCACCTAATTTTAGACCTACTTTTGGACCTCCATTCTTTTCTTATGATTCTTAATAAAGCATGAATTTAGCCACTTCTAAGAGTATAAGCTAAGTCACTTACAGAAGAGAGTTATACTGTATTTTTCTCTAGAAAGCAGAGGGGAGGAAAGTTTCAGGGAAGGAAATTTTAATTAAATGTAAAAAAGAATATCTTAAAAATAATCAAAATCACCCACAAATGCAAAGAAGCACCTCGGGATGCAAGAAAGCTTCTGTAAGTGAGTTGTTTGCCTAGACTGTAAATGCTTGAGGTGTTGCAGGAGGCATTCATGTAGAACTGTACTATACCCACTGAATGCCCCTTCCAAATGCAAGTTGCTAGGATTCTACCATTTCTTTGAGTCTTGAAGCTTAGACTTTAATTGACTGACCTTGGAAAAAGCTTTACAGTTGACAGGATTTATGCTTAGCTCTGTGCCCAGAGAGTAAGGACAGGGATTGGATTGCATTCTCTATTGGAAGGAAACAATGACATATTCCTTTCCCCTTTTAACCTGAAGGAACTGGAAGCCAAGCCTGGAGATGATCTGAATTCTGATGAGACTGAGTGTGCCAATCACCATCACATTCCTACTGCTGCCTCCCCAGAGGGGCTTTGCTTGAATAAGGACCAAATCTCCAGGGCACAAGAAAAAGAAGTCCCGGTCCAAGCCTCTCTTCTGAGCAGGGTGAAGATGGGGAGGTCCAGCACACATCTAACTTCCAAAAGAGGACCTGGGATGAATTCATACCAAAATGTACACTCTAATGGTCCTGGGATAGGTTCTTCTGGAAGTGACGTCTCAGACATTCAGGCATCCTTCTTAGAGGATGCTTGGGACATGGAAGCAATTTCCTGCCCAAGGATAAGTGCTTCCTTCTCCAATTCTACTAAGACTAGAGAAACTGCTGAATTCATAGATCAGCTCCTGCAGACACATCTGAAGCCTATGGTCTTCCATGACCCCTATCTTTACAATGCCAAAGCCAGGAGAACCAGATCTGTGGCTGACTTCACCATGATGGCATTTCCTGATTTCTGGGGACATTGTCCACCTCTCTCTGCTCAGCCTATGTTGCAACGTAAATATGGAGTCCAAAGGTGATGGTGTTACTAACTTGGGAGCTATGCAGTTTTTTTTTTTCTTCTTTAGTAAATATTTTTGTAGGTGGCATCGTTGGTGCAGATAGTTCTGTTATCCTCAAGAAAGTGAACATTAGTCAGGAGCATGTGAAAACCCTTAAGGACAAGCTTCTTTGATGGTACAGTGCTTGGGACTTTACCTTCCAATGCAGGGGGTGCTGATTCAATCCCTGGTTTGGGAGCTAAGCTCCTGCATGCCAAAACACTAAAGCATAAANTGGAGAATGAGGCACCAAAGACTTCAGAAATTCCAAATGCCCCTTACTCCCAAAGGCCTTCATGTACAAGTAACATTGGAGGGTCCTGGAATGTTGGGTACCAAGCACACCTCCAAAGCAATAACGAGGCATCTGGAAATGCCATGACATTCTGCAGCAACGAGCAGAGACATCCGGTCCCCAAAATCAATCCCACAATCGAACAGACCCGTCCATCATAGGCAACCACACTCTGAAGGACACAGGAAGGACAGAGACAAAATGGAGATTAAAGTGGATGTCTTTGGGTTTTTTTTTTTTTTTTTTTTAATTTCTAAGTGTTTGTCTTTTCCCTTGCTGAATTTTTTTAAATTAGTTTTGTTTTATGCTGACAAATAATGTCAAGGATTTAGTTATTTCCCAGAAGATAATGTGGATGCTCTGTTAATTCCCGGCACAAACCAGGCCACTCTCCCCAGTAGCTATTTCACAGCATGCTTCCAGTGGCCGTGTCCCTGCTGCAGCTGCAAAGACAGAGGCCGCAGGCAGCTGGACTTGGCTCTGAACCGCGTTGCCTAACACTGTCTCCTGCTTCAGCAGGCACTGCACAGAGCACCACTGAGGGCAAGTCCCTCCGCCCTGCCAGTTTAGCCATGCCATGCTAGAGGGATTCGTCAAGCTAGTTTTCCAATACCTGATTAATTAACCCACAAGTTGCCATTTTTGCAAATGCTCATAAAAAATTTAAAAGAACCAAGAAAGAACTCAACCAAATGAAGGAGTAGTGCCTGAAACAGGGGGAGTTCAGAAATCAGAGGGACAAGAAAAGTAGAATGGGGAATACAATTTCATGTTTAAAGCTCACTAATATTGCAGGGCACGAATTCAGGCTTCCTTACAAAATGGCCTCTGAAATGCAATGTGGTCCAAAGCAGAGTGGCCTTTTATTCAGTTTCTTACAGAGTAACTCTCCTTACATCGTGATCATCACATCTGGTTGATCAAAAAATACCGTCACCACTGCCTTCTGAACATGCACCTCCAATACATGTAGATTAATCCACGAATTATATAAAGGTACTAACGTCCTAACACATTGCTAAGTTGCTTCAGTCGTGTCCGACTCTGTGCGACCCCACAGACGGCAGCCCACCAGGCTCCGCTGTCCCTGGGATTCTCCAGGCAAGAACACTGGAGTGAGTGGCCATCTCCTTCTCCAATGCATGAAAGTGAAAAGTGAAAGTGAAGTCACTGAGTCACGTCCAACTCTCAGTGACCCCATGGACTGCAGCCTACCAGGCTCCTCCATCCATGGGATTTTCCAGGCAAGAGTACTGGAGTGGGGTGCCACTGCCTTCATTAGGACGTTATAAAACATACACTCAATATAGAAATTTAAAAGAATTAGGGTCCTTTAAATATAAACAGGGTCTTCCCCGGCAGCACAGCAGTAAAGAATCTGCCTGTAATGAAGGGGACGCAGGTTTGATCCCTGGGTTGGGAAGATTCCCTGGAGAAGGAAATGGCAACCTACTCTAGAAACTCACCTGGAGAATTCCATGGATGGAGGAACATGGTGGGCTACAGTCCATGGGGTCACAAAGAGCTGGACAAAACTAAGCAACTAACTGCCCCCCCCACAACAAATATAAACAGAAGTTATCAAATTTTTTCCCTGCATTCAAAATGACAGTGTTGCACAACTGTACTTCGAGACCACTGCCCTACAGGGTAAATGAGAAGATCTTAGCTCCACGCTCAGTAGTGTCTGTGCTTCCAGCCTTGGTCCCTACAGTCTATTCTGCCTGCAGCAGCCAGAAGAACCCTTTGAAAATATAAATCGGAGCATGTATGTCCCTTACAGGGGACTTTAATCTTTCTATTTCCATATAATTATTTTCTTTAACATCCTCTGGGATTTTATTTTATGCATTGAAAAACATTATTCTGCAGAGGGTTCCACAGGCTTCACCCGACTGCTAAAGAAGTTCATGACCCAAAAAAGGTTAAGAAGAAATTAAAATGTAAATGTTCCAATGGTTTCCCACTGCTTTTAGGATAGAAGTCAAAAGCTTGTGAGGTCCTATTGTATAGAATCCCCATGATCTGCCCTGGCCAACTCGATTACTCATGCCCTACGTGGCTGCTCCCACCTCAGAGCTTCTGCACTTGCTCCCTGCTCTGCCTGGAATGCTCCTGTTCCCTCACTGCCATCAGGTCAATGCTCAACTGTCTCCACTTCAGAGAGATCTACCCTCAGCATCCTCTGTTGAGCAGCAGCATATTCTGTCATCTTCTGGGACCACTTGGTTGCAACAGACTTTATTTTTCTGTGCTCCAAAATCACTGCAGATGGTGACTGCAGCCATGAAATTAAAAGACGCTTGCTCCTTGGAAGAAAAGTTATGGCCAAACTAGACAGCATATTCAAAAGCAGAGACATGACTTTGCCAACAAAGGTCTGTCTAGTCAAAGCTACGGTTTTTCCAGTGGTCATGTATGGATGTGAGAGTTGGACTATAAAGAAAACTGAGCGCTGAAGAATTGATGTTTTTGAACTGTGGTGTTGGAGAAAACTCTCGAGAGTCCCTTGAACTGCAAGGAGATCCAAACAGTGAATCCTGAAGGAAATCAATCCTGAATATTCATTGGAAGGACTGATGCTGAAGCTGAAGCTCCAATACTTTGGCCACCTGATGCGAAGAGCTGACTCACTGGAAAAGACCCTGATGCTGGGAAAGATGGAGGGCAGGAGAAGGGAACGACAGAGGATGAGATGGGTGGATGGCATCACCGACTCAATGGACATGAGTTTAAGTGAACTCCGGGAGTTGGCGATGAACAGTATGGCCTGGTGTGCTGCAGTCCTTGGGGTCGCAAAGAGTTGGACACGACTGAGCGACGGAACTGAAGTGAGTCACTTTGAAATGAGATTGTATATTGTTTGTGTGCAGTACTGTCTGCTTCCCCTAGGAGAGTATAAACTTCATGCAGGCATCTCTTTTGTTTGTTGTGATACCAACAGTACCAAAGTGGGGCCTGGCTCAACCCTGTAGAACACACTGCATGAATGAAGCATCCTTTCTGACTTGCAATGAAGACCCAAGTCCACACAGAGGAGCAGGAGGTCTAAGCAATCTCAGTCCCTCTCTATGTTCTGACCTGACTTAAGAGCAGAAAATGATTGCTGGCTTGTTTAAACCCTGCCATACCTCTGTGTCAGGGACCACAGTGTGAAACTCTACAATGGATTAAGTATTCCTTCACTATCACAGATCACTCCCCACTTCTCCCCTATCCACCTGAGCCTAAAAAAGGAGTATCCTGAAAATCTTCCTGTAACCTTCAACTCACGCCTGGGATTGGTCTCCTGAGCAACATCTCCTCTGGGAAACCACGTGCGTCATTTTACAGAACTCATTTGTAAAGGTTCTCACTGAAGATGAATCTGTGAGAGTGTAAGTGATATGTCAAATGTATTGCACTATACATTTGCCTTTAAGACAAAGACTGTAGCATGAAGTATTAACAGGTATCAGAATCTTGCATTAAAAGTCTCTTGAAAATAAACATTGCTAATGCAAATTTTCTGCATTCATTTCCTGATCTGAAAAACTTCAAGTTCCTAATCCAATTCCTAAGGAGACTAGGACCTTGACGCACTCAGGTTCAGTTAAAACTAATTTCATCTATTTACTTTCCTTTTTTTAAAAAATGTAGATTTCTGTTGTCTAGGCATGTTAGGGTCCTAGTCCCCTTAGGACTTGGATTAGGAATTTGTAATTCTGTGGATCAGGAAATAGAAAAGCAAAATGGAAAGGAGGAAGAATACTCTGTAATGAGTTTATATTGCTACTGAGTACATCTAGAGGGAACCAGCAAAGACCTATCAATTGCTTTCACATCACACTCAGCAGCACTAGAGAATTTAAGCTACCTGGGGAATAAAGAAATTGAGAGAGAAAATGTCACTACGCTTTCTTAACATTGGAAAAAAGAGTAACCAGTAAACATCACTCCATAGTTTGGCAATTCCTTCTCAAGGGGTACCTGCTACAAGAAAATACTCCAAGTTCTTAACTCTGCTTTGGAAAACTGTCTCAGGGTTCCTCTTAGATTCCAGATGAATCTTAAATACTTTCTTTAGATGACTGATGGAAAAATGAGACAAGGACTTTATTTTCCATAATTTCAAAAGCATTTATAATAACTACATAAAATAAAACACATACTCTTTTACTTACACTATATGTTGATTCTTTTCATTCATTAATCACTTGCTCATCCAAAGGCCAAACAGATGCTATGACCCGAGTTACTGAATTTACAAAAAGCACTAGTCACTTTACGGAGCATGCAAACATTTACTCTATTTTTTTAATTTTTAAAACAACTAATAAAATAAAAACCGGCCTAGGTTAGGTTAACTCCTCATCGCTTGGCGTGCATGTGTCCTTAGTCACTTCTGTTGTGTCTGGCTTTTTGTGACCCCTTGGACTGTAGCCCATCAGGCTCTTCTGTCCATGGGATTCTCCAGGCAAGAATACTGGAGTGGGTTGCCATGACCTACTCCAGGGGATCTTCCCGACCCAGGGATCGAATCTGCTATTCATGCCTCCTGCATTGGCAGGTGGGTTCTTTACCTCTACGGCCACCTGGGAAGCCCCTTCATTGCCTGGATTACCACCTTAAAATGGTTCTTTAAAAATCTACAATCTAGAATTTAAACTTTATGTCCTTAGGTAGTTATAGCTCCTAGTTTAGAATGTGGAGAGAGGTGAGAAAGGATTTTGACTTAACCCCACAACTGTGGACATCTGTGGTGTCCAGTGCAGTAGTTACGAATCACATATGGCTGTGAGCGCTTAAAGTGACCCTAAGGCAACTAAAGGACTGAACTTTTCATTTAACTTAATTTTAATTAACTTAAAAACTGAAGCAATGTAAAGAATATTTCACACTTTTGGTTAATGTATATTGCTCAAATTATTATCACTATTTCTATTTACTTCTTGAAAATGTGGTTACTAGAAAAATTTAAGTCACATATATAGCTTACATATATGTCTATTTTGGACAGTACAGGTTAAAATATATCTTCTATGTGGAGTTCCCACCATTAATTCAAGTGTAAGGGCTCATCCTTTCTAAACTCTTCCCAATGCCCAACCCCAAAGCTATGTTACTACCCTGCTTTCCAGATTCACAAACCCTAACATGCATCATCTCCAAAACACCTCATCTCTGTTCACATGTGAGCAGGTCAAGTCAAATAATGAAACTCCTGATCTAACTCACTGACAGTGAAAATACCATCAACCTCTTCAGTGTGACAATCTCCGCGACCAACCTAAACTGTTGATTCTATCAGTAAGATGCACTGAGCCATGACAGTGTTGGAGACTAAAGTGAAAAAGTCTCAGCATTAGAGGCGTTCCCAGAGTGGGAAAGCCCACGTGTACACACAAATAATACAAACCCAATAAACGCCTGTGTGTGGATGTGTGGAGGAGACCATCGCTACGACTCTCTAGGACCATGAGGGTAGGCATCCCTTGATGTCTCAGTGAAACCTGAATCACTGGTTTGGTGGAGAAAAATGGACTAGACATCCAAAATCAGATTCTTCTAATTCTGGCTTTGCTACATACCAGCAATCTGGCCTGTACCGTCAGTTAACTTCTTCATCCCAACTTACGGTTCTTGAAGTGAAGTGGCTCAGTCATGTCTGACTCTTTGTGACCCCGTGGACTGTAGCTTACGAGGCTCCTCTGCNCAAGGGGTACCTGCTACAAGAAAATACTCCAAGTTCTTAACTCTGCTTTGGAAAACTGTCTCAGGGTTCCTCTTAGATTCCAGATGAATCTTAAATACTTTCTTTAGATGACTGATGGAAAAATGAGACAAGGACTTTATTTTCCATAATTTCAAAAGCATTTATAATAACTACATAAAATAAAACACATACTCTTTTACTTACACTATATGTTGATTCTTTTCATTCATTAATCACTTGCTCATCCAAAGGCCAAACAGATGCTATGACCCGAGTTACTGAATTTACAAAAAGCACTAGTCACTTTACGGAGCATGCAAACATTTACTCTATTTTTTTAATTTTTAAAACAACTAATAAAATAAAAACCGGCCTAGGTTAGGTTAACTCCTCATCGCTTGGCGTGCATGTGTCCTTAGTCACTTCTGTTGTGTCTGGCTTTTTGTGACCCCTTGGACTGTAGCCCATCAGGCTCTTCTGTCCATGGGATTCTCCAGGCAAGAATACTGGAGTGGGTTGCCATGACCTACTCCAGGGGATCTTCCCGACCCAGGGATCGAATCTGCTATTCATGCCTCCTGCATTGGCAGGTGGGTTCTTTACCTCTACGGCCACCTGGGAAGCCCCTTCATTGCCTGGATTACCACCTTAAAATGGTTCTTTAAAAATCTACAATCTAGAATTTAAACTTTATGTCCTTAGGTAGTTATAGCTCCTAGTTTAGAATGTGGAGAGAGGTGAGAAAGGATTTTGACTTAACCCCACAACTGTGGACATCTGTGGTGTCCAGTGCAGTAGTTACGAATCACATATGGCTGTGAGCGCTTAAAGTGACCCTAAGGCAACTAAAGGACTGAACTTTTCATTTAACTTAATTTTAATTAACTTAAAAACTGAAGCAATGTAAAGAATATTTCACACTTTTGGTTAATGTATATTGCTCAAATTATTATCACTATTTCTATTTACTTCTTGAAAATGTGGTTACTAGAAAAATTTAAGTCACATATATAGCTTACATATATGTCTATTTTGGACAGTACAGGTTAAAATATATCTTCTATGTGGAGTTCCCACCATTAATTCAAGTGTAAGGGCTCATCCTTTCTAAACTCTTCCCAATGCCCAACCCCAAAGCTATGTTACTACCCTGCTTTCCAGATTCACAAACCCTAACATGCATCATCTCCAAAACACCTCATCTCTGTTCACATGTGAGCAGGTCAAGTCAAATAATGAAACTCCTGATCTAACTCACTGACAGTGAAAATACCATCAACCTCTTCAGTGTGACAATCTCCGCGACCAACCTAAACTGTTGATTCTATCAGTAAGATGCACTGAGCCATGACAGTGTTGGAGACTAAAGTGAAAAAGTCTCAGCATTAGAGGCGTTCCCAGAGTGGGAAAGCCCACGTGTACACACAAATAATACAAACCCAATAAACGCCTGTGTGTGGATGTGTGGAGGAGACCATCGCTACGACTCTCTAGGACCATGAGGGTAGGCATCCCTTGATGTCTCAGTGAAACCTGAATCACTGGTTTGGTGGAGAAAAATGGACTAGACATCCAAAATCAGATTCTTCTAATTCTGGCTTTGCTACATACCAGCAATCTGGCCTGTACCGTCAGTTAACTTCTTCATCCCAACTTACGGTTCTTGAAGTGAAGTGGCTCAGTCATGTCTGACTCTTTGTGACCCCGTGGACTGTAGCTTACGAGGCTCCTCTGCCCATGGGATTTTCCAGGCAAGAGTACTGGAGTGGGGTGCCATTTCCTTCTTCAGGGGATCTTCCCGACCCAAGGATCGAACCCGGGTCTCCCGCGTTACGGGCAGACACTTTACCGTCTGAGCCACCAGGGTGGAAAAGATACTTTAAAAGATCTGTCCTGCTTCCCTTGTCGTTATGAAGATTCAGTGGAATCCAGTACATAGAAGTGACTGGTCAATGACAAAGTCTCAGATGGATAAAAGGTTTTGACGATGATGGTGATATCAAAAGGGAGTTCACAGATGTGCAGGAGGCCAGGGAAGACCATGGGAACAGAGACCACTGTCACCTCTATGTGCAAGGCAAGGGCACAAGGGCTCCTCCACAAGACTTAAGCTGGAGCCTAAGCATTGCACCAAATTACTCCTCAGACCCACCAAGCTTTGTGCAACACAGCCAGGAAATACACAGGATGAGACAAATCTTTGGGGACTTCTTCCCAGGTGGTGCTAGTGGTAAAGAATCGCCTGCCAATGCAGGAGACACAAGAGACTTGTGTTCAGTCTCTGGGTGGAGAAGATCCCCTGGAAAAGGGAATGGCGACCCACTCCAGTATTCTTGCCTGAAGAATGCCATGGACAGAGGAGCCTGGTGGGCTACAGTCCATGGGGTCACAAAGAATCAGACACGAATGAGCCACTAATGCACTTTTTCCAAAATGTTCCTTTTGGAGGTGAACTGTTAGATTCTTGGTGAATTTGTTTGAAATGCTGAAGGAAGAGTGGATTGGTCATGAAACTGGTCAGCAACCATCACAGATGCTGGAGCAAGTACAGCTCTCAGCAATTAGAATTTTAGCAAGTGTGCAACCTGTGATTCCAATATAAGTATTTTAGATACTGCAGCATGTTTCCCATAGCTCAGTTGGTAAAGAATCCGCCTGCAATGCAGGAGACCCCGGTTTAATTCCCGTGACAGGAAGATCCACTGGAGAAGGGACAGGCTACCCACTCCAGTACTCTTGGGCTTCCCTTGTGGCTCAGCTGGTACAGAATCTGCCTGCAATGCAGGAGACCTGGGTTCGATCCCTGGGCTGGGAAGATCCCCTGAAGAAGGGAAAGACTACCCACTCCAGTATTCTGGCCTGGAGAATTCCATGGACTACAGTCCATGGGGTCACAAAGAGTCGGACATGACTGAGGCACTTTCACTTTCCCCTAAGGCTAGGGATATTATAATATTCTCAAAGTCAAATTGATTTTTTAAAAATTTCATCAAAAGAGTATATAGTATTCTAATATTTTCAGTGAGGTACAATTAATTCCGTTCCCCCAACAAAACAAAAACAAACTCCTGCAACTCTTAAGAGAATAATTCTCATATGATTATAAACTCATTTAAAAATGTAGACCTCAACACTCATACCTTAAATTATATGTGCTCAAGTTTTAAAACAAGTAGTTCCTCATATTTTACTCATGGGGATCTAAACTATTTTCTGGCAACATGGTTAATGTTTTCTGTATTTTTTTCTTATTTTGCTTTGATTCTCACTGGTTTAATTTGGTTGTTATCACCCAATATTAATTTTTAAAAATAGTTTTATCAGCTTTTTAAGGATAAATTCAAAGAAAGTTTAATACCAATTTGGAAACTGAAGTACATTTTAGTGATTACCAAAGTTACAACAAAGTTAAAAGCTAGATAGAAATTAGGTTTGAAAAGTTGTTAAAACATTCGTCTCTTTCTATGTCACCATAACTACACCATGTGAATTATTTGAAATTAATTCATAGGACATTTCTTCCATTTAGCAATAAAGATATTACTTTGTAAATCAGGTTCCCAAAATTCAATGTGATATTTAGGTAGGAATTTGATTTAGACCTATAAATTTCAAACTCATGGCGAATCTTCAATTTTCACATTCAAATATAAAGATAGCATGATTGCAAAGGATACATGCAGGAACAGTCTATTACTATAACCATGACTAAAGTATTCATTTTTTAATCACTTAAAAAATTTAATTTTAAGAATGACAAGGAAAACACTGCAACTTTAGCCACAGACAACACTAACTGACATGAAAAGTATCACCAAGCCACTGTAAGAGTAACAATATCTCTAATACCAGAGTGTGCCCTTCAGAAGCTAACCAACGTAGAACAGGACCCCTTCCCCCCAGAGATCCAGTATGTTTCAGAGGCTGGGAACTCGGGTGTAAAACTTCAAGTGAAAATCGGCAGGAACTTATTCTTCCTGTATGGAAGGAAGGAGTAACACAGAGTAGCTGTGGAGCACAGAGCTGTGAAGGAGAGCAGACCTGATACTGCGGAGGGTTTGGGGGAGCCTGAGGGCAGTGGGAGAGGACTGTGTACCTGGGATTCATGGCAAAAACAGATACACGGAGGTCCAGCACCAGTGTGTAGGGAGGGGAGGCTGAAACACATCTGACCAGATCCCAGACACATGGCAGTCATCAGCTGGTACATATCACATCAGTTGATGATGCCCAGTCCACTGTCGTAGAATAACTGTAGTTTTTTTCCTAATGAAAAAGTAAGCTCAAAACACTTACTATTAGAGTACAGAATTAATTTTTGGCTACACAGGTGGTATACATGAAAAGAGAGGAACCAGTGACATACAAAACCTGTATAAGTGGATAAACCAAAAGCCACGTTAGATCTGACTTTGGTAATTATTTAATGACTAGTGTCAGCATCTTGAATTTGTTCTGATTAAGCTAATGCAATCATTAATTGCTATTCCCTAATGTAGACGGTAGAGATGGTAGAGAAGTGGCCTAAGCAAATCAATATTTGATAAAGTAATTTGCCTTAAATCAATAAATAAGAAGGTAACTTTATCAATCCTCAAAAAGCCCAAATCTGATCATTTACATACAGGTGATGGAGATATGGGCCCTTCCCTGGACCAGTCACCATTCAAATTGAATAGATATGAATCCAATTCCCTAGAGATTTTGAGTCAAGATTTAAAACATCAATTTGTCTATATAACTTAACTCGCTTCCAAGATTAACCCCAGTTTTTTTTTCCAGAGACTGAATTTTCCCACTAAATAAAGCATCCCAAATATGAACCTTATCCAGGTTTGAAGTTTAGGAAAAGGCTAACACAAAAGGAAAATAGTAGTTTCTTATTTTGACAACTGATAACCTAAACAAGATGCTCTTCAAATACTACTGCCTGGACTTAAGAAGAAATGTCCACAAAACCATCTCACTTCTTTTTCTACCCTCCTCTGTCCACTACTCTTTCCACAAACCCCTCACTCTCCAACATCCCCAAGCAGCCCTCCCCAGCCCATCCTGCTTACTGGGATGTCATCTACTCAGGACGTGTCTTCTACACGTCACCCCCGCCCAAGCATTTCTTCCCCTGAGAAACCTATAGCTTTGTCTGAGTTTTCATTCTCTGGATACTTTTTGCTATTTCCTGTAGATATTTATCCTTTTATGCCTTGATCATTTACCCTACTTTTCCCTACGCACATTACATGGAAATTGCTTTTAAAGCAGGGACATCCTACACCTCCAACTCAATAAATTCAACTGAGTATCCAATGTGTGTCTGGGTACAGGGCTAGATGCTTTCTCACTTGCCTCTTCATTATTCACTGTCCAGCACCAGCTCAGGCACATTATATGCACTCAGTATGGTACCTGTTAATGAATGGGTCAGTGATCAATCAGAAATCAACAGTAACATACTGTCTTCCAGATGAATAAGCCCTAACATGCTTTGTTTCCGACACACCTCATCCCTGTTTGCAGGTGAGCAGGCAAAGTTAAATAGCAAGACTTCCTGTCTAACTCACTGATGGTGAAAAATACCACTGGCCTCTTCAGTGTGACAACATGGATCTAACCAATATTAATTCCTGATTTTAAAATGCACTGAGCAATGAAAGTGCTAGAGATTAAAGCAGCAAGGGTCTCTGTGTTAGAAGAGTTCCCAGGTGGGGAAGCCCTGCAAGTGCACACAAATGACACAAGGTCTGATGTGTCTGATCAGTGCGTGGATGTGTGGAAAAGGTCATCCCCAAGACTCTGCAGAACCATCGGGGAAGCCTTCCCAGAAAGAGACGTCCCACTGAAAACTGAAGGATGTCGGGGACAAGGACAGTGGACATTTCAGGGAGCAGGAACACAAGATGCAAAGGGCCAGAGATGAGGAACAGGGGGTTATCATAGCTGAGGTGAAGGATGAGGATATGAAGAATGGCCTGAAGCGGTGGTAAGAACCACACCCTTCAGGGCCTTGATGACACACTACCACCTCCTCTCAGGAGGCTGACTGCCTTAGGGACAGAGCCCATGTCTTTACATAGCTGGATCCTCAGAGCCTCATCTACTGTGTGGCACAAGGACCTCAAAAAGCACCTTCTCGGGGAAGTGATTCTATGCCAGCTCTGATAGAGGTGGGCACCCCTTCCTCTCTGCTCCTGAAACTTCTTTTGCTGCTGCTGCTGCTGCTGCGAACTCGCTTCAGTCGTGTCCGACTCTGTGCGACCCCAGAGACAGCAGCCTACCAGGCTCCTCTGTCCCTGAGATTCTCCAGGCAAGAACACTGGAGTGGGTTGCCATTTCCTTCTCCAATGCATGAGTGAAAAGTGAAAGTGAAGTTGCTCAGTCGTGTCCAACTTCACGATCCCATGGACTGCAGCCCACCAGGCTCCTCTGTCCATGGGATTCTTTTAGAAGAGTCTTATCTTACTACTTGAGTGATTTGCTTACATGCTGTAGCGTCACAGACTGGTCTCTTCAAGGGCAGAGGCTGGGTTTATTCCCCTTAGTATTTCCAAGACTTAGAATACTGGAGACATTCCACACACTCTTAATGAATTTGATTGAACAAACATGCATCCTATGACTAGTCCTTATTCAAACCTTCCTTCAAAACCCTGTAACCTAGATCCTCCTACACTCTCTTTCTGTTGCTCTGTAGCAGGAATTAGGAAGAAAACACAATGATTGAAGCTACCCATGGAGTCTATATTCACACACACACACACACACAACCACCTCCCCTCAAATCTGCAAACAATTCAGCACAAACATATTGACACCCACATATGTAAAAACACCCCCAGACAATCTGTCAGCCTATATACCCCTAACCTCAAACAGTCTTAATTTTGTCTGTGCTAAACCCATAGCTACAAAATACTTTTCATTCTCCTTCTGAATTTTCATTCTGGTACAAAAATGTCAATGCAATGTGACTTTATACTTTGGAAGGGAAAAAATGTGCAAGAATATTAAGATGAGGTTAATCTGACCCTACAGGCTTACTATCTCAAAGTTATTCATTTCCCAGTCACTTCATATTATGCCAACAATGCAATATTCACATAAAATGCAAAATGTAAATTAAATTTCCATTCAGAACTTCTGGCATATCACAGGAACCTAGTTTTCCTGCAGTTATTTGGATTGTACAATGTGCTACAAACTAAAATGCACTTGGATTTTTTTTCTTACCCTATTACACATTTAGAATTTCTGAACCCAAGTGTTTCATGCTTAAATGTCTTTAAAATAGACTATTCTTAAGACTAAGGACAGAGAAGCAACAGCCAGTTGTCCTTCTATATTCATTCTCCTCCTTTTTATCATAAGAGACTCCCTAGATTTTAGCTGGGCTCCTTGCCATCTACAATGAAGACTGCATTTCCCAACTTCTTTGCAGTTGCATGTCAACATATAACTAAGTTCTGGCCAGTGAGATGCGAGTGGAAGTGAAAAGTGCCACTCCATGTTGTACTTTAAAGGTTGGGACATCCTTTCCCATTCCCACTTTCCAAATAGTTGCATGAAGACTAGACGCCTGGAAAGCAGGCCTGGGAATAGCCATCTTGAATTGCACGGATATCAGCTATTTCTTAAGGGCAGAAACCCCAGGGATGGGAACCAACACGACAGGAGTCTGGGCTTTTGACTGCTTCTTAGAAAGACACCTGTCTGGGAGCCTGGACTCAAAGAGAAAAAAATCTTCCATCTTCTTTAAATCTCTGTTAGCTTGGGTTTCTGTCACAAACAGCTTCATTTATGTTCTTGTTAATTCAAAGGGTAACAGAAACCAATGAATGAAAATGATACATGCCCAAATGGAAAACCCGCAGTACAAACCTTATTTCACATTTCAATCTCACTTTTTTTTTTTTAATTCAGAAAGGTTGCCAGAACTTCTGAAAATGGAGTATCATGCTTGGAAGTAGCGTAAAATACACACATAACACACTTATGTGTCGACTCACATACACAACTTGCAATCAGGAGACCTGGGTTCTAACCTGACTCTTCCTACTTACTATTTCATCTTAGAAAGTTACATACTCTCACTTTCTTCCTCTGCCAAATGGGGCTAATTTCTTTGGTGTTGGCCTCACAGGATTACTTAGTCTGAGACAGATGACGTCTGGGCAAGTGCTTTGTATACTATAAAATACCATGTAAACAAAGTTACTATTAAAATAGTCCCAAATAAACTTCCTTCTTTATGCAAGGTGGCTCATACCAATGCTGAGTGCCCAGACATACCATCCTGGTGAGTAAAAGGCCTGCAATCACCTGTTTCTACCTAAGATGGTTAGAGATCAGTGTTACAGTATTATGAGCAGACCACCTCCTAGGGCTAGTCTTTCATTTAATGATCAGAGATATCACCCTAAGCCCCCACTTCTCAACTGGTACTGTGTCATTGATTAGAAAGACAAAGTGTTTGGACCAAAGAGGAAAACTTTTTTAATAGAAAAATAGCTCATAGTCCATATATCACTAATACATGGTATATGTTTCACCATGTCTCACATCTCATCCACTGAAATATGTTCGACTTTTTCTATTGGATACACGGATGGCAAAATCAAACCTGATGAGATGTCTCTATTTCCCTTCCTCTCTCTCTCTCGCACACACACACACACACACACACACACACACACACACACACACACACACACAGTAGGGAACCAAGTGAGAGAGAAAAACGCAAAACATTTGTATATACAAACAGACAATAAATGTATCTCCCCTGAGAAAACACCTTGAATGATCATCCTGAGCCAAGACTTGCGGCCCAATTCTTCCAATCCTCAATTGATAATGATGGTTAACAAATCCTGGGGAAACAGGCAATTGGCTAATATTTACTAAGCACTCATTATGTGATGTCACTTCAAGGCACTAAGGACTATTCTCTACTTTAATCCTCTCGACAGCCCTATGAGATACAGGCCATTATCCTCCCCCATTTTATAGACGAGAAACTGAGAGCCCAGGAACTTCAGCCCAAGTTCACCAGCTTGCAAGTGGCACAGATTTAAACCCAGGCAATCTCACCTTCAGAGTCCACAAGATGATACACCTTCTATCTCACTCCACCTCTTATTTAAATGTCAATAATAAAAATAAATGTTCATATTCCTTTCGGAAATATTTTCTGATAAATCTTTCAACTGGAAAGAATGTCACAAATCTTTAGAGGCACCCACACAATAGCTGTTCTAACTATTTTAAAATGAATAAGTGAAGGAATATTATCTATTGAAACTAGAAGCCAGAGGTGTGAACCACCCCTTGCTCACTCCTGTCAGGTCCCATGGTCTCATCTTTAGCTCATATAACGCTACTACTCACTGCAGGACCTCTGTGTGGGGTAGGCAGTCAAAGTCGATACTATATATCAACTGTACCAGTGGTTTTCCATGTCATTTCCTTCACTTTCCCCAAAAAGCATCAGTTTAGCCCTAGATAAACCAAAATGGAAACCCCCAAGGCCAATGACAAAGGAGGACTTCATTCTTAACCCATACCTGTGACTTTCTGAAGGCCCTGCAGGTTCAAAGGTAGCCTGAAGAAGGCTCCACATTGGGCTAGTTCCTCAAACTCCTACCTTCTGGCACATCTCCCACATCTAGCCTAGAAAGCCAAAGACAGGTATCTGGAGTGTGAGTCCGGCAGGGAGAGAGAGACACAATGGGGAGAGAGAATCAGGCAGCGGCCAGACTGCTTGGTCCAATTTAGAAGCCAATTATCCCATCTGGCTCACATTTGAAATGTGAGCAATATGAATAAAGATGGCTCTAAATGTAATATACATGCTGGATATCAAAGACTTACTATGGAAAGAAATGTAAAGTGTTCAATAATAAATGTTAATATTGATGATGTGGAAATTAAAGTCTAGTACTAAAATTAATTAGTATAATTACTTTTTAAATAAAGTACACGTGGTTTGTATTATATATTTCTATCAGACAGTGGTCTCATACACCACGTTTAAGAATCTGGACAGGATCCTAAAAACAATGGCAGCCATTGTGAGCTGTTAAACAGAGGCATATAGCACAATCAGATCTGAATCTTTAAAATATCACCCTGACTACAAAATGGAGAACGGGCTGCAGAGGGAAATGACATGATGACAGAGACCATCTTGGATGTTCTACAACCATCTGGGAGAAAGAAGATGGTGGCCGGAACATGGATAGCACTACTCCTAGCAGCAGAGAGGCAGAGAGCTGAACAAATAAAAAACATAGTTAGAAAATAGCGCCAACAAACTATAGAAAATGACTGAATAAGGGGGAAACAAAAGGTTGTATACAGGGATACTTCCCAAGGCTCTGCTATGAATAGAGTGGCTGGGCCATTTGGTACCACCCTCTAGTAATTACACATCCAAGAAAAAATGGGCCATCCCAGGGCCTCAGCGCTGTGTCTGCATGAAGCTTCCTCTGCAGGAGGCATGAATCATGGATGCTCTGAGTACTTGGGAACTAGCGCATGCTGTTCCAAAGTGCTTTCCTTCTGAAGAGCTCCCAGAAGAAGTAACTCAAGATTCTGCCAAGACAAGAATCACTTGGGAAAGCTGTAGGAAATGATGATAATTGCTGCTAAAATCAGGAAATGGGCTGAATGCAGAGCAAATGGGATGGACTGCAGTGGAGGTGGGGAGCTGGTGGTTTGCTCCTGTGCCTCTTCCTGGCTTCTTTCCTAGAAAACCCTGCAGAATATTGCAGGAGAATGGGCTCCGGAGTCAGACTCTGACTCAGAAGTCAGCTCAGCCCCTCACTAGTTGGGTACCCCTGGGCTTTCCCAGGCTTCTGTTTCTCATCCCTTGGATGGGAAAATCACCACCCACCCTGGGAAGGTTCTGATTTGCACAGGAGTGCCCCAAACTGGGGCTGGGACCTCCCCTCTTTTCTCCTCTCCTCCAACCCACTCAACACCCTCCATCCCCAAACCTGTCTTCACCTCTCACAGATGAAAGCACAACACCATCTCAAGAAAAGCTCAAGAAAAGCTTGGCTGGGTGTTTTGGCATTAATCTCCCAGAGCACCCAGCACTGAGCCGGGCTGTCAGGACACGTGTGGGACACTCCTCTCAGAGCAAGCATTAGTGTGAATAATTACGGCAAAGATCTGCTTATCAAAATAAATGAACAAAGGATGCCTCTGACATAGCAGCCACTTTTTTTTTGTTTTAGGAGACCATTTTTTCTAAGTTACTGCTCCTTCCAGTTTGATCATCTTGAGTCCTCCCTATCAATTTGGGTGCATTAGCAAGCTTCTCCATACAGAGCTGCAGCCATAAATCACCGATATGAATATGTGTAAAATTATATAGCATGGGGCCCAGTGTAATAATAAACACATTTATATTTTATAACTGCTGTTTTCTCCACGCTCAAACCAGTTCACTGCTTGGGCCCCAGGGTCCGGGAGGCACCAGTGTCTGCCCCCCCCAACACACACCCCCACGCCCCGTGGGAAGTGTTCCGGCTTTGTGTGCTGGTCTCAGACCCACAGTCTGCCAAATGCCAGCCGGCTCCGCTTTGTGCCGCAGGGGGGAAAGGAATCAGACCCACTCCCGGCCGCGTGTGCAGCACAGCGGAGACACAAATGAGCAGGTGACCTTTCAAACCGTGTCAAAATGGGCCCTTGACCCAGAGACCTCAAAACTTTAGTGGTTTCACTGTCTAAATCAGTCAAGTGAAAAGACCCATGTTTGCACAATATGATTGTGTTTACACAAAGGTTTAATGCCTCAATAGAGCAAAAGCTGTTCAGTTAATTTTAATTATTGCTTTATTCTTCTCACGACAGATTAAAAAAAAATGTTTAACAGCGAGCTCGTTGTAACTGATCCCGCAAACTTGGTGCCTATGGTTCTTCTAACTTGTGCAATGACAGCAGTGGGAAGGATGCATGAAAGGTTTTCCTTAGTTGAAAGGATTATTTCCAGTCCCTGTCACTGCTTATTTAACATTCTTTGTGGAGAAGATGGACACCAAGGAAAATCACCAAAAAAATTCAAGATCTGACTGTGAGGAAAAAGACACATGGGTTAGAAAGCATTCTAATGCTTAGCAGCAAATTCTAACTAAGCAAGAGACACATATTAAGTGAGGATGAGGGCCCTGCCAGTTCTAATGATTTATCAGGTTAATTCTTTGGCAGGTGGAATAAACAGAAGGCGGAAGTAAATCTGAAAATAGAAAAATGCACAGGAACCCAGGATCAGACAAAGGAAAATCCACAGGCAAACAATCTGCTAAAAGCAGAGCCCTCTCGGGTCACGTGTGTTGTTCCCGCCACCTTCCAGGAATTTGTCTTCCAGTGTTGAAACCATTTCACTCTTCAGATCTCCGGAAGACAATGCGAGTGCCTGTCACTCGGAGGTTCCTGTAGATCTTTAAGGCAGAATGCTAGAAAGCAGGTATTCTTCTCCACCACATGCTCTCCTGAATACGGAGGGAAGATCGTTGCACACAGCAGCAGAATCTTCCCCTGTGCTGGGATCTCTGCTAACTAGGGGATTTCTAATTTCTGTATCGACCACATGTTTTTCTCCTTAAGATATTTTACACATCCATAAACATCCTCCAAAAAATGTGGCAAAAAAAAAGAGATAAACAGAAATAATTTTAACTCCAAGACGATTATACAAATAAAAATGAAAGCACAAATTATTTGTTCAAAAGCAAAGCCCTGGTATGCCTAAGACAGCAAAGTGCAACCTACACACCAAGATCTATCCATCCATAGCTTCTCCCATCTCTTCTCTAAGGTACCTCCACTTGGATTTTATAGTTTAGTAAGGAAAGAGGACTGCTAAAATGCATTCTTTTAAGGGATTGGAAAGAAGTTTCTATTTACGATTTATTTCTCTCCTCAAATTTTCTTAAATATGTGAGTGTACTAGTACTGAGCTATCATCTCGAGAATCAATGCCTTGCATTTGTTGGGTTCTTCAAAAGTAGCTTTACTTCTTAAACTAGAAAAGAAAAACACCCAAAAACCAAGATCAAAGATCGTTAAGTTCAATCAAGACTGAATATAGGACTAGATGAGACAATCATTCAGTTTTCTTAACTATTCTAACTTGGTCATACTGGATCCAAGATAACAACTCATCAGTTACTAAGCATGTGTGTGAGACAAGAAGGATGGTAAGTATTAAGCCATTTACTTTGCTAAACAACTAACCTCATTTATATTCTGTCTGAATTTAGTCCCTTCCCTCTAGCCCCACGAAACCCCTGATTTCCAAAGGACAAATAGAATGGGGTACACACTAGGCTTCATCACAGAAATCTTTGAAAAATCATTTTCAGAGCCACAGTTTCCGCATCTATAAAATGGGACTGAGAACACCTCACAGGTGAATGAGGGTTAAACAAAATGAGGTAAGTGAAAGCACTTGGCGAGCTACAACGATCAGTGTAAGTGATATCTCACTGCTCACTTCCTTGGATAAAGCAACCAAGCGCAGGCAACCATTCCCAGGCTTGGGCCCCACCTGCCTTCATCATTTCCAAGCTGAGCAGGAAGGTCTCAGCCTACCCTTTCTTTAGCACATCTGCTCTGGGGAGCTAACTAAATAACCACCGCCTCTCCAGGTCATCAAGATAAATCTTACCAATTCCCTACTGGACCGAAAACTAAGGTCCGATAACAACTGTGATCCAAAACGTGGCACTCACCATGACCCCAGGAGGCTAGCTCACTAATCGCAGTCTCTCCAAGTGGCAAGGGATAAGCTAATCTGTGTGAAAGACACAGATGTCACGTCCTCCCTACAGCCACATTCACATGTATGAGAGGAATAATGTCAGCAGTATTATCTCCAAACAGCAAGGACAATGCCACACAATTATAATAGCATATTGTCCATTGTATCTGGGGATGACACGTCTGACAATGTTATTTTCTATGCATGTGAATGCGGCTGAAAGGGCCAATGCATAATTCACATCTCCTGACAAAATGCAAGCCTGAAGTATGTGTCCATTAGATGATGCCACTTAAACTCCTGTTACCTCAGGTAGCACCCTTCTCCCTGAGAACTCAGAATGCCTCACGGTGCTTTCCTCACGGGGCTGGTGTGAACCCAGCCGTGAACGATGGGAAACGCACTGAGACAACACACACCAATGCGATACAGCTTTCCCAGTAAACCTCTGCTCTACTTTCTGACTAAAAATATTTATTCTCAGCCTTATTTCTGCCCTAACAATCAACCTTCTCTTTGACAACAAGGAAGCAATTGTTACAGTTTGGCGAGACTGCTGTACGTGAGAGGATGGCTAGAGAGTGATCGTTAGTGCCCGGTCAGACGGACCCATTTCCCGGCTAAAAGCCTCTCTTCCATCTACCAGCCTGGCAGCCCATGTGATTTAAACCCCTGCCTCAGCAAAATCTCAAATTATTACAGGTCAGAAGCCTTCAGCAAGAAGGGAGGGGATGTTGCCTGTGAGCAGCTACAATAATGAATGTTAATTCAAGGAAGTTAAGCATTGGGTAGAGGTGGAGAGACTTCCCTTATATCGTAATGGGAGAAGGGATAAAGAACATCTTCTAAGACCCAAAAGAAACAATTATACAATAGTCATATTTAGTCGATTTTTACAAGAGCACCAAAGGGGGACTTCCCTGACAGACCAGTGGTTGGGCCTTCGCCTTCCAATGCAGGGGGTGCAAATTCGATCCCTGGCTGGGGGGAGTTAAGATCACACATGCCTCTCGGCCGAAAAACCAAAACACAAAACAGAAGCAATATTTTAACAAATTCAATCAAGACTTTAAAAAATGGTGGTCCACATCAAAAAAAAAAAAAAAAAAGCACAAAAGGGAAGGCAAGACGTGGTCAGTAATCTTAAAAGGATGAAGAAATATTTTGCAAGTGGTGCAGAGGAGCCCAAAGAGAAGAAGCGAAAGCCAGCTAAAGTTGCGTGAGGCCAGGGTTTCTCCATCTCAGCCCTGTGGGCACTTGGGGCCCAGCAAGGGTCTGCTGTGGAAGCTGTCCTGTGCACTGAATTGCACTGTGTAGTGGACTGACCAGCATCCCTGCCCTCCACCTACCAGAAGCCAGTAGCAACCACCTCCTCCTCAAAGATGTGAAAATCCAAAGTATCTCCAGACATCGTCAAAGGGGGGCAGGAAATGGGCCCAAGTTGAGAATCACAACATTAGGCAACTAAGGATCTCATATTTGGGGCTAGTGGCTGGGCTGAAAGGTTTGCTCTGACACATAACGGCCGGCCTCTTTAACCACTGAGTTTCATATGTGCTCAGTTGCGTCTGACTCTTTGAGACCCCTTGGACTGTAGCCCACCAGGCTCAGGCCAAGACTACTGGAGTGGGTTGCCATTTTCTGCTTCGGGGGATCTTCCCGACCCAGGGATGGAACCTGCCTCTCTTGTGTCTCCTCCACCACCGCGGGCAGATCCTTCACCACACTGCACCACTTTGGAAGCAAACCACTGAAGAGAAGGTCCCAATATCCACCCTTGAACACTCATGGGACTGTCATGTTCCTGCTGGAACCTCGTTAGCTTCTCAAGTTCACGGAGGGTTAGGGAAGGCCGGCCAGGTGGATCAGCTCCTGTGGTGAGGAGGCAGCCACGTGAGGGAGTGGGCACCAGGTGTCCAGCTGAAGGGTGGATGGGGGCTGACACTAGCTCTGCTACCCAAGTACAGGTTGCACCTGCTCCACGGAAGGGCACCTTTTTCTGATTTGCAGAAATCAAGATCTGGGACAGCAGCAGCCCTGCGGGGTGGCTAGCGGCCATCGGACTCCTCTTTTCCAGGTCTGTCAACTGATGTACCTCATACAGGAAGTACTATTGTTATGCAGATGAGAATCATCAAAGCCGGGTGTTTTGTGATTGAGGGGAATGCAAAGTTTGAAATAGCTCTGTGGAATATCTCCTTCCCTCAAAGCATGCTTATGTGTGTTGGTACGTGTGTGTGTGCGCTACGTGGCTTCAGTCATGTCTAACTCTGTGCAACCCCATGGACTGCAGCCCTCCAGGCTCCTCTGTTGATAGGATTCTTCAGGCAAGAATACTGGAGTGGGCTGCCACGCCGTCCTCCAGGGATGCTGCTGACCTACAGATCGAACCCACATCTCCCATCTCTGCTGCGCTGGAGGTGCATTCTTTACCCACTGAGCCATGGGGGAAGCCCTAAGAACTATAAACACCGCACTCTTCTCTCCATCATCCTTGTGTGAGGCCTTCTACCTACTTTAAGGATAATTTGAGCAGAAATGATTCTATAGAGTCTGGTCTGATCTACTAGTGGCAGGGTTGCTGCTCAGAATAGAGCTTGTCCTGCTTCACTTTCAACAGTGAAGGGTAGATCTCATTAGTATGGAAAGCCAGTACCAGCCATTAGCGCCGAGTAAGAGTTGCCTTTGCTAACTACTTCTGTGCACAGTCACACAACATGCTCTGAGTTTTCTCAATAAAACAGCTCCTTCCCAGGGAGACAAAGTTGCCTCTTCAAGGGACCTCAATCTACATACACTTTCTCAACCATTTAAAGTGAAACCTCCTTGAAGCACCACATCACTTCTGAAGAATCTTCCTTCCCACACTTCCAGGGAGAATTTCAATAACGATGAAATAGAAACCTCTACTTAGATGGGAAATGCAATGATATAGAAAGTAATTACACTTAAAAAAAAAAATCACAAAACTGACTCTAGGTTTACTTTGCACCACATTTGTTTGTTTCCTATAAGGAAAGACAAATAAGGTATGCAAACACATTTATTTCTATGTAGATGTAATGTATCAGCAAAAAGCACTTAGGACGTGTGCTGCACACATCAGAAGAATGATATCCATAATGGAAAGTCATGGGTCTAGAAGCTTCTCTCTACTCCTTCTTCATGAATAAAACAGTTGGGAAAATCCTATAGTTGCTTTTAGTCCGTTTGATTTCTTACTTTATACTCTGTGTGATATCAAGAATGGCTATAAAAAATTTGGTCCATTTAAGAGATAAAGCGGCACTCTCCTTAAGATGTTAAAGATGCTGCTTTGTTACTAAGTTAGGAAAGTTCATGTTTGCACAAATTCTATTAGTGCCCATGTCAACTATAGACGTGTAATGACTTGCCAGTTCTTTCTTAAGAAGATCAAATCCATCATTGAAGTAATAAGTCTTCAAATGTCTTGTTTCTTTTAAAGGATATTCAGAAGGTAAGCAGAAGAAAGACTTCAAGATTCTAATGTGTTTTCACAGTGAAAGGGTTTAGCTGGAGAAGCAGGCTGAGGGGACGCAGGTGCCAGACACTGCGTAGAATCTGCACTCATGCTCCATTAATTGCTAGCAGATCCTCCTTTCCCTGTTTCTTCCCTTCCCCCCGTTAAATCCCTTTGGAAAACAGCAGAGCAGCAGGCCCAGACTGGTACCCAGCAGCAACACCAGGAGCAGAAGTAGCCAATTAGCCTCCAGAATACAAAGAGGGAGAAAAAAATTGATGCAGTTACCTAGCAACCAGGAGGAGCAGAAACAGCTGTGTAGCAGGCCCAGGCTGGTACCCAGGCAGAAAAAGGATAGCCAATTAGCACACTGTATTTAATGCTGATGTGGTTTCCTAGTAACAGGCTGTACAAGTCTGTCTGTTGCATTTTCTCCTTCCTTTCCTCACATTTTCCCCAATCATGCACAGTATTACTATTTGCCCTAATTACTGTTTCTCCACTGCTTCAAGCAGCCATTATTTTGTCCCCAGAGAAATTGGAAGAACTCAGAAAAAAAATCTTCTGTAATGACAGTATTTAGTTTCAAATTCAGATTAGCTGTAAGGCTTGAGACACTAAACAACAACAACAAAGAACGAAAAAAAAAAACAAAAAAGCCAGCAAATCGCCTTCTGCCTAAATTCTTAAGTAACCTATGGTACCTTTTCTTCATGCTAATATTTACATGTGAGTGAAGCAAAAAACATTTAATAATGCATACCGTCATTCTGCTACACACTACATTTTCGAATAGGTTGAATCCTCTGTGTACTTGAATTTATTCATATTGATTTTCTGACACTCTCTCCTGAGCGTGAGGAACATAAAATGTCTTATTACCTATATCAGAGAAGGGAGATGTATCTTTTGTTGCTCTTTTTAAAATACCGATACTGGATTCAATAAGCTCATGACCAATTGAGAATTCCACATGAGGAATCATTCTTTCCTTGCTACAACAGAAGCGGAGTACAGATGAAGAGTGTGTGTTCTGCAGTAGGGGGATTCAAACACCATGTGTAGGTTCATAATCACACTAATGAATTCCAGTGAGGTGATATTAAACCACACGAACATACAAAACGAAGGCAGAAAATGTTTAAACATGCCTACTGCACCGCTATTCTAAAATATTTTCTACTGCATACTGCGCCTCTTATAAACTAGGGCGTGTAGTGGCATCAACCGTTTTCCTGGGTTTTAGTCATCAGGGCACAGTTTATGTAAGTCTACATTTTATTTAAGGCATCCATTAGACTCCTAGGACCTCTCTCACCTAACAGTATCTTCTTTGAACCAGCTATTATCCTTCTTACAAAACTATCCTGTTCTGAACACTGCAAAGGCTCCAGAAGAAGATGTTAGACCCTGTAACACACTTAACTGGGCAATGCTCTCCCACGAAGGAAAAGAACCTTCCCTGCTGAGGACAGTGTCTGGCTTCCTGCCCAAAAGGACGGATAGCTCTCGTCAGGTCTAGCTCACTAGTGAAATGGTTCAAACTATTCTATCCCCATAAATTTGGGATTCTAAAAAACGTGACCTTGTTTGTTTGACAACAGGATGCACAATGCTTCTGCTGCTAAGTGACTTCAGTCATGTCCGACTCTGTGCAACCCCAGAGATGGCAGCCCACCGGGCTCCCCCGTCCCTGGGATTCTCCAGGCAAGGAGACTGGAGTGGGTTGCCATTTCCTTCTCCGATGCACAATGCTGAACTCCATAAATTAAATGTCAAACCTGTTTCCTAAAACAGGGAATTTTCGTTTTACTGAATTTCCATAAGTTAAATGTCAATCACAGTAACGGGGAGAAGATACACTCTAAAGACAGAAACAACAAAAGAAGCCTAAAGTGTATGTCTGCTGAAACCAGATGAGTGACTTGCAGAAAATGAATTTTAAATTATAAGCTCTATTTATTTTGCAAATAAAATAAAAGGAATCTAACCTGAATACAGATAACTTTTGAAGGGAAGAAAGGAAAAGACCCAAGGCCCAAACTAATAATGGGGTGCCCTAGTCTTCTACCTCTAAAACCTTATTGGGTCCAATCCTGCATCTGTGCCTAACTCACCTACCTCAATAAACACAGATGGTAAAGGAGGAGACGAAGTGAAGAGAAATATGGGACAGACCAAGGAGAGCGTATGCTCTCTGCAGACACCCTTAAATAATTTAAATGGGCTGACCTCCATTATGTAAGCTAGGCAGGTCCTTACACTGGCAACCAAATACGGGGACACTGCAGAAATGGGGAGTGACTCTGTCACTGGCGGCCCAAATAGCCAGCACATTAAAAAGCCACTACCTTTTGATTATTTTGAAAGGTCTTGTTTCTATTAACATTCAGTACGTTATTTTTTTAAATGGCTGAAGATAGGTTACTCTTAGAAAATGTAGAAAATCTGGTAGCAGGGGGAAGGGAATGAGTGGGAAGTGGAGAATGCTGCTCCAGCTTCTAACAGCTCCCCCATCTTGTCTGCCTACTTGCCTGCAGATTCCCGAAATTCCATGCAGAGGCTCCTAGAATTGAAGAATAAAAAAACAGTAAAATATTTCTTATTCTTATTTTATAAAATACCGGTTAATGGATATGTAATCTACCAGTCAATAGTGTACCAAATCCTTTCTGACATAAAGGAGAGTGTTGCTGCGCTCAGTCGTGTCCCAGTCCTTGTGACCTCGTGGACTGTAGCCCACTGGGCTCCTCTGTCCATGGGATTTTCCAGGCAAGAATACTGGAGTGAGTTGCCATTTCCTCCTCCAGGGGATCTTCCCAGCCCAGAGACTGAACCCTAGTCTCTTGAGTCTCCTGCATTGGCCGGTGGGGTTCTTTACCACTGAGCCTCCTGGGAAGCCCCAAAGAGGTCAAAGGAAGGCCAAAAAGGCAGGAAGTGACTCACTATAGGAAAGCATCAAGTATAAGATTCTTGGGTGGGCCATGAAGAAAGAAGGAGCTAAAATTTTTAGGAAACAGGTTTGCCCAAGGCCAGCGAGTTCACCTCCATTAGTGTGGGAAAAACTGAAACTGCCTTGTTGGAAACGGCAGACCCTCTTCATTTGGTACCTGAGGAGTCTAGCTTTGAGTCCCACTTACATATAATGCTGTACATATAATACACATATACATATGATGCTGTGAAAGTGCTGCACTCAATATGCCAGCAAATGTGGAAAACTCAGCAGTGCCACAGGACTGGAAAAGGTCAGTTTTCATTCAAATCCCAAAGAAAGCTAATGCCAAAGAATGCTCAAACTACCGCACAATTGCACTCATCTCACACGCTGGTAAAGTAATGCTCAACCTTCTCCAAGCCAGGCTTCAGCNATGAAATGGCTGGGTGGCATCACTGACTCGATGGACATGAGTTTGAGTAAACTCCGGGAGTTGGTGATGGACAGGGAGGTCTGGTGTGCTGCGATTCATGGGGTCACAAAGAGTCAGACACGACTGAGCGACTGAACTGAACTGAATACATATAAGCAAAGTAGACTGGACTCCCAGAGCTCCATTTACTGCCCAGAATTAGCTTCTTTATATGAAAAGCTTGTTTCCTCATGATCTATTTATGGGGCTTCAACTATAATTTCTACAGAATTGAAAATGTATATTTTTCAAAGAAAGACACATCATTTAACAAATATTTTTTCATCTGTGCTTGTATTTCAACTAATTTTTTTCAAAAGGATTATTCCAAAGTTTTAGGGAAAAAAGGGTTTTGGTTTTTATTACACAGTCTTAAACTCCCCTTGGTTTCCTGATTCAAACACAATCACTCCACTACTGTTTCAGCTTCAGGAGACAGAAGTACTGCCTACCACCAATGGATTTTAACAATATTCTCTTCACCTGCAGTCTTTACAAAGGTTCTATTTAACTTTCTTCCAACCTCTCACTATAATATATACAGGATAACCCTGATGATCATGGTTATTAATACTCTTATTATATTAGAAACTACTTCTATACATTATTTATTTATTAAAGGGAACACTTTAAGTTGGCCTTCCCAATGCCAGTCCATCATTGGCACAGACTTCTCATGACCCTCTTTTCCTCTTCTCGAGCAAACAGAGCTGGCCTAACTTTTAAATCTTAGAATTTATAACATTCCATTACTTCCACAGGCTTTTCTAAAATGAGGTTCCTCTTTTCCCTTTTCCTACCTCTCAACCCCAATCCATGCTCTCTTTTGAAATCAGGTTCTAAATATTATATTTAGACTTTATGAAACCATATTTCAGGCTTTTGCAGCAAAAAATGAGGTTCTCAGAGATGAGGAAGGAATAGTGTCTAGTACAGTGAATGCTCCACAAATACTGTCTACGGTGCAGTATTTATTTCATGGTTTTTCCTTTCTCTTCAATTCTTATTTTAACACTTTGTGACTACGAATTATCCATTAAAAGGACATCTGGAATAGGCATCCTACAAAGCCTATGTTTACTACCGTATTATAATAATAAAATAAATGTGTTGTGTATATACTGAGTTTAAGCCATTCAACTCAATATACATTTACCCAAATTTATCTTCATAAATAGTATGAAGATTTAGCATATTGCTAAATCATCATATGGTGAAGCTCTAAGATTCTCCCATCAATTGTTTTCCACCACCTCACTCACACCCCTTCTTTCAAACTCTTTCTCCTAAGTCCCTGAATATGCTAAATCCAAACTATCAAACCCTCCTATTAAACTCTCTCCACCTTGTGAACTGAACAGTTAACCCCTATGCTAGTTCCATCCCATAATAGGGGTTTAATGAGTTTCTGCCTCAACACATGGATAAACTTCATTAGCAGCCATGTGTCTCAGCATATTAAAGGCCTTTTAATGTCTTAAAATTGCCCTATTTCAGTTGCTATTGTATAAATTCAAAGAATTCTTATCTATAGCGCTGAGGAGGTTGAAAGTGGTCGATGGGCCCCCTACAGTTCCAGACTGAGGTATTTAATTTTGTCCTGCTGATATGCCTGACCTTGAATTAGGGCTTCTATTTATATAAATTAGTGTATTATCACATTGGCATAATTTTAAAAGATGAACAGCATCAATAAAATACACCCTTCCAGAGGAGAAAAGTGACTTTGTATCTCAGAATCATCCATGCTGCTTCTGACCACTGACAGGAGCCCTAATCTCATTTAATGCCCTTTCTTTAGCCTTCCTTATCTGAACACCCTTCCTATCTTAACTGCTGGTTATTCCATAGCACAGCACCTGAAATCTATGGGCACTTAATACCTGATTATAAGATGGCTGAGTGAACAAAGTAAGACTACTACTAAACTATATTAATACTAAAGAGAATACAAGCTGAAGGGACATGGGACAAATTTTAATTTAATGGCAGGTTGTATAGCATGGGTTAAGGTATTTACATATTTCTGGTCCTCAGTTTTTCCTATAGGTGATAACACTTGTTTATTTTATTTCATATGAATAGAGTACTAACATTTATCATTTTAATGAGTGAATTGAGAATGTTACAAGAGTCTCTTTAACACTAAAGTAAAAAAAAAATGGTTTCATAGTAATGATCATAATAGTAGTAACTATTGCAATAACAATAATGGGACTGGAAACGGAAGATCATTCCTTCGTAATTTCCTTGTTCTGGTTCTTAGTCACTTGATGAAGCAATATGTTTAAGGATCCTCCCAGTTCTTATCTGTTTAGAAGATCCTTAAAGTAGTTTTACTGTCAATTTCTATTTAAACTATGAGTTTCTCATTTCCTCTAAATAATAGGTTATTAAGAAAAATATCTAAATGACAGCATTTCCCCTTATGACTTAGCAAAGAAGTTAAAAGCTCAAAATGGAGAAACAAAATCAAACAGGATTTTATTCAAATCCTGGCTCAACCACCTAGGAGCTGTGTGATATTGGGCAAGTTACTTGACCTCTCCCGGTCTCATTTTTCTCATCTGTGAAATGAGAACAGTACCAGTGTCATTAGGGTAATATGGCTTAAAGGGTTATATTGGTAAAAAAAACTTCTGTTTAGAAAAAAAGACAGCAGGCCAAAATGGAGTCATTTGTGCTAAGCCCCGTATCATCAAACCAAGACTTAATACCTAACTTAAGTAAAGTTTCCTAAAGGAAATCAACCCCGAATATTCACTGGAAGGACTGCTGCTGAAGCTCTAATCCTCTGGCCCTCCTGATGCGAAGACCATGAAGCTGGAAAAGACCATGAAGCTGGGAAAGATTGAGGGCAGGAGGAGAAGAGAATGAGATGAACGAGACAGAGAATGAGATGTCTGGATGCCATCACCAACTCAATGGACATGAGTCTGAGCAAACTCCAGGAGACGTGAAGGACAGGGAAGCCTGGCATGCTGCAGCCAGCGGAGTCGCAAAGAGGTGGACACAACTGAGCGACTGAATAACAACAACAAAGCACAGTTTCATCCTCCTTAGAGAATGAAATCTCAAACCAGTCAGTCTGGAATTACCTGGTGAGCACTAGAGAGGTCATCCACTTGATAGACCTCAGCCATCTTCTGCAAGGAAGATGACCTTGCCATAAACAATCAGCTCTTTGCTGGTATAACTTCCTGCCATCTTCTCCCTATAGACGTCTCACATTTTGCTCAGCTCTTCAGAGCTCCTTTCTGTTTGCTAGAAGGGATGCCACTCAATTCATGAATCATTGAATAAAGCCAATAAGATAGTAAATTTACTCAGTTGAATTTTTTAAAAAAACAAATTTGGGGGCAGTGGTGGGATCCCGCAGAAACTTCAGCCAGTTTCAGAGAACAAGAAACACAGGTGCTGGTACCTGTAAACTTTGAGTTCTTTATCTTTTCTTATCATTTCCAAGTGCTGTGGGTAAGTTCCTCTGGGCTCTGAGGTCCACTCTCTTTGCGTTGAGCTCCTGATCTAATTAGCTTTCCAGACTAGGGTTAATGGGCCAGTCTAGACTGACAGAGGGCTTCCCTGGTGGCTCAGCTGGTAAAGAAGTGAAGTGAAAGTCGCTCAGTCATGTCCAACTCTTTGCAACCTCGGGGACTATACAGTCCATGGAATTCTCCAGGCCAGAATACTGGAGTGGGTAGCTATTCCCTTCTCCAGGGGATCTTCCCAACCCAGGGGTTGAACCCAGGTCTCCCATAATGTGGCAGAGTCTTCACCAGCTGAGCCACCAGGGAAGCCAGCTGGTTAAGAATCTGCCTGAATTGCGGGAAGCCTGGGTTCGATCCCTGGGTGGGGAAGATCCCTTGGAGATTGACAGGAGGCTCTAACAGCGTGTCAGTCCTTAGCCCTTGGTTAGTCCATGGTCCCAGGCCAGGCCTCATTGGGTCACTCAAGTCTCCAGCCCTTGGCTAGTCCACAGTCTCCATTTGTTAGGGTCTGTTAGTTTAGCCTGTAGTTCTTCATTGAGACCAGCTGGAGGTGTGAACCTAAAGTTTTCTCTTGGCCAGCTTACTGTACCATCAGTTTGGTTATTGCTGGTATGTTAATGTGCATGTAAAGACTATTGCTGTCTAGGTTGGTCATAACTTTCCTTCCAAGGAGTAAGCATCTTTTAATTTCATGGCTGCAATCACCATCTGCAGTGATTTTGGAGCCCAAAAAAATGAAGTCAGCCTTACTCCTTGGAAGGAAAATTATGACCAAGCTCGACAGCATATTAAAAAGCAGAGACATTACTTTGTCAACAAAGGTCCATCTAGTCAAGGCTATGGTTTTTCTAGTAGTCATGTATGGATGTGAGAGTTGGACTACAAAGAAAGCTGAGAGCCAAAGAATTGATTCTTTTGAACTGTGGTGTTGGAGAAGACACTTGAGAGTCCCTTGGACTGCAAGGAGATCCAACCAGTCCATCCTAAAGGACATCAGTCCTGGGTGTTCATTGGAAGGACTGATGCTGAAGCTGAAACTCCAATATTTTGGCCACCTGATGTGAAGAGCTGACTCATTTGCAAAGACCCTGATGCTGGGAAAGATTGAGGGCAGGAGGAGAAGGGGACAACAGAGGATGAGATGGTTGGATGGCATCAATGACTCAACGGACATGAATTTGGGTGAACTCTGGGAGTTGGTGATGGACAGGGAGGCCTGGCGTGCTGCGATTCATGGGATCGCAGAGTCAGACACGACTGAGTGACTGAACTGAACTGAAAGACTACTGCTAATGGGAATCTCAGAAGACCAAAGTCACAAAATTGATGAGTATGGTTGAGCACTTAAAAGCTGTTAGAGGACTTGTCACCTACCTCAAAAGACTCCTGTGTTAGGACAAACTGGTCACAAAATGGGCTAGGCTGATACCAGGTCACCTGCCAATCCCAAGGAAATTTCCACACAAGGTAGGCTGTAAAATACTACACAATCCCCAATCCAGAGCCACATTCCTCTCAGGTATTAATTCTGGCTCCAAGAGACCCAAGGCTTAACTAAAAAAAACTGAGATCCTTAAGTTTCAAAGAATTGAGTACACTACATTCTGGCACACCTGCTTATTTTATGTCTAAGAACTGTGGTCCCCTATGAATATCTTACAACAATGACCGCCAGGCTCCTCTATCCATGGAATTCTCCAGGCAAGAATACTGTAGTGGGTAGCCATTCTCTTCTCCAACGAATCTTCCCAATCCAGGGATAGAACCAGCATCTTACGCTTTGCAGACAGATTCTTTACTGTCTGAGCCACCAGTGAAGCCTACAGATGGGTTTATGGGAAAACTGGGAGACCAGCAAAGGGTGAGAATTCTTAACAGAATCAGCTCTCCTGAATGCCTGTTATGCCCAGATGAAAAAGGAAACTAAAATTTCACATGGTCCTTTCCTTTCTAAATCCAGATACACTGGTTATTGATTCTTTCTCTCCCAAAGACAGCTGTTACCTTCTTGTTTGTCTTGTTTTAGGTCCTCAGAGCTTGGTTTGTCAATTTGGTGGTGGTTTAGGCTTCCCAGATAGCTCAGTTGGTAAAGAATCCACCTGCAATGCAGGAGACCCCAGTTTGATTCCTGGGTCTGGAAGATCTGCTTGAGAAGGGATAGGCTACCCACTCCAGAAGATCCCCTGGAGAAGGGAAAGGCTATCCACTCCAGTATGCTGGCCTGGAGAATTCCATGGACTGTATAGTTCATGGAGTCACAAAAAGTCAGACAGGACTGAACAACTTTCATTTTCGTTACTAGGTTGTATCCGACTCTTGCGACCCCACAGACTGTAGCCTGTCAGGCTCCTCTGTCCATAGGATTTTCATACTGGAGTGGGTTGCCATTTCCTTTTCCAGGGGATCTTTCTGACTCAGAGGTGGAACCGGGATCTCCTGCACTGCAAGCAGATTTTTACCGACTGAGCTACCATGGAATTTGGGTGCCCCAAAATATGACTGGGCAGAAAATGTAGGTTATATCCCCATTTGCAGTTAGCTATGGTTGGATGGAAATATGGTTGAACTTCATTTGCAGCTCCAGTATATGGCCAGTCCTCAGGGGAATTGTCTTTTTTTTTTTTCCCTCGGCTATCTTTGGCTCTGGATCTTGGAAGGGTATATATTTTGCCCTCTCTTTGGTGACACTTCTTGAGTCTATAGGATTATTCAATACTGCCAGTATTTATTTTTTATATTGTTTGTTTCAGCTGAAAATTAACAAGATATTTGAAAGCATTTTTTAAACAGCTCTGTGACCAGAGGTTGGCCAAACTAGAAGCTGATATTCAGAGCCTGACAGACAAAAAATTTTAAACCTTCTCCCCTAAGATAAAATGAAACCATGTACCCAGAAGGAGGAAAAAAATTAAAAAAAAAAAAATGCTGATGGTTTTATGGAAGGATTTACTAAAATGTTCCAAAGATTTTCATTTCCATCTTAGTTGGAAATCATCTCCCCAATATAAAAAAAGTAAATTGAAGATAATGTGGTTGGATAAGCAAATCAGCCCCTTAATAAAATCATTTAGGCTATAACTTCTTTAGAGAAATAGAAATTAAAAGCAACTGTCTACATCTTACAAATTTTTGTAAAACCAGAAATGTAGCTCTAGAAACAATATGAAGTCCAATCCTCAAACCTCTTATTCATCTCAAAAGACTTGCAGTTCCCCAATCCTGGCCTTTGGAAATAAGAGTCCTTCTTGGAGGAACTTGCATTCTTTCCCTGGGCTTTGAGATGTAAATGTTCTACCTGGTCATCTCTAGGAAATCTTATCTAGGCCATCTCTTTTAAATGAAAACTCCAGGGAGGTAATTCCTATTAAAGGAAAAAAGGAGGGGAGGGGTATGTAGTTATTTGGAACTAAAGACAAACGAAAAACCTTAATTGTCTTCACCACCACCATTAGTAAACAGCTTTAGCCACTTGAACCGTAATTTATTTTACCTGGCAAATACACGATTTGGATCCAACTTATTTTATATAACTAGTGAGTTTTATAATATTGTACTTGATTTGTGGCTAAAATTTGAGAATAGAAGCTAGACCCTGATGATGGGAAAGACTGAAGACAGAAAGAGAAGGGGATGACAGAGGATGAGATGGCTGGATGGCATCACCAACTCAATGGGCCTGAGTCTGAGTAAACTCCAGGAGTTGGCGATGGACAGGGAGGCCTGGTGTGCTGCAGTCCATGGGGTCACAAACAGTCGGTCATGACTGAGCAACTGAACTGAACCGACCTGTCTGTATGTGTATCTACACACACAGTTGACACCTGAAAAACACAGATCTGGACTGTGTGGATCCACTTATGTATAGATTTTTTTCCAATAGCTGGTGTTATGGTACTACAGGAGCTGCACTTAGTTGAATCTGCAGATATACTGGAACCATGTAGAGGGGGCAGACTATAAGTTATACACAGATTTTAGACTATGCAGAGAGTCAGCTTTCTTTAACCCTATATTGTTCAAAGGTCAACTGTATATGTGTTACAGATGTGTGGTATTGTCTACCTTTGGATAATAAGGCTAAAATTAATTTCTAAAAGGCTTTATTCAATTGCTTTTAAAAACAAACAAATGCTACATAAATTAAGTATAGTCTCAGAAATAAAAAAAACTATCCCAAATGTTTCAAGTTCACAAGACCTAGTATTATCTCCACTAAGTAAAGGGTAGTTTAAGTTTGTTGGTTTAATTAAAATAGACATGTCTATAAGGTTATCAACACTGAAAATAATGCAGGCATACCATTTTTATTCTACCTGGGTTATCTCTATTACAGAATTTTTCACCAAGAAAAAAAATTTGGTATACTAAAATTTTCATGAGTAGTCTAAACACAACTATTAAGAACAAGTGATCTGAATAGATATAAGTGTGATAAGATTTCCACTTTCCAGTAATAACTATAGTTTATGGTATGTTTATTTAAATATATTCTCCAAATTTTTTTAGTAACTTGAAACCTTAGAGTTTTCCTATGTTAATTTAAATGATGAATATTTAATTGAACACCTAGATTGTTTCCAAATAAATATTGGAACATTATTCCTGAATGTAGGTTTATCTACTTTTGGCTTCCTATTACTGAGAAATTTAAGATATTTGGGTTTATTAGTAAACTTTTTTTTTGTTTGCCACATTGGAAAATTTATTATGAGGAAGAATGTATTTCTAGAAATTATGATGTGTATTTCTAGAGATTATGACATGTATTTCTAAATTTTCCAATCCACAGAATGCCCATGTAAGAGATAGTCCAGAGATAGTCCACAACTTCCTACATCTCAGTTTTCACTATGAATTAACCATTCTAAGAGTCATTCTAATCAAGTATGTAGTTAGAACTACTTAGAAAAGTAAAGGTGAAGGAAAATAACTGTGTATGAAGAGTAGGTAAGGAAACGACTCATTATTTTAGAATAAGAAAGAGAGAAAAAAAAAGGAACAAAATTGTAGACAGTTTGTGTAAGTGGAACCTTGGTTTTATGTGTAGTCAGGATGGCTAGGATTAAAATAAATTTACTTGTTTGAAAAATGAGATTTACTATCAAAAGTACACTGGTGCAAAATTAGAATTTTATTCTCTCTGTTAACATTACTAAGCTGCTGTTGGACTTTTGGTCTACTTTTGATAACAGACTGTGAAATTTTCTTTATTTTTTAAGTAATCTGCCTGAACAGTGAAGATTTTATGTCATACCAAAAATAACTTACTGCGCTTCACACTGTCTTTATCAGGTCTTTTACTTAAGAAAACCCAATCTTCTCAAAATTAAAGAGCTAAGATTTGCTCACAATTATGTAACTTTCTGTTTTGCCTTTAACAATATCTACTGTTATTTTATTAAATGGATATTTTCGACAAACTTCCCCCAAACCAAATTCTAAATGAAGTTTTTTGACTTCAAACTTTTTTGGAATTTTCTAAAGGGCCCCTGGATCATCTCAAGAGATTTGCTCTCTCTCTTTATAAAAAAAGAGATGTTAAACTAAATAGACTTATTTACTGTGTTATATTAACGAAGAAGCACTGTCAGATAGGTAATATTAAGTCTTCTTTATTTTGTACTTGTATAGGTATATGTTACAAGTGTTCCAGGAACTGTATAACATTCCTGGAACTCTCATATATTCTGGTAAAATATTATCAGTCACAATCGTAAGATGCTGTATATCACAGAAATAAATATACTTCTTTAGCAAATGAGTTGGCATCAGATCTTCAACAATGGGCATTGTAAAGTTTTTTGTAACTTACAGACAGCTACTGTTTTCTCTAATATTTTTGCAAAAATGAGACTCATGGAAAGGACTTTACCAAGTGCTCCTGACCACTGACACTGCTACAAAAATAGAAAGTAATAAACCTTAAGTACATATCTTACAGCTGAAGAAGGCTCCACATGATATCTAGAATTGGGCAAACTCTGGAGACATGCAAATAAAACTGACTAGGAAGAGAAGTACCTGAAATCAATGTAGACTGCCTCCACCCAAGATGCTGGATCAAGACTTCATACTTTAACTAAACAACAAAAACCTTTTCCTCTTTTCTTTCTTTTACTTTGGCACTGTCTTAAAAAGGTAACACTATCATCCATATCTCCCAGGCCATTACTAAGGGGGATAACCTTTTAGACTACTGGATCTGCCATTAAAAATACCAATCTATCCATAATACTAGAGAACCACTGGTCTTCCTTTATGACCACTTTTTCATCTATTCCGAATGTCCTGTAAACTACAATTGAAACTCCCTTAGAAATCATTTAGAGGGTCTGATTTTTATGGCCAGAACAACTAGTGCCTCATTTTTACTTTTCTCTTATTATATGTGCAATAGACTCTTGAGAGTCCCCTGGACTGCAAGGAGATCCAACCAGTCCATTCTGAAGGAGATCAACCCTGGGATTTCTTTGGAAGGAATGATGCTAAAGCTGAAACTCCAATACTTTGGCCACCTCATGTGAAAAGTTGACTCATTGGAAAAGACTCTGATGCTGGGAAGGATTGGGGGCAGGAGGAAAAGGGGACGACAGAGGATGAGATGGCTGGACGGCATCACTGACTCGATGGACGTGAGTCTGAGTGAACTCTGGGAGTTGGTGATGGACAGGGAGGCCTGGTGTGCTGCGATTCATGGGGTCGCAAAGAGTCAGATACGACTGAGCAACTGAACTGAACTAAGACACAACTAGACAAAATACCTAGAGAAATCACAGTATATCTGCACTCCCATGTTCTTATGATTATCTAACTACGATTCTTCCCCAGTCATGAAAAGATCTTACCAGCAGCACCCATCTTTGCCAGAAATTTAGAACATTTTATTTTGAGCTAGATTTACTTTCCAAATACACTGAAAACCTAACTGACCCCTGGTTTGAATGGGCAAATGTAACAAACTACTGCAAATGAATCCATTAGTAGGAATGGTTTGTGCCCCAACATGATTAATCTTTGTCTGTGTTGATTATCATTCTCCTTGGGCTTATACATGCCTTGACGGCTGGTGTGTAACCAGGCAATGCCTCTTAGGTTGTCTCTCTATGCCTGTGTGTGTGTGTGTATGCTCAGTTGCTTCAGTCATGTCCAGCTCTTTGCAGCCCTATGGACTATAGCCGGCCAGGTTCATGGAATTTTCTAGGCAAGAATGCTGGAGTCGGTTGCTATGCCCTCCTCCAGGGGATCTTACCAACTCACAGACTGAACCCTACTTCCCTGGTTAGGAGTGAGTACAAATGATCAGAAACCATCATTAACTCAGAATCCACTGCTAAAGCTGCCCAAGAAAAATCCTTAGACTTTCTGACCAATGTTGCTCTTAATGATGGGATAGCTCTTGATTATCTTGTAGCTTAACAAGAAGGTGTCTGTGCTGCATCCAATACCACTTGCTGCACCTGCATTAACCTTTCTGGGGAAGCAGAAACTCAGCTTCATAAAATCACTGAACAAGCCACTTGGCTTTAAAAAGTGCTTTAACAAGATCTTTCTTTGACATATTTAGTTTTGACTGGCGTGGGTCTTGGGGACAATGGCTCTGAAGTGCACTCCAAACACTGGGAATTGTCTTGCTTATAATAATCATAATAGTCTTCCTGGTGCACTTTAAATGCATGTTTAAGTGCATGTTTGTAGCCACTAACCAACAAACGATACCCTAAGACTGAAATGTCAGAAAACGGATGAAGAGAATGACCAACTTGAAACGTGAACCTTAAGTCATGATCTGTGAATAGCACACACAGAATCAGCAGAAACTGGGAGATCTTCAGAGCAGTGGCTGGGAGTGGTATTTGATGCCTTAAATTTTTATCACATCTCTCAGGCTAAGTCTGATCAAAATAGGAGAATTGCTAAACAAAACACAACTGGCCCAAAATGGAGTCACTTGTGCTAAGCCCATGAAATTGGAAGGAAAGTTATGACCAACATAGACAGCATATTCAAAAGCAGAGACATTACTTTGCTAACAAAGGTCCATCTAGTCAAGGCTATGGTTTTTCCAGTAGTCATGTATGGATGTGAGAGTTGGACTATAAAGAAAACACTGAAGAACTGATGCTTTTGAACTGTAACTGTGGTGCTGAAGACTCTTGAGAGTCCCTTGGACTGCAAGGAGATCCAACCAGTCCATTCTAAAGGGGATCAGTCCTTGGTATTCTTTGGAGGGAATTGTGCTAAAGCTGAAACTCCAGTACTTTGGCCACCTCATGTGAAGAGTTGACTCACTGGAAAAGACTCTGATGCTGGGAGGGATTGGGGGCAGGAGGAGAAGGGGATGACAGAGGATGAGATGGCTGGATGGCATCACCGACTCAATGGATGTGAGTCTGAGTGAATTCTGGGAGATGGTGATGGACAGAGAAGCCAGATGTGCTGCAATTCATGGGGTTGCAGAGTCAGACATGACTGAGCGACTGAACTGAACTGAACTGTGCTAAGCCCTACTTCACCAAGCTAAAACTTATAAATTTAATATAGATTCAGCCTCTGCCAGGAATAGAATCTTAAACCAGGCAATCTGGAATAGCCAGGTCAGAACTAGTGAGGTTATCTGACTCACAGACCCCTACCATTCCCTAAAGGAAGCTGACCCTGCCACAAACCACCAGGTCTTTCCTGGTATAACTTCCTTGTCCAGGTTTCTGCCTATAAAAGTCTTTCACTTTACACAGTATATCAGAAAGAAAATGAAGTTGTTCAGTCGTGTCTGACTCTTTGTAACCCATGGACTGGGAGCCTATCAAGTTCCTCCATCCATGGGATTTTTCAGGCAAGAGTACTGGAGTGGATGGCCATTTCTTTCTCCAAGGGATCTTCCCAAACCAGGAATCAAACCCGGGTCTCCTGCATTGTAGGCAGATGGTTTTATGGTCTGAGCCACCAGGGAAGTCTCTTATAGCATTTCAGAGCTCTTTCCTATGAATGCTAGATGAGATGCTGCCCTATTCATGAATCACTGAATAAAGCCAGTGAGATCTTTGAAATTTACTCATTGAATTTTGTTTCTTAACACTCTGAACATTATCTGACATATAACAAGTTTTTATAAGTGTTTGTTGAATAAATAAAATAAATTATAGTTCAAGCTTTCATTAAAGCACTTTTGTTTATCTCTTAAACACTATACCCATCCTGACACTGTACAGTAGGCAGGGATCAAGACCATCCCCAAGAAAAAGAAATGCAAAAAGGCAAAACGGCTGTCTAAGGAGGCCTTACAAACAGCTATGAAAAGAAGAGAAGTGAAAAGCAAAGAAGAAAAGGAAAAATATACCCATTTCAATGCAGAGTTCCAAAGAATAGCAAGGAGAGAAGAAAGCCTTCCTCAGTGATCAGTGCAAAGAAATAGAGGAAAACAATAGAATAAGAAAGACTAGACTTCTCTTCAAGATAATTAGAGATACCAAAGGAACATTTCATGCAAAGATGGGCTTAATAAAGGACAGAAATGGTATGGACCTAACAGAAGTAGAAGATATTAAGAAGAGGTGGCAAGAATACACAGAAGAACCATACAAACTAAATCTTCATGACCTGGTTAATCATGATGGTGTGATCACTCACCTAGAGCCAGATATCCTGGAATGAGAAGTCAAGTGGGCCTTAGGAAGCATCACCACAAACAAAGCTAGTGGAAGTGATGGAATTCCAGTTGAGCTATTTCAATAGCTCAAATGATGCTAAAAATGATGCTATTAAAGTGCTGCGCTCAATATGCCAGTAAGTTTGGAAAACTCAGCAGTGGCAGCAGGACTGGAAAAAGGTCGGTTTTCATTCCAATCCCAAAGAATGCTCAAACTACCACACAATTGCACTCATCTCACACGCTAGAAAAGTAATGCTCAAAATTCTCCAAGGCAGGCTTCAACAGTATGTGAACCGTAAACTTTCAGATGTTCAAGTTGGATTTAGAAAAAGCAGAGGAACCAGAGATAAAATTGCCAATATCTGTTGGAGCATCACAAAAGCAACAGAGTTCCAAAAAAAACATCTACTTCTGCCTTATTGACTGTGCCAAAGCCTTTGACTGTGCGGATCACAACAAACTGTGGAAAATTTTCCAAGAGATGGGAATACCAGACCACCTGACCTGCCTCCTGAGAAATCTGTATGCAGGTCAGGAAGCAACAGTTAGAACTGGACATGGAACAACAGACTGGTTCCAAATAGGAAAAGGAGTATGTAAAGGCTGTATATTGTCACCCTGCCTATTTAACTTACACGCAAAGTACATCATGGGAAATGCTGGGCTGGATGAAGCAGAAGCTGGAATCAAGATTGCCAGGAGAAATATCAATAACCTCAGATATGCAGATGATACCACTCTTAAAGCAGAAAATGAAGAACAACTAAAGAGCCTCTTGATGAAAGTGAAAGAGGAGAGTGAAAAAACTGGCTTAAAATTCAACATTCAGAAAACTAAGATCATGGCATGTGGTCCCATCACTTCATGGGAAATAGATGGGGAAACAATGGAAACAGTCACAGACTTTATTTTGGGGGGGCTCCAAAATCACTGCAGATGGTGACTACAGCCATGAAATGAAAAGATTCTTGCTCCTTGGAAGGAAAGTTATGACCAACCTAGACAGCATATTCAAAAGCAGAGACATTACTTCGCCAACAAAGGTCCGTCTAGCCAAAGCTATGATTTTCCTAGTAGTCATGTATGGATGTGAGACTTGGACTATAAAGAAAGCTGAGCACCGAAGAATTGATGCTTTTGAACTGTGGTGTTGGAGAAGACTCTTGAGAGTCCCTTGGACTGCAAGGAGATCCAACCAGTCCATCCTAAAGGAAATCAGTCCTGAACATTCACTGGAAGGACTTGATGCTAAAGCTGAACCTCCAATACTCTGGCTACCTAATGCGAAGAACTGACTCATCTGAAAAGACCCTGATGCTGGGAAAGATTGAAGGTGGGAGGAGAAGGGGATGACAGATGATGAGATGGTGGAAGGAATCACAGAGTCAATGGACATGAGTTTGAGTAAACTCTAGGAGTTGGCGATGGACAGGGAGGCCTGGTATGCTGCAGTCCATGGGGTTGCAAAGAATTGGACATGACTGAGCAACTGAACTGAACTGATACCCATCTTTTTGTTCATAATGTTTTTAGCCACCTTTCCATTTAAAAATAAACTATTTCCCTAAATCCTAATTAAACTTAGAGATTGTGCCACATTATGATTCATTATGACCTGCCTCAAAGCAGGTATCGAATGCTAAGTAAACTGCACGGTCATTTTATCTTTTCACCTAAAAAGCATACCGTTACATCTTTCAGTGCAAAACCTACAATGTTCTATTACCACTCATGGATTAGGCAAAAGCAACTCCAGTCTATGGAGAGCCCTTGTCCAAGTAGCAGAAGATAGGACATGGCCTCTTTGCTCCTTCCTCTATGACCAACAATCAAAGATTTCACTGCTGGCCTTTGTCCTGACTTTACCAACATGACTCATCTTAACAGTGTAAATGTGAACATGATTTTATATGAATTTTCATATTAGAGAAGCCTGCTAACTTAACATAATGCTCCATTTCAATCACAGGCTTTTTTTCCTTCTCAGAAATGATCAAGAAGAAATGTGGAAAATTATTCTTTGTTTTTTTGAATAGAAACTACCAACATTTTAACAAATTGATTTTTGCTGAAAATAAACATAATAAAGTAGTATTTTAAAACCTGAAAGTAAGGGATTCCCTTGCAACAAAATTTTAGGATTATTTAGCTGTCTCCAAGAGGACAAATAAAACTGTGAACATAATAGTTGACTTATTGAGAAAGAAAAATGTATTATACAAAGACCAGAAAACAGTGGAAGAGGAAGGTCTGTAATGGCTTGGCTGCTAAAGGACATTTTTACCCTCATGCCAGCACTAAGTGCTCTTCCCAATGAATAAACCATATGTCCATTTTTATAGGCTTCCTTTCACTTAGATTCTGCTACTTCACAATATTCCCTTTGTCCCAGCCCCTGCCTCATCTTCAGCCAACCCCAGCCTGGCTCCCCTATCCCTCACTTCAACTCCTTGGGCAACCAGTATTTGTGCCCTAGCTACCAATTTGAACATCTGCTACCTGAAAAAAAAGAAAAATCACCTCATTGCCTAACATCCTCCAGGGCAAAAAGTTTGAAGGATTCAGCATCCTCAAAAAAAACAGCCACAGAAGGACAAAAAAAGCAGCAGCAGCAGCAGATCTTTTCCAGCTCAGTAAATTCTATCTATATAAAGATGAAATGAATAACACTTTTAAAAATTATTCATTGCAAGGAAAGCCATGTTACCAACAACGTATTGTCTTTCTTTATGCATAGACTGAGACCCACACAGTTTATTTCATTTTTGCAAGTGTGTCTCTTTTCCCACATATTACCATACAGAAGAGATAGAGCATATGTATAACTCCAGAGAACAAAATGCCAGTATTTCCTCTCTTCCTCTTGGATTTTTTTTCCCTCTCTCTCTCTTTTTATGTCCCCAAACACTTCCCCAGCTGAAAGATAAGAAAATATTTTCCTTGAATTAAAGTGAGCCCTGTGTTAAAACAGCTTGCCTGAATCCAACCAGAGCTTCATTTCAACACTTGGTCAGCAGCCCTCCCTTATTCATTTCTTTCTTTCAGTGGCCTCATCTCCAACCTGAATGCTCATCACCATATACCTTTGCCCCCAAGCTTTTGCTAGTCCACTTCCTTGATATGTTTGCACTTAATTTGATTCCATCCTTCATGCTTTTCTCATTATTCTTAGTTCATCCACACCACATAAATTATCACTTTTGTTTTCAGTTCCCCTGTGCCCCCTTCACACCAATTCCAAATAAATACTTTTGATTCTCATATATTTAATCCAAATTAATTCAGATTCCCTTTCCTCACTGCCCATCTCCACCTCTGCCTCCCCTCCTGTCTGTTTCTCTTTCTTATAGCACCTACTTTTCCCTCCATGTTTGTCTCTGCAGAAGGTTTTACTGGCAAAATGCTTCTGGAGGGTGCAAGGTCATTGCTTCCTGTGCTGTTTTAGGAAAGCTGTGCTCTACATTACTGCCAACTTCAGTGGGCCGATGCTTGCACGTCCAACTTCATCCTCCAGGACGAGTGGCTGTGCATCACCACCCCACACTGAAATTATGGGAAGTGAGGAAAGAAAAGCTTCTTGCTTTTTAGTGGGATTTAACTTTAAGTGGTTTACTTTTAGTTTACATAAAGCTGTTTTTCTTTTTTTCCACAAAATCATCTTTAATCAATATCATCGGCAATAGTCAGGACTACAACCAACCCTATTACTGTCTTTAAAGAGCTCTTACCATCCGCCAAGTAATTTACATATATTTGGGCTTCCCTGGTGGCTCAAGGTAAAGAATCTGCCTGCAATGCAGGAGACCTGGTTTCAATCCCTGGGTTGGGAAGATCCCCTGGAGGAAGAAATGGCAACCCATTCCAGTACTCCAGCCTAGAGAAGTCCATGGACAGAGGAGCGATCCCAAAGAGTCGGACACAACTGAGCAACTAACTTTCACTTTACATAGATTTACTCATTTAATTTTCAAAACAATCTAGAGGGTAAATTATCCCTGTTTTAGAGATGAGGAAACTGAGACTCAGGGAAGATGCATCAGGTATCCAGGTCCTAAACTAAGAAGTCGTAGAGCCAGAGTTCAAACCTGAGCCTCCCTGACTGCAAAGCCCTGCTCTTAACCGCTCTGCAGCACTGCCCTTCCAATAATGCAGAATGCCTTCTCGGATAAATTCCCCACAGGGAGGATTCTTTCCACTTCAATCCACTATAGGGCAAGTGGTTGCAGGTGCTGGGAAACATAATGAGCTCCGCCTTGATAATCACTCTGAGTAGACATTGCCCAAAAAACAAAGCACAGAAGATGCATCACTTCTCAGAGTTATCCTCCTAACACATCCATTAGACAGAGGGGTCAGGAAAAGGAAGCAAATGCTCTGGACTCACCCCCCATAAAACAATCTCTGCTTTCCCAGAGATGCCCAGCCTCCAAACGAGGCAGGACATAGCCTGTCTTCATGTCAATAATTTGAAAAGTGTGCTCATCATCATGAATTCCATACCCTCAACAAAGCTCAACCTTCTCGCCTCATCCTGCCTTCTCTGGTTTCCTGGGGGGGAACAGGAGATGACTCATGGCTGAAGCCTGGGAGCCCTGCAATGTCTTCTAGTTACTTGACTCACTGCCTTGAGAAAGACAAACAAATAAAACTAACCTCCAGAACAATACCAGACAGGTGAAAAAAAGAAAAAGCTGACAGTAGCAGGAAGCTTTTGCCTTGAAGTATGTGGACTAGAGGACTCGAACGCAAACTCCAAAAGAAACCACGAGTGGGACCTGAACCTGAGCCATGGGTTCAAAAGTAACCTTTGGATAACTTTCCATGAAGCAAGCAAGGACCACAAGCAAAAGTCAGTCTGAAATGAGAGGAGAACATGCCTAAGTCTTATGCTGTGAGGGAACACTGTCCACTATCATCCTCCCATGGGAATGACTTTGAAATTGAAGGTGGTGATGGTTTCTAGACACACATTATACACTCCTATCTCAGGGAAGCTCCTCTGTTCTACACAAAGACATTTCCCAAAACTGCCTCCCCCAAGAACACTAGAGCTGAGAGGCACCTCAAAGGCCAAATTGTTTGGCAGATGTAGAAAATGAGGCCACCAGTGAGGTACAGGGATGTGCTCAGGTGACAAAGCTAGTTAGGGACAGCACTGGAACAAGAACCTAGGTTTCCCCATTTTCTAGCCGCTGATCCTTGCTCTGCACACCTCTCTGGTGACACAGTCCGCAAGGCACCCCAGAGCACCTGGAAGGCAAGCAGCAAGCCCAAGAAGAAGAACTCTCTCCGAACACATCTCCCAGCCTAGATCTAATCACCCATTTCTTCCCAGCAACACTCTGATTCTGCTACTTACACTTTCGGAGCTCTTTTCAGTTCAGTTGGTATTGTGCACGCAGATTGAAAAAACCATACTGGCAATATACTTTCAGGGACTCATTTGAAACCCACTAATGACAGTAATTGCTCCTACAATGTTAACCCCAAGAAGAGACACCAGCCCTAAGTTTCTGCCTCAAAGCAGAGGACAAAGACCAGATTCAAGGAAAATGCTAATCTCATGCTTTCCTTCACAAACCCCACTCTTCTAAATTATCCCATCACTCCCAAGATCAGTATGAGTCCTGGGAGTCACCACAGAAGTCCTGAGTAAACTGTACAGTCCCTGCCGGTCCCCACCGCCCTTACCACACACATAGCAATGTAATCACTTTAGCAACTTCGCAGTAACAAGCTCGTTAAAAAGCAATTCTGCCATCTCTCCATAAAGCACGCGCCAGAGAACAATGCAAAAGAGGAGATGCCAATTAATTACAGAATGATCACATCTAATGAACTCTGAAACCCTCCTGCTGTTGGTGACTTCGATGAAAAATCAGGGACGCTGGAAAAAGAGTAAATAGGGACACCCTGGCTACCTTGTTCAATTGCAATTCTCTCCAAGGTAACCTCTCAGATCCCAGTGTTGATCAAAACCGCCGAATCACACCGATAAAACAAGGAAAAGTGTCAGGGAAGTGACAGGTGCATACATCACGTACGGCTGTGAGCCACACCACCAGAACCCCTGTTTAGGCCTCCTCAGCAGTGTCTGATACTACACCAAGGCTGGCATTGCCCTCTGAAATGATCTCCGAGCCAGTGAATGACAAACCCACTTCTGATGCCCGGGACACCTGGAGATCCTAAGGTTAACGGGTGAGTCGCTCGGCTTCCCTCCCAGGCCCGCCTGCCTCTCTACACCTCCTCGTTGGCACGGACGCCACTTCTGGAGGCAGAGAGAAGCCCTTCCCCCCACAAGGCTAAAGGACGAAAACGAAGCAGCCACGTGCGGCCAACTTGTACCACTACCTGTGTGAGTCCTCTGGTGGGCCTTTAAGTGGGAGCTTTTTGTATAAACTTTCCGGCACCCGTTAAACTGACAGCGATGAACCCTCTTCTTGTTTTCGGGGCACGCCTCAGCCCCTACCCCTCCTTGCTCGCTGTCGCTGTGTCCACTCTTAACTGTCCCGGCTGCCGCCACGGCTGCCGCCGCTGTTGCCACCCCTCCCACCTTGACTGAGCCGAGCGCAGCCTTCTTGGCCACCAGTTTCAACGTCACTGTGCCGTCCACGGCTGAGAGAGTCTGTGAGGTTTTCACCAGATGGCGGCTGAGCTCAGGGGAAGATGGGGGCGTTAATGAGGTCACTGCGTTGAGCTGGGCCTGGTTGACGGCTGTGTAGCTGTCTAGAGAAGAGCTGGTTGGCTGGAGGCTGAGGCAGGTCTCAGATAGCAACTTGTCCCGAGAGAGCAGAATGTCCACAGCCGAGCTCTTCTCGCAGATGGTCGCTTCCACGGGGAGCAGCAGGGGGTCTAAGCGCCGGAAGCTCTCCTCGATGCATGGGGGAGGAGAAGCACGGAGGAAACAGTCCAAGTCCTCACCGAAGGTCTCCGAGATCCTCCTGGGCTCCGTCTGCAGGTAGCGTTCCAATTCAAGGCATGTCTGCAGAGGGCAAGGAGGGAGCAAGAGAAACAGCCATCAGAAGCAAAGAACACCAGGGGACCACATGTTGACAGGCAGAGGAGCAATCTACAGGAAGGAACAGAGGATGTTTCCTGCCTCGTACCTGAAATTTTCTTGGTGAAAGGTCTGACCTTGTTATTTTTCTCCCTGAACACTTCTGAAGGGTTCACAAGGGTCACATCATATGAGCTCAACTACTACAGTTAATGGGGAACTAGAAACCCAGAAGGACTCTCTCACACCATCAAGTTCCCTGAGAACATTCAATGTTAAAATGATCTCACATCCCACAATCCAGTTCAGTAGGTGAGATGCTCTTAGCCTCCCTAGGAGCCACTACGAAAGCAAGAAGCAAACAAAATCAGATGAGGTTTTCATAGCAAGGTAAGACTCCCCACAATCCAACTTCATTTTTCAGACTGGCAAATCACTAAGCACAATCATTACGTATTGCGAGGCAAGAAGCATGAGTCCCATTACAATAGTTTGATATCTCTGTCTTCGTGATAAAAATAAGCTCAAACACAGTTATTTGAATTGTTAAAGAAAAAGACACTAATCTGTTTCAATATAAAGTTTTCACCTGGTAAAGAAGTGAGGCAAGAAAAATATAATCAGAAAAGTTCAGAGTTTCAACAAATCTTCATCCATGGTGCTCGTAAGTCTTTGTAAGATTTTAGAAGTATTTTTATGGCAAAAATGGGTATTTAAGTTTATAATCTGAAAGCTCTCCTCACTTAATCCTGCTCTTTCAGAATCTGATAGAAAACCATAGTCCTAATTTATGTGTGCTAAATTACTTTAGTTGTGTCTGACACTTTGTGACCCTATGGACTGTAGCCTGCCAGGCTTCTCTGTCCATGGGATTCTCCAGGCCAGAATACTGCAGTGGAGGGTCATGCCCTCCTCTAGGGGATCTTCCTGACCCAGGGAATGAACCCGTGTCTCTTATGACTCTTGCACTGGCTGGCAGGTTCTTTACCACTAGTGTAACCCGGGAAGCCCAGACCTAACTTATGCCACCAGTTCAATTTGTTGTAACTTCTGGGGCTTCAACAAAGAAACACTGCTGGCAAATTTAAAATCTGACTAGCTCCTAATTCTCTGGCTCTCTAGCACTTCTATGTTTTCAACCAGTGTTCTGATTCTAGGCTTTTATTCTGTTAAGAATATATTTTAATGATATACCTAGTCGTGTTGTATCTGTCAACGATTTTATTTTGGTGACATTTCAAAACATTGGTTTTTAATCAGCCTTCTGGTAAAACTGCATTACTGAATAAGAAAAGCAGATTTTTAACGATGAATCACCTTTGGGTCTCACTGCTGATTTTTAATAGTATAAACTAATGAATGGTTCTAATCTTCATTCAATACTCATGTCACAAGCGTTCATTCAACGACTGTGTTCACAGCAAGGTGCAAGCCTTTCTGTGTTAGAGGATGACATAGTAACAGATACATGTGACATACATGCAGAATAAACAATTACAAGCTAAAATTTACATGATTTTACAAGCAAAGTGATACCAAATAATACAGCAATAAAGTATGTTGACAAGTTCTTAAGGGATGAGTGGACAATGAATTCTGTACTCTTATGTTATGGAGGTGTTAATCAAGGAAAGCTTATTGGAAAACTAAGCTTGATTTTATTTTGCTTATTGATTAAATAATAGCTCTTGCTGAGTAGCTTCCCACCACTTTATATCTAAAACCAATACTTCCACCTTCTCCGGTCTAGAAATTTCTCTTATCCTTATTTGTCCCTTTTCTGAATTCTATGTTTCAAAGATTTTTCCTTTCCTTTTTCCATCTCATTGCTAAAAATTATCATTTATTTCTTTCCAGTATTAAAACCCCCAGTCTCAGCCCCAGTCAATTCACTTCTGAATTATACTACCCCCCAAAAACCTCCCTTTAACTTTCCCTTCTCTTTTTAAACCATCACCTACCAAGAACAGTGTCTGGTACCCATCAGGTACATAATGTCTATCAACCAAAGATAAATCAACTATATACTATTTTAATCATTCTATTCCACTCCACTCTACAAAAGCCACCTGCTGACCTTAATCTGGACTACGCTGAAGCTAGATACGACCACTAATACATGTCTTCTAGAACATAATCCTCCTTTAGCCTTGTTCAAAGAGTAGAACCAGACCTTTGAGACACAAATATGTTCCAGGGGGAAGTCAGCTGAATCATGGGTTAGAAGAGGTCCTTGAGACAAGTCCTCACACACATGAACTATTTCATAGTCACCAGTGTCTACCAATAGGGCTTTTGGATGTCATATCCTCTTGTATAGTTTTTAGCTCAAAGGTTCAAAAGTCACTAAGAAACTGTGATTGTTACTGATAGGAGGCTCAGATCTCTTCATATTCAAAGTTCTGAGGAACTGAGATATTCTAAATGCATTTACACACTCTTCAGGGAGGATAAAAATTAACCTACCCAGTATGCCCTAGTTTGAATCCCAGAACATATGGATCATACTAATCATCTAAGGATGGAGATACTTCTTATCACTTAAATATGGGAAAATCTGGATCACTAAGAGAGGCTATCTCTTGCAATCCTAATACAAGGCATTCTATTCCATCTGAGAGCTACAGAAGCAGAAGAACCCATCAAAATATGCTGGATAGCCCTCTAAAATCACTATGGAATATTCTTGTCTTGAGAAATCTACTTCTTATAATATCTGCTGGTGATGAAGCTTAGATAGAAAAGATTCTGTCAATTAGAAACTCATCAGGAGTGCTGGAGAATAAAATGTTAAGAATGAGGAGTATTTATTTCATTGTTAGATTATTTCCAAGCAAAAGAGATAATTTATCTCCCATACTTAAAAAAAAATAATTACAAGAAGTCCCTTAAGAAACACCTATGATGTTTAATTGGAATTTGTGGTTTCAGTATTTATTTAGAGATTTCAATACATATACACACAGAGACATATATAGCAACAAAGGTGTGTTTGCATGTATGTGTATACATGTATGTACTTCCTAGCTCTGTCAATCAGAAGAATCCACAAGCAAAGACACCCCAATAGTAGTTAGCACACTTAGCATCAAGATCTTGGTTTCTAAATATCATTATCCAATAAAGAGAACCCGGGAGGGAAAAGTTGATTGAAAGGCCTGAGGCAAAGAAAATAAAGATGAGTCTGGAATATCCTGTTGTACTATAAGGTAAAGAAGTGCTCATAAAGTGATGAGTGTATGTCAAAAAGACACATGAGCCGACCTGAAGGAGTTCTCAAAGCCCAAATCTAGGGAATCTGAGCAACAAAAATGAATAATGATAACAGATTCTAACCCATGGAATAAAATTAATATGTAAGAAATTCAGTGACACAAAAAATGGTTGAATAAAAAAATGGAGGAGACAGATCAGCTCCTCCTTATAGTAAAATGACAATTAATAAACAGAAGTATGGATGGAAATAGAAGATCACTGCTAGTCAAATAACAAAGAAATAATGACTTTTGGCAAGAATAACCAATGGATGTTAAAATTAATAGATGAAGGTATAATGAGAAACAAGATATTTGTCTAGTCTCAAAGTATCCCCCCAATAAGACATTTATTAATTATAAAGACAAAACATAGTAATTTTATAGCAGAGAAACCTGGCATGTACCATCTTAACCATATGATGAAATTTAGCAGCATATTGATATCATATTCCACTGGTATGACAGGCTGAAAAGGGCACATTACTCTATGCCCCTCTTGCCAAAAGTCCAATAACCTCAATCTAATCATGAGAAAACATCAGACCAATACAAACTGAGGGCCAAATGGCCAGTATTCTTTAAAAGTACCAAGGTCAGGAGGAACAAAGATTGAGAAACTGTCACATACTGGAGGAAACCGAGACGGTAAGACAACTAAACGCAATAGATCCCTGTCTGGATCCTGGATGAGAAAAAGAACAGGGGTGGGGAAACAATGTAATTCAAAGAAAGTATATAGATTTAGTTCATGGTATTTTATCAGTATTAATTTCTTATTCTGATATCTGTACTCTGGTTATGTAATATTAAGGTAAGCTCAGGAATATGTATACAGGAACTCTATGAACAATTTTTGCAACTTCTGTTAATGTAAATAATTTCAAATAGAGAGAAAATAGAAATACTGACTGGCAAACCAGGAGTGTCTTCAGATTGCAAATTTTGATATAGAGTTTGAATGTCTGTTTTTCTATCAGAACCAGAGATTTGCATGCATGCGTGCGTGTGGTCACTTCAGTAGTGTTCAACTCTTTGAAACCCTGTGGACCATGGTCCATCAGGGTCCTCTGTCCATGGGACTCTCCAGGCAAGAATACTGGAGTGGGGATGCCATGCCCTCCTCCAGGGAACTTGTACTAGTAAATTGGGAATATGTATATAGGAATTCTATGTACAATTTTTTCAACTTCTGTTAAGTCTAAATTATTTCAAATGAGAAAGAAAAAAAGAAATACCCATCAGCAAACTAGGAATGTCTCTAGACTGTCAATTTTGATATAGTTTGAATATTTGTTTTTCTACCAGAAACAGAGATTTACTCTGTCCCAAAGACACTCTAGCCAGCAAACTCCACACTGGAGTCAGCAGATGTCAATTTAATGACATAAATCATGGCTGTCTGGTACCTCACCTTGGAGAAACGAGGCTTTGCTCAGCCTGAGCTTACAGTACAGCTTAAGGCCTGAGACACTGTATCAACCTCCACCATCTCAAAAATGTACTACCGTCAGCAGTGAGAAAGAAAGGTGTCCAAGTGCAAAGTGAATTTCTTATTATTTAAGAGTCACAGATGAGTTTTGTGAAGGCTCTCTAATATGCAGATTTCAAAATGCATGGCTTGAGTTTTCTAACAAATATCACTCTGAAATATTTTAATATGCTCTCTCCATTCTCTTCATAGCCCTCTTGTTGAAACATGCTTATTAAAAACCATCATCCAAGACCTAGTATTATTCGCTCAGTCGTGTCTGACTCTTTGTGGCCCCAAAGACTGTAGCTGGCCAGGCTCCTCTGTTCATGGAATTTTCTAGGCAAGAATACTGGATCGAACCTGGGTCACCTGCCTTGCAAGTGGATTCTTTACCATCTGAGCCACCAAGGAAGCCCCAATCCAAGACCTAGTCTCTAAAAAAGAAAAAGAATTCAAATCTATTACTGCCATATCTGCAACTTCTATGATAGGATCTGAAAGCATAAGTTGATAGAAAACAAGATATCAAAATCTTACAGCACAAATTCAGTTCACCAAGTATGCAAGAAACTTGTCATATGCAGGCAAGATGATGGCTCTTTTTCAACCAGTCCTTATCTCACCATAATTTACACGAAACTTGCCAGAGAAGACTACAAACATCTCCAGGCACTTCTGCCATCTCTCCTAAAGGGTTTCCCTGACCTATTTTTCCTCTCCTTAACTTTCCCTCATGCCCATATACTTGACACAATCCTTTATTTTCTCCCCAACTAATTATCCTTTCATTCAAAGTTGAACATAAAGTCTACGTCTTTAAGGAGCCCGGTCTAGGAAATACAGTTAAGAAAATATGCTGGCTGTCAAGTGCTGAAAAACATTCCTCTTCAATCCTGGACAATTAAATAGTATCTCCAAAATGAATCTAAGGGGCCACAAATTGGTGACATGCCTGGTTTATTAAGATTTATGATCTCCTTAAAAGCAATAATCATATTGTTTAAATCACTTAAGCCTCAAACAATAAAAATAATCTTTTAGAGCTAAACACTACCTTTGTTATCTCAGATGGGAGATATATCTAAGTATCTGAAGTGGTGTAGAGTAGTTAAGAACTTTCTAAAAATTAAGCTGACCTCACAACCCCCATCCATCACCACCATTGTAAATATTTGTGTCTTTTAATTAGAACATAAGACAAAGTCAGTGGTCCAATATTCTTGGCACCGCTCAATAGCTGTGTCATTAGGAATATTTATTTGTAGTCTTTGTACTTTTACTCAAGTATCCACATATACTTGAGTTAGTGAGTAAAAATGAAATAAAAGAAATTGCATTTTGCTAATGATTTCTTTCTGGAAACATACAGTCATCAAAATAAAATGCTACCTAATACTACCTATGTTTTCAATCATTTTGTGTTCCCGTTAGCCATCTGCCCTTCATTCCAAGTATCCCACTTACTTCATTCATCTAAAAAATGTAAGAGTTAAAAATACAAACAGATAAAACAATCTAGGGAAAAAATATAGATGCAAAAATATGGGGAGACACAGCATTCTCCTTTGTGGAAACTTGCAAAGTCATGCTTCTTCTGAGATCAGACCTTGACCTTCTGATGTTGATGGTTATGATGATGACGATGCTTCTAGGAAGAAAGGGGTGAACTTTGGTTCCCAGAAAGAATGCTCACCCAGGTAACTGCACACACAAGTGAACTGTACTTGGCTGCCCATGGGAGTTCCTCCCTGTGACATTTATTATGTGTGGTTTTGTCACATGCTATTAACCATGGGGCCACAGTCCCCAAAGGGTCTGAAGTATAGAAACAGGGAGAAGAACCTCTTACCTTTCTCCTGGGAGTATCCCAAAGCTTAACTACTTTTCTGTGATTTGAAATTGTCACACACATCCCAGAATGGAAATTCAAAGAGACACAAAGCAAGCTACTTGTAGTAGGGTAATTTGGCCTTCTTCTGTAAAGCAATCTTTTAAAATACTCATTCTTTCTAACATATTATTAGCTATGCTCACACTTTACACTTTTTAGCAAAATCTTTATCCTTCTAACTCCTACAGCCAACTTGAAAACCCTATAGGATTCCAAAGTTGATATTTATGGGAACTTTGTGATTTCTTTTTTCCCTTCAAAGGATGATATGATGTAATGGTTCTGTCATATTTCTAGTCTTTTAAAATTAGGTCAGAGTTTAGAAAAGGAAGTGGAAAGCATGGCCAGAGAGTTCTGGTACCATTTTTCTCAGGAACTAGAGGAGGGAAAGGAAGCACCATGATTGATAAGCTCAGTAAGCAGATGGGAGAACCTTACATAAGAAGCACCTCAACGCTTTGCCCACCTTCCTGGGTTTCAACATTTCAAAGCAGGTTTGAGGAGGAGACGGTAACACTGAGCCTAACTCATGGCAGGCAGGATGCGTGAGCCAGTGACAAGAATTAACCTTGTAGGATCTAGAAAGTGATTTCTCTGATGATTTGAAACCAACATCCACTTTTTCTTGACTTCCATTGCGGGAAAACATTAGGGTGGAAGGTTAGGAGAGAATAAATTCTATCTAGATATTGTGGGTAAGCAAGTATATGGTGTAAGTGAAAATCTCTTACTGCATTTTTCAGTTATTAGGTTAAAAAAAAAAGAACCCACATCAATAGCACACCCCAGAGGTACAGCAGGATTACACATCACTACCAGAACTGCTGAACTCCACAAAATAGCCACAGTACTAAAATCACTGTGACATCGCATTCCTTTCCACTGTTTCTCACATCAACTGGTTGCCGGAGCTGAAATCAAGTTGAATATTTCCCTCTAGTAATTTGTACATTCTGAGAGACAGCACTATGAAAATTAATTGAATTCTAAACAAACATCAAAGTTGGGAAATTTCTACCAAAAACCTCTTCAGTGTTTCTCCTCCCCGAACTACTTTCAACATACAAACAAAGTATTTATTGTATATTTTTCAATGGGGAGTCTGGGGAGAAAGGAGACCAGATTAAAGGCTTGGGGAGAGGGTGATGTCTGTTTATTTCAAAATAAACAGCCTCAAATACTTGTTTCATCTCCCAAGGATGTCTTAGTTGTGGTACATTTAAAAAAAAAAAAAAAAAAAACTCAACATAAATCCAAATTAAGTGTTAAGGTGAGTTTTAAAGTCATATAACCTAGGCAGAGTTGGGGTGCAGGTCTTATGCTCCTTGAAGGAAGGCTCCCCACACCTCCAACAACTTAGAATAGCACTTTCTCCCTTCACAGTGTCTGTAATCCTTAAAATTAAGTGTCCACTAGGGATAAGGAGGTCCATGTATAAGAGGTCTTCCTATCTTGGCTCAGGGTTGTTTTTCCACAAGTTACTTTTCAGAACACACAGAAGTCTATCACTCTGGCTTCCATGCACAATTACTGCAACTACCCTCCATCAGCCCTTTAGGAGAGGCACTCACTATTACCTGGCCACTGAACTAAAACTAAATTCAACTTACTAGTGGTAGAGAGACACCACTGCTCATCACAGCTAGATTACTGAAGATGCTTGGGTCCACTATCAACATACTTCCCAAAGAAGCTTCAATTTAGCTTGACACACACTGGAGGAAAGAAATCCCATTTGTTACTTTATAGCTTGAAAAGAAGCTTCATTAGATGTCTCTGCTTCAGTCATCACACTTTCATGGACAAAATAAAATTCATGCCTTAATAACAGTCAATTAAAAATCATCCTCCATTAGAGCAAAGACCTAGCTCTGAGCTGAGAGTGTGGATTAAGAAAGACAAAACTGCAGAAGAGATACCCCAAGCCCATCCCCACGGAGGGGAGTGCCAACAGTCCTTGCTTTGAGTCCTGTCCCAGCCACTCACAAGAGCCCACGGACCTGGGAGAAGGCATGCCGTCCAAGGAGTGATGCTTCCTGGGAACAACAGTGATCCTGACAGTTGCTCAGCTTCACCATTAATTTTCCATAAAGAGCAGTTTTTGCAACGAGCGCTTGTGTCAGGAGGGGCCTGATGCTTCAAAAACCTGTAATTATTCTTGGCTCCCCACCCCCCACAGCCTCTGCACCTGTGTCAGCTCTAGGCACCAGCTGGCCATGTCTTGCCTCCTGCCTCTTAAAGGGGTGGGTTGGGGCTGAGGGGCGGGGTGGGCAGGGGAGCCTTCATTGAAAACCCAGACTCACATTACTTGCCTCTTCTTCCAAAATGCAAAAACAAAACAAAAATGTTTCAACTCACCAATCTCATCCCTTCCCCCAACGGGTCTTGCCAAAGGAAACAAATAAACATTAATTGGCTAGAGAGCCTTCATTCAAACCAAAATTGCTGAAAAACACAGTAACAGAGAAAGGTCTGACAAGGGGTTATTAATGCTGTTTCACAAGGCGCTCTTACTCACTCCCCCACTCACTCCTGTGAACTCTGCACACACATGTACACACCCTCCCCAAACTCCCTGGGCCCCTCTGCACCGAGTGGCCAAGATGGGAACATGCCGAACCCATGACATCATCTCCCCTTCCTCTCCCAAATCACTTGCACAGGCTGACTCAGGCTACTGGGATTTTATTTTTTTTCTTTAAAGCAAACTCATTTTATGGACTCCCTTCTGGACAACTGTTATATCCTCCTCAGTCGGGTAAATTAGATATATCCTTTCTCTACCTCCCATAAACATTACATATACACATATGATTGCTTCTTTTTACCTTGAAGCACAGTTGGCCATGTGTACAATATACACACATACACATACCCAGTCAAAGCTTGAATTTCCCAAGAACAACAGGTTCAGTTCTCATCAGGGCCCTCAGTGGTAGATGCAATTTAGTGATTGGTGATCACAGAGGAGATTTTCAAAACCAAGAGAGTTTTCAAGAACTTCCACTGTGGAATGTTAAAGGTGGAGGTACTAAGGAATGTTTGTTCTGCTCCTCAGACTGCAAAAGTGACAACCAAAAACATAATGAAAACCAAGCGCTGAGCTGCCTTTCCTGACACAGAAGGTTGTACACTGACTTCATTTGAGGTACTTGGAATCCACTTCTCAAAATATTTCAGATGGCAGTGTGGGTGTGCCACGGGGCTGCTCACCCCAGTTAAAGAAACCAGCCCTGTGTGCTCTGAAATGCAGAAGAGAAGGGGTTAAGAGTCGGCCCTGGAGAGAGACTGCCTAGGGTCAATATCAGGCTGCACTACTTACTAGCTCAGCTCACTGCTGGGCAAGTTACTCGACCCCTCTGCCTCGCTTTCCTCATCTGTAAAATGAGGTAACAGGAAAACCTACAACACAGAAGTGCGTGCGAGTTCCATCACTCTCAAGTGCTGAGTGTCTAGAGCAGGGCCTGAAACACACACACTCTCTGGAGCCAGTATAGTGGGTGCTTTTTACTACATGCCTAAGAGCACCGAGGGCAGGGAAAGGGAAAATAAAGACAGCAAATGATTATCCACGTAAAGCAACACTGTTGAGTATAAAAGATTAAGTGATCTACCTCAAGGGGCTGTCTTCTCACCTACCGGGTGAATGGATGGGCGGTCTTAGGAACCTACTCATCTGGCAGTTCCAGGATGCCATGAAACAGTGGTGAGGGGTAAAAGAGGTGAAAGGTGGGAATGGCTCATTGAGAACAGGTTCAAAGGAACAGACATGTGGCTCTGCTGCCCAAGTGGCTGGTGAAAGGAAGGAGGCTGAGAACCCAGAAAAAAGTGTCTTTGGCCTCTTCACAGGGGACTCTGGAAGCTTATGACATTCACTAATCCATGTTTCCAGATCCTGTGAAACTAATCCTCTGGTTCACCATGGGTATCGGCCTCACTAGCTTTTAATCTTCACTAGAATGTGGATTCCTCAAAGACACCTGGACTTGTTTTCGTCTCATGGTCCATTTGTCTTGTTGAATGAATGAATGAGGCAATGAATAAATGAATGAAGCAACTTTCAAACAATTCCATCAAAATGTCAACATAGTTGAGCACAATTCTGGTCAGGCAGGGGTCCAAGGGTATGATAAAAGCCAAAAATTCTTCCTCCTTCACCAAAAGAACATCAGAAACAGTATGCATGCATATATAATCAACAACAGTCCTTGTAGGATTTTGCAGTGTTTTAATAATTAAATTTTTCATTAAAAAAGTAAAGTTTTAAATGCTTACTGTCTGGGATACACTCAGCATTCCTAAATGAGAGGCATATTTAGAGTCCTAAAAGGGCATAGGGCAGCCCTGTGTAGGAAGTAAAAGTCATTTCCTCATCTCAGAGAATGTTCCTCTTCCTTTGGCCACTTTATCGTTTCTCCTCTGGCCCCCGGAAACCACCAGGAAGAGACGCCAGAAAAACACAACTGGACAAGCTGCTATGTCCAAGTCTCATTTTTTGTTGGTAAAAGGGCCTGGTCTGGGAATCAGGTTCAATGTCTCCCTTTCTGATGCTGCCTCTCCCCTTCCCACTATACTACTAACCCTGAGCAGAGAGTTCATTTCCTTCTCTGTAAAATGAGTGAACCATCCTCGCAAAGACTCCTCCCAGCTCAGATTCTTGCTGACAATCCTTCAGTGGGCTACCATCACATTTACTTACTTGCCATGGCCAATGAGATCCTACGTGAACTTGTCTTGCCTTCCTCACCTCTTCCCCTTCTCCCATGCACACAAACACACCAAGTTCAGAGCCGCAGTGCCTGCTATTACCTGCTTTCTTTTAACCTATGATGTTCTGGTTTAATTGCCACCTATTCAGAGTCCTTTGATCTGCCTAAATAACTCAAACATCCTATTCATTCTCTATCAGACTACCTTGTTTTGTTTTTCGGTTACTTGCCAAGCCCTAGAAAGATCCAAATTATTTGTTTTCATGTTTACTGTCTATCTTCCCTACTATTAAGGAAGTTCCAGCAGAGTAGGGACCTCCAGCTTATGTGCCAGTGAATCTCCATACTCAGCACAGGGCTTGGAAAAGCCATCTACGCATACTAGTTTAATGGGTAAAGGAATCAATGAAGCCATTAGTCAATGCCGAATTCTACGGAGAATGATAGCTGGTCTCTTTAGCCAAGAAATCTATTCTAAAAAGTGTACCTTACTAGGTCAAAGGGCTCCATCAACTTTTCTCCTCCATTCACATGTTAGCACCGAGAAAGCATGTGCTGATGATTCATTCTCATCGGACTGAGCAGAATGGAGTCTCTGCTCAAGACAAAGGGATCAGTCTTGGGTCCTCACACTTGCCCATTTCAAACAGAGGCAAGGAAGGCATTTCTTCTCAGAAGTCAGTATTGCATCATGTGTTCAGAGTGTCACTCAGACGAGCAAACCCACCCTCTCCTGGCTTCCATACCAGGAGCTTGTTAACCGGTGCCCTGAGGGAACAGACTAAGGGAAGAGGCTCAAGCATCTTATATCATTTATTCCCATTTCTACACCCAAAAGGGCCTCCCTGGGAAAGGCAACTCTGGTCACTGGTCTCTGCAGCCCTTGAGGGTCACATCCATTTGGTCCCCAATGTGGGTCTCCCCATATTCACTGGTCTTTCCATGAAAGAGTGCATTCCAATTTCACAGACAGCGAGGATCCTGTTTTTTGTCATCTTAAATAGCCTCACACTCCACTTACATAGGTGAGGTCCTGGGAAATTCCTGTTTTGGCCCTTTCTGGTGACTTTCCCATAAATTCCTAAACACAAAACATTTCGTTCCTCTCCATTCTCTTTAAGAATTTTACATAAAAAGATATCTGTACTGAGAGATGCTATTTATTTCAGGATCATTATCTCAGAGATACAGAGCACTCAAATACTGAACCTGGAAGTAAGCCAAAATCCAATTAAGAGGGTATGGCGTTTGAACTAGGCAAGAGCTAAGGGTGAAAATACTGAATATAAGCTGTAAAGGGTCCCGCTGTATGTGAGCGTGTGCACGTGTCACCGACAATGAAATGTAGACTCTTTTCCACGTCTTTCAGATGCTTTTCCCTAAACTCATTGTTGTTTCCAGAATCGAAGAGCCATTCCCTTTCTTGTTTATTATGTTAGGCAAGAGGAAGCTTTCAGCGATGGCTAGGAACAGATGAGGGAGAAAGGAAGAGATGTTTTCCATCAGGTAAAGAAAAGAAAACTGTGCCTGGCCCATTCCAACCACAATCCAATTCCGAACCACAATCCAACGTTGCAGATCTCAAATTAACAATTCAAGCCGACCCGACAGGCCAGAACCCAGTGCTGAGGCCCTGAAGCCTGGTCCCCAGTAGCTCTGGCATCTCACTTAACCCTCGGCGGCTCGCCTGGCCCGGCATGACATGCACTTGCAGGCGCACCACTCTTCTCATTGAAGAAGAGACACTGATTTGAATCATCACTGCCATCCCCTCTCCTCTTTGTTCCTGTCTGAACCAATTTCCATACAGTTTCAAAGAAATCATCAGCCCATGCAAAGGGGAACTCCCAATGGAACAAGAACTACATTAGCAGCATAAGGGGGAAAATCTAATTTCCAATCCAGTTGCTTTGTTGTTTCAACCTCCAAGGAAGGTTGCTACATATGCACAACATAAATTAAGTTTTAAAACGCCACCGTGATTTAAAATTAATAAAAACTCTCATGGGGAAAAGGTGGTTTTTGGTACAAATCTCCTTACACAATTGAAGGTCAACTCCACCAGAGCTTGTGGGTGGTCTCGGTCTTTGAGATCTCAATCATATCAGCCAACAAAATATTTCAAAATGGCATATATTCACTCACATCAATGCACATACTTTTTAATAGTTTATGGTGGATGAAATCTCAGTGTAAGGTGGTATCCACATTAAAAATTCTTAAACTACCTTGTTGACAGACCTCACTGAGATGTATTTTAATACTTCAAATTAAGGATTCCATTTTGGCATGACAGGATATGCCAATGAGGTTTCCTAGTGCCCTGCTTACTGGGATAAAACTCATGGCAAGACACCAGTGTGACTACATCATTAATTAACCTGAACCACATACCGGAACATTGCTGCTAATAAAACTCCCCTATAAAGAAAACATGTTTTCTCAACTGAGAATCCTGGAATGTGGGCCCCAGCAGACCCACAGCCTTAATTAAGGAGATATTCTGATGTTGTGTCTATATTTGCAATTTTCATAAAATTTGGTCATATTTGGCTTGCTCTTCAACAAATTGAGATCTTGAATGTGCTTTTTGGAAAAAGAAAATAAAAATGACATTCACACAATCAGGATTTGCAAACAACTATATGAATGAAAGGATTACTTTTGCTGAGGCAGAGATGTATTATCTATGTCGTTCTTGAAAACACATTCTGAGCTCTGAACCCACGATTCACTGAATCAGAGATCCATAGAAACCCTCCATTTTCTCTAGAAAACAGGCTGACAGAATCAGGAACAAATCATAAATATAGCAGCCAGGTGAAACTGGGACTTTTCCAATCCAATCCATATGAAATGACATATAACTTTTTTATAGAGAACTGTTTTGTGCAAAGCTTCTGAAAATGGTTGTCAATGTTTTCATGTAAACTTAAAGTCCTCCTATGAGTCTAACTAGACAACAAGGATTAAAACTCCCTTCCTATTAATGGGGAAGCCCTTCTGGTAAAGAAAACTGGGTTTTCCATACTTCTATAGCCATACTACCAACAAAACATGAAACAGAACCAAAGGAGTCTTAGGCTTTTCCCTTAGGCTCTTTTTCTGGTCCAACTCTGAACCCTCTATCATGACCTCAAAACATAGAAAGTTCAACAAATCATCTGCAGTAAGCTTGAAGGAATAGGATTCCTGACAAAGGCTCAGGATCTTCCCAAATTGTAAGCACAATACCCAAATTTCATTCCACAAGCTTTTCAACTATTTGTGTAATTTCTGTGTAATTTCTCCTGTTGAGAAGGAAACAAGAGGTCTTAGTTTTGACAACACCCTTTATTAGGAAATTTCTGAGTTTTCTCTGGCTGTTCCAAACCTTGGCTGGATTGTTAAAAGTAATTAGAATTTTAGTCACTCCAGTCTGTCAACATCAAGTGTCATCAATGAAATAGAAAGAAATAGAATCAGTATCATTAAGATCTAAACTAAGAAAATCTATAATTACGGTTTACTAAGAATCTAATTTTATTTTTTTATTGGATTAATGACAAATATATGGAAACTATAAGTGATACACTTTTTTAAAAGGGTAGTTGAACCTGCCAGTCAACATTTAAAATTTTTTTCATAGTTTTAATAAACATAAAAATGCATATTTGACCAAACCAGATTCAACATCCCTCTCAACCAGTGCCCCTCAGAACACTCAATCTTAAGCTATTTTCAACACCAGTACTATCAATCACTCATTTCTTTTGTTTAAGATTCAAATAAAAAATGCAGTTTGAAAGAGAACATAGACGGAATAGAAGCAGCAAGAAGAGGAGGAAAAACTGCAGCATGCAGAACAGATGAACAGCAAGCATTTCACTCCTGTGTAAAAACCCTGGATGCCAATGCTTCTTCTCAGGTGACACACCTCTAACCAAGGAGATCCAGCAAACTTTGGGCAGGAAATCAACCCAAGGGTAAAACAGACACTTGGCCCTGCTCCCCACATGGACACTAAACCTTAATTTTAAAGTGGTTTTGTCTATAATCATTTGGTAGTCAGCTAAGAAGAAAGATGGCTGGAACACTATTGTGATTCAGAAAGGTGTGGTTATGGAAGATTATTTTTATTAAAAAATCAAGGATCTTATTAGGATGGGGTACCTAATCAATCTTGGATATCAAAACTTTTCCACTTTGGGGCTTTTTACAGATATCAAAGGCAATGTGGGGGTCACAGAGGGAATACAGACCGAAGTCAGGAGGACTTTAACCAGCTCCTCCCAAGTAATTAGCTTTGTGGCCTTCTTCAAGTCACCTCCTGTTTGGTCCTTGCTTTCTCATGACCAAATCTTGCTTGTCTAAAGGAAGCAAAGCATGTGGAAGATGAAATTTTACTATTCTGATCCCTCCGCTTACAGGAGTCTTCAGGTATCTCCATTTCAGATTGTGGACTGCAGTTTCTGCCCAGTCTCCCAGGTGAGATACCAGGAAACAAGGCCACACAGTTGTCCTTGAGGTGCTGGGGTAGACAGGTGTTGTTTTTAAGGATCCCCAGGTGACTCAGTGGTAAAGAATCCACCTGTCAATGCAGGAGCCATAGGAGAACCAGGTTTGATCCCTGGGTCAGGAAGATTCCCTAGAGGAGGAAAATGGCTACCTACTTCAGTATTTTTGCCTGGGAAATCCTATGGACAGAGGAACCTGATGGGCTACAGTCCATACAATCACAGAGAGTCAGACATGACTGAACAACTGAGCGTGCACGCACGCACATGCACACACATACACTTCGAGTAGGTATCAATGCCCTTCCTGATAAATCTAGGTCAGGATTTACACACTCAAACACCTATAGGGGCCAGGATTTAATGGAAAGAATATGACAACAGATAGGTGGGAACTGCAGTAAACCTTCCACCAAGTTTTCCTATGAAATTGCTTACTTGAGGAGAGACCCATCTGGAGGAAATCACAAATGAGCAGCACTTTCATTCATCTTCTGCTCAGCTACCCTTGCCCAGCACCACACAGCTGGAAACCCTGCTCTCGAGAAGAATCTTGACACAAGAAAGGGAAATGTGCAGAGATGTCACCAAGAAATGTCAAGCAGGACAAGGCAAGCGCGGACAAATCTACAGGAGCCTGGAGGCCAGGCACCAAGTTTTAAACCTCCCTCGGGCTAAGCACAGTGCTCAGTATCATCAGCAGTTGCTCAGTAAATTTTTCTTAAATGAATTTTTTTTTTTAAAGAAATCTTGATTAGGAGCCACTATTACTTACCATTCTGTGCTCTTCTCAGAAGCGACCAGATCAAACTGGTAGCTTTGTCAAGCAGGATAACAGCCAGGGAGAAAGAACTTTGCTGGGATACGCAGGTTACACCCATTTGAACTCTGTTGGCCTTTCAGGGGCAGGTACTGTGTCTTGTCCTTCTTTTAAATTAATTGAACAATTATTCACTCAATCTTTGCTTTACATCAGACACTTTGCTAGAGATTTTGGGGAGTCCTAGGGCTCAATATCTGCCTACAAGATGCCCACAGTATAGCAGGGACAGAGGGATAGAAATATGTTCAACTCTAAGAGAGTATGTGTGTGACTGAGATAATTAGGACAAACCAAGTATGATGGCACCACATCAAAAGAACCAACTCACTTTCCTGGAGAGGCTGGTAAAGGCCATGTGAAAAAGTCACATTTGAGCTGGACCTTGAAAAATAAGCAGGCTTCTGTTAAGTGGATAAAGGGGATAATGACATTCCAGAAAGAGCACAGGGACACATGAAAGCCCCACTGTGTGTCTGGAAAAGGATGAGCAGACTAGTGATTCTGATACACGAGGGTAGCTATAAAGGGGCAGCAACAGCATCCCCAGGGCCTAGAAAATGCAGTTTCCGGCTGAAAATGATGTTGCTTGTTTGCTCTGGGCTCAGTTTTACCAGTATAATTTACTAAACAGCAATGGCTGTTTCTCTAGCACATCTGGGATAATTCAGGGAAAGATGAAGAGCTCAAAAAACACTAGTGAGGCCCAATGGTCATATTAATGCTACCAAGTAATACTTCTGAACCAAATGTTTTACAAAGTTATCTGAGGCTTTTTCCATTTCAGATTTATACTCCTAGTTTAACACATACATATAATAAGCCTTCAAATGAGAATGAAAGAAGAGATAAATATTATTAAAAAGAAAGCTTAAAAAATGTTAGTATATCAAGCACAAAATGAAATTCAGCCCTGAGTTTCCTGGCAGTCAGGGCAAAATGATCAACAGTAAGTTAAGAACTTCTCATCATCAAGAAAAAGAAACATCAGTTCCTCAGATATCAGTTGATTTGCGTATGCCAGGTTTAAAGCAAGAGCTGGAAGATGACAAAATATGGAATAAAAGAGAAAGAACAAGAGAAAAAAAGGAGATGATTAAAAAGTATATCTCCCTATTTTTTTAAAGAAAAAAAATTGGAATTTCCTCACTAAAATCATCAAATGTTTTGTTGGTGAGGGGACCAAAGGTTCAGCGCCTGGATGTGTTTTTCTCCTTTGTAGCCCCTTTCTGTTGATGTTTTTCTGGCTTTCTAAGCAAAGAGGAAACCTCACCCATTCCTGTAGACATGCATTTATGACCACATTCTCCTGGCCAATAACACTAAGCAGCTCCTTTTGGCACCTCTCAAGGGTGGAGCGTCAAGCAATTGGACCTGGTTATGAAGTTGCTGTAGCTACCGCTCAGGTTGAACGCTGGCAAGTTCAGGGAAGACTCCAGGGCAGAGCTAACTCATTAAGGACAAAATGTGCAGGCACATTTGACCTTTGGAAATCCAGCCCTGGTTAGAAGCTTCCAGATTCAAAACAACAGCTCCAGGCTGGAAAGAGAGTTGGAGGAAGCGTACTATGAGCGCTGGACCCATCCCCGCCCCCACATTCCCCTGTGACTGAGAGGCTCACAAAATCAATAGAGCAGCATTATTAACTCTGCAATATCATAAGAGAAGGCTCTGCTCTCTGCCTTAGTGGAGAGTGAAGACAGCAGAAAGGCAGGCTGGCTCCAAGGGAAAGGATGCTTCATTAAAGTCTGAACTCTCAGGAGGCAAATTCATCTAAGCTCTATAGATGAACCCAGTATTGATACAGCACCTCCTCCACTCCCACAAAAATTGTGTCCTTGGTCAAGGAGAAGTCACAGAGGGAGACAAATTAGGTCTGAATGACAAAGAGTTATTGTTTGGTTTAAGACTTCCAAAAAGTCACACCAGGGGGCTAACCCAAGGCAAAAGTTTCAAAAACATCATAGAAATGTTCAGTCACAAGCTTTATAGCANAATTGTGTCCTTGGTCAAGGAGAAGTCACAGAGGGAGACAAATTAGGTCTGAATGACAAAGAGTTATTGTTTGGTTTAAGACTTCCAAAAAGTCACACCAGGGGGCTAACCCAAGGCAAAAGTTTCAAAAACATCATAGAAATGTTCAGTCACAAGCTTTATAGCATCCCTCTGTTACTAATTTTTCACCTTGTTTTCCTGGGTCACTGACAAGTACCAAAATGGACATTTTCAAATGTCAGCAGAAGAGAACACAGAGCCTCTGTTATATCTGCCGGGAAATGAAACCACCAGCCCTATCCTTGTGTCCCTTCTGATTTGCTTAGGACTCCCAACCAGCTGGGCCATGGCTTCCCTCGCATAGGTCACATGACCCAATTCAACTGCCTCTATCACCAAGTCGGTATCACCAACACATTTCATACACGCCTGAGGAACAGGGTTCATCCATCCCTTCAGGTGAGGCTGTACCTTGGTCTCACAGTATCCTGCCACCATCCTTTAGGAATGCCTGTAACTGTCACTACAAGGCTGAAAGGTGGCTCAGACGGTAAAGAATCTGCCTGCAATGTGGGAGACCTGGGTTTGATCTCTGGGTTGGGACGATCCCCTGGAGGAGGGCACGGCAACCCACTCCAGTCTTCTTGCCTGGAGAATCCCATGGACAGAGGAGNTACAAGGCTGAAAGGTGGCTCAGACGGTAAAGAATCTGCCTGCAATGTGGGAGACCTGGGTTTGATCTCTGGGTTGGGACGATCCCCTGGAGGAGGGCACGGCAACCCACTCCAGTCTTCTTGCCTGGAGAATCCCATGGACAGAGGAGCCTGGCAGACTATAGTCCATGGGGTCGCAGAGAGTCAGACACAACTGAGCAACTAAGCACACAGCACAAAGGCAAGCAAAATAAGTTTTCAGGTGCATCTTTATCCCCAAGCCTTCCTCCAATCATGCAGATTAAGCGAAAGGCTTCTCTGTAAAGTCACTGTTGTCTTCAGCGTCTCTGATTCTGGCATTTGATTCTAGATAGAAGGTTAAATATCCCTTGTTGCAAACCATACTTACATCAATTCAATCCATTTGCTATTAAAGAAGCATCACTCTTTCCAGAAAGGTTTTTTTCCTTTAGCTGAAATCCAACAAATACGACCTGATATGTTTATCAGTATTATTCACATCACTCAACAGGACACAATGGCAACTCACCAATCAGTCCCGAGGCAGAACTTAAGGAACAGAATGCTTATCACATCTATATTTTTTAAAACTGCCATCACTGATGACCATAAATTACCTCCTGCTTTTACGTATACAGATTTCATAAGGAAGTGCTGCATAGTAACGTACCATTAAAGCTTTAACTGACATGCTTAGTCAGAATCTCCTGCCTGCCATGATTTGCTGTGACATGAAAAGATCATCAGCTTTTCCTTTTCCTTTTCTTTACTTCCCTCACTTTTTCCTATGAAAGGAATAAAATAAATCTATTGGAAATTATTGGAAAAGAAGATGAGGTTAAAAAAAAAAAACCCTTCAAACGATAAGATATTTACTCAAACACTGACAATACATATAGTATATGGAGTGTAGCAAGAAATTTACACACTCAAGAGGAGACTCATGATAAATGAAAATATGCCATAAATGAAACATAAAGATCATAAGTATACTAAACCCAAAATATTTGTTCCATTTTAGATTTCTTTTTTGAGTGTCAACTACATACTCCCAGGAAAAAGTTTTGAGAAGAACATTTTGGGGAGTATATAACAAAGCTATGAGATAAGCAGGAAAATTCCTTAACTATTTCAGATGTGACTGGGAAAGTCACGGAAGAAATATTCTCTCCCGACACACTGTTCTTTTCCTTATATGTGAATCACAATGCATACGCCCGTATCTATTTATCTTGTGGGTCTACCTCTAGACTCTAGCAAGGACAGTTATCTGTTTGGGTCATTAATACTTTCTCAGCACCGAGTACAATGCTTGGCATCTCAAAAGTCTTCAAGAAAGGAAGAGAGGAAGGAAGAGAAAGAGAGAGGGATGAATTAAATTAATCAATTAAAGAAAAGGAACCAAGAGAGTGATGTCACTAGGATAGCAACATAGGTGGTTCCTGGCTTCACAAGAAGAGCAACTATCAACTATTCATGAGATAATAGTTGTTATCTGAGAAATCAGACAGAAATTGAGTAAATCACAAAGAAAGAGAACCAAACAAAAATCATAGAAGAAAAATGAAGCATAACTACAAAACTGAGCATTCCCTACTTCCTTCTCCAGCATCCCAATGGTTAATTATGGAGGAGTATGACTGTTCTGACTCCTTCACCCCTGTTAGTGGATGACAGGCTCTGATCGGCAAGAGCCAGCTGACTTCAGGGACTAGGAGTGAGTTCTATTTTGATGCGAAGTGGACAAGAAGAGGCAAGTGTACAGGTGGACAGGTAAGGGACAAAGCAGTCTCCACACCAGCATTTTTGGAGACACAGGATTCTCTCTACGTCCACCACTCTTCCTTGAAGCTGCCTGCCTGCAGTCCGCAAATTCTTTCCACTTTTACTTACAGGGTGAGGTTAGGGGAATTCAGGACAGACTAGAACTGAACACACCCTGGGTCACTCCCCTTCCCTAGCTGCTCCCAGTCCCTTTCTGGCCAGTGTTCCTCAAGGAGCAGGGCCTAGGACCAAGGTCCCTTGAGCCCCTTCCTTCCCCTGAGTCAGACCAAGATAAAACCATCATTGCTGCCTCCAGTCTTCCTTCTATGCTGGAGCCTGTCCCCATGCCGTATTAGACTCCTCCCTTCCTCAGCTGGAATTCCATAGAGGCACGGGGGCTCCCTCTTCCAAGTATCTCCCAGGATGTCTTGCAAGTAAAGCTTTCAATCTTCTTTTTATCACCTTCCCTCACTCCTGCCCAAGAAAGGTATTATAAGAGAAAAGATGAAAGAAAAGAAAAAAGAAAAAAACACTGTAGCCCGTGCCCCTCTCTACCCATCCTAACCCCTTCCGGGAAAGCTTTGCTTGCCCCCTGCTGTGAGGGAAGCCCTGAGGGGCCAGGTAGGCAGAGAGGCGCAGGCCACCTGCTGCTCAGCTGGACGCACATTTCCTTCCCCTGGATGAGCAGCCTACAAGCCACGGGTGGGGGTGGGGAGAGGACTCCATAGTAGCTACTGGGACGCCAGGATGAGATGGCACTTCCCAACTGGGTCTCAATCCAGTTTTATCCACTTGAAACCTGATATTTAACTTCTAATCTGTCTGGTTCCCGTATCTATTTTCTCAAATGGGTTGGGGAGGGGAGAAGTGGAGTTAATTTATTGGCCCCACTAAAAGAAGGGCAATCATGGTATAATTATAGACAATTGTCAGCAGTCCAAATTATTGATCCTCTCAAGAGGCTGGGTATTCTTTTAAATGAACATAAGACTGAAAGAAAAAAAAATAACACAAAGCAAACGCAAGTGGCCCATCACTTCATCACAGGATTGCTCTTAAAAAAATTGAAAGTAATGAACACATGTGAAGGTCAAAAACATTTAAACAGAACAGAAAAGGTTTAAAAAATAAAATCTCCCTTTCTAATTCCCAGCACCCTCTCCTCCTTCCCCCTCAAACTGTCAATAAGTATATCCTTTTATTTCAGTGTATATATAGAGGGACAATTTCTTCTTTTTTCTCATTTACACAAAAGCTAATTGGCTTTTTAACAGCCAAGAGGCCCCAGCTACAAACAAGCTAGGGAATCCAGGTCATACCTGGATTCCTTCTCAATTACCCCTGCCTTCTGCCTACAGCCCCCTTTGCCCCATAAGAACACCATCCCTGTATTCGAAGGTATCCCCACTTACCACACGCACCCCACTCCCTCAGATCAAGTCCCTCAAAGAGAACTAAGTCATCTGATGGCTATAGAGTAAGACGCCCTCGCTGTGGGGAACATAGGACTCTCTTTTTCTGCAACTTACTGTGAGTCTATAATTATTTCAAAATAAAAAGCATTTTTAAAATGAAATAAGTTAGCACTCGACAGGGAAAACCACAGTGGAAGAACCTGAAAGTAAGAGGACAATACGTAACAGATGATGGCAAATTTCTCTGATAATACAATGTGCCGACATCAGCCCCAGCCTCTGTTGCTTCTTTCCACCATGTTCATTGGCCAGGATTGTAGCATCGGCCAGTTCTTGCAATGTCTTAGGACAGGTTTGATTTTCTTTAAAGAACAAAACATTATTTTCCAATAAAACTGTTTGTTGCAAACTTGAAAATGTTACCACTAGATCTGAAGCAATTTTTATTTTTTTCTTAATAGCTGATTAAGTTTCTATCCTCTTTTAAACAAAATCAAAACTAAACTTTAAAAATACATAAATATTTAAGTTTGCAGAGAAAGGTATGGCTCTCCAGACGGGGAGTCCATCCAATTCATGATCTCAAGCATTTTATGGCCACACTTCCCTGCAAATCATATTGATGGCAAAAATCCAGCTGCATACTCAAGTGTTTTGTCACATTCCTGACCCCAGAATCAAATTTCTCATGTGGGAGATTGAGCCAAAGGTATGTCCTGACAAATCCCTACAGAAGTAGATTCCTGTCCCTCTCCATTTCCACTTCCTCTTAAAAGTCCGAAGAAGGGCAAACTGGAAGCTGTGAGTTTTAAGGAGCCCCTTAACAGAGAAGGCAATGGCACCCCACTCCAGTACTCTTGCCTGGAAAATCCCATGAACGGAGGAGCCTGGCAGGCTGCAGTCCAGGGGGTTGCTAAGAGTCAGACACGACTGAGCCACTTCCCTTTCACTTTTCACTTTCATGCATTGGAGAAGGAAATGGCAACCCACTCCAGTGTTCTTGCCTGGAGAATCCCAGGGAGGCGGACCCTGGTAGGCTGCCGTCTATGGGGTCGCACAGAGTCGGACACGACTGAAGCGACTGAGCAGCAGCAGCAGTAGCAGTAACTCTGTCAAGGCTGAGAGGAGGGCCATGTCTGCCATCCAACCAAGATGAGAGAGAATAAGAGGCCTGTGCTAAGCCACCATGTGGGCTGCTCCTGCAAACCTTCACTTTGAATGGATGTCTTTGAATAAGGACAGAACTACTCAATCTCCTAAAACAGGGAAGGGCTAACACCCTAGTGGCCCTCTCTTAGACAGGGATCCAGATACTCCCTCATTCCCACCAGTGCTCAGGATGAGGCAGTATGAGAGAGGGCCTTTGGACCGCACACTCTGAGTTCCCAAATTCTTGTCAAAATGGCACCCATCTGAAGCAGCATGGAGATCTGAGCATCCTGAGTTGAAGAGTTCATGGAGCTTGACCAATGCAGTCAGTGTGGTCCTCATGTCAGGGAGACCAACCTCCCTTCTTATCTACAGTTATCTCCGACCTGGGTTGTCTAGGGTGGGATAAAAGTCCATGTCCCTGAGACCATGAATGCTGCTCTGTCACTCCAGTCCCTGTGTAGCAAGCTGCTACTGCTGCTGAGTCACTTCAATAGTGTCCAACTCTTTGCAACGCCATAGATGGCAGCCCACCAGGCTCCCCCGTCCCTGGGATTCTCCAGGAAAGGACACTGGAGTGGGCTGCCATTTCCTTCTCCAAGGCATGAAAGTGAAAGTGAAAGTGAAGTCGCTCAGTCGTGTCCGACTCTTAGCGACCCCATGGACTGCAGNTGTCCAACTCTTTGCAACGCCATAGATGGCAGCCCACCAGGCTCCCCCGTCCCTGGGATTCTCCAGGAAAGGACACTGGAGTGGGCTGCCATTTCCTTCTCCAAGGCATGAAAGTGAAAGTGAAAGTGAAGTCGCTCAGTCGTGTCCGACTCTTAGCGACCCCATGGACTGCAGCTTAGCAGGCTCCTCTGTCCATGGGATTTTCCAGGCAAGAGTGCTGGAGTGGGGTGCCATTGCCTTCTCCCTGTGTAGCATAAGCTAGGCTTTTCTGGAAGTCAGCTGAAAGGTCCTGGTAAGTCCAGGACTTCCTAACCAGGCCAAGTTCCCATCTTATCATTGAACCACATGTGACAGACATTGTTAATGAGTCATTTTAGCCACACAGACTTCTACTTTCAGGAGCAAACTGTCCCCAAGGTTCTCCTTTCTACACAAAACCCAAACTTCCTTCATCTCTGGGCATCAACACACACACACAATTCTTTCATAAGTGTGATAAAATATTTTAAGTTTTAAAAATTTATCTGAAAAGAATCAATTAAGCCAAATGTCTTATCTTAATCTAGCTTTGACATACGATAAACTATTTACTAACTTTACTTTTTCAAAATTTATTTAAAAGCTAACACACACACAAAGAAATTGGAAATTATGTCCCCACTAGAAAACCAGGAGGAAGATTTTTCAAAGTCCTGCAAGTAAGGGACAAGTAAGAGCCTCATTTGAACAAGTAAGAAGCTACTATATCCGTGATCAGAACACTGAACAGAAATCATAAGGAAGAAGAAAGTCAAAAGAGAGTGCTAGTTTAAGTCTGAAACTAAAGCCTCCGCTACCACAGAAGAGAAAACAATAACATTATGTAGCATATGATGGTTTACAAAGCACTTTCACAGCCATGTATCATTTGATTATAACAATCCTATTATTATAAACCCCACACTGCAGATGGGAAAATGCAGTTTAGCGATTTGCCCTGGTTTATATTTACAAAGTCAGGACTAAATTCCAGTTGTCTGACTCCAAGTCCCTTGAATTCTCTACCACATCAGTGTTCGTCATATTTCATCTCATCCCACGTTCATACATTTTTACCAAATCAGCTTTCCATCTGTATAATCCTTTCCCTATTATTTACAACTGCCTCATGAAGGCATTGACTCTTATAACAATCTATAACAGAAAAGGGTCTGAAAAACTGTACGTGTGTGTATGTGTGTATACGCATCTGAACTGCTTTGCTGTACACCTGAAACTAACACCACATTGTAAACCAGCTGCTACTGCTGCTGCTAAGTAGCATCAGTCAGGTCTGACTCTGTGCAACCCCATAGACGGCAGCCCACCAGGCTCCTCTGTCCCTGGGATTCTCCAGGCAAGAACACTGGAGTGGGTTGCCATTTCCTTCTCCAGTGCAGGAAAGTGAGAAGTGAAAGTGAAGTTGCTCAGTCGTGTTTGACTGTGTGCAACCCCATGGACTGTAGCCTACCAGGCTCCTCCATCCACGGGATTTTCTAGGCAAGAGTACTGGAGTGGGGTGCCATTGCCTTCTCCATGTAAACCAGCTATACTACAGTAAAAATTTAAGGCTGAATATATTTTAAAATACTTTTCCTATAAATGATCATCAATAAAAAATAACCACAAAATTAAAAACAATATAACCAAAATGTAATATTAACTTTTAGCTGGACGTTTGACTGTTAAAAACTCTGGGTTTGGTTTCTGTTTCCTCTTCATTAAAAAGAAAGAAAGGAAGAAAAATGAAGAAAAAAGGAAGGAATAAAGAGAGGGCAGGATGGAGGACAGGGCAGAGAAGGAGGAGGAAGAGAAGGAAAAGATTATCAAGCCTTAAAGACACAAAGCTGAGACTTTCTCCTAGAGTTAGTCAGAAAGATTGAAAGAAAACTGAAAGGGGAATAATAAGAAGGCCTCCCAAGGTGATTCTGTAATTTAACACTGTGCTCCTGAGACCACAGAGGGTAGCTCACCCTTTGAGAAGCACTGCCTTGAATCATGCTTCACCATGCATTAAGTTAACATCTGAAATATTGAAATGGGATAAGTTAGTAGTTTGGGATTAATATATACAAATTACTATACACAAAATAGATGACCAACAAGGACCTACTATATAGCACAGGAAACTATACTCAGTATCATATAACAATCTATAATGGAAAAGTGTCTGAAAATGTATATGCGTGTACATATATCTGAACCACTTTGCTATACACGTGAAACTAACATCACATTGTAAATCAACTCTACTACAATAAAAATTTAAAAATAAAGTATTTCAAGTAAAGCAAATTACTTGAAGGCCCAATACTGGCTTGGACTTAAATAATGTTCTCTAAAGCTCAGGCTTTACAGCAAACTCCGGGAGATAGTGGAGGACAGGGAAGCCTGGTGTGCTGCAGTTCATGGGGTCGCAAAGAGTCGGACACAACTTTGCGACTGCAACAACAGAGCTCAGGCAGCTTATCTGCAAATCAAGGAGAAAGAAAAGAGACTGCGATGAGATGTCTAATAGTCCTCAGAGTCTAATGTTTGTAAAATCTTAAACTCTTTGAATAGGGTGCATAAAAAAAGAGATCATGAATGCAGAAACAAGAGGAAAAGACACATCTTGGATAGGAAGACAAACGATTTGCATTCTGCTTCTCTTTCACAGAAGAACTGTGCAAGGACATTTGAGGGCCACATAAGGTCTGCCTGCTTTTTTCTTCTTGCTTTTATTTTCTACCTACCTTTCTTCCTTTCTAAAGATACTTTCCAGAAATATTTTAATAGCTGTCAATTCACATAGTAAGATAAACAACTATTTAGTTTTTAAAAATTAACAAATACATATGCTAACAAGATAATGATGCTGGACCTTTACTTAACACTCAGAGTTTTTTAAAAAGAAAAAGTAATTGGAGATTGTAGCAAAGGACGTATACCCAGCATCAAGTAATTCAATGGAATGACTGGCTTTTTTAACAGGAAAAGAATGACTTGAAAACCGCCAGCCGGTCAACCTAAATGATATCCTTAGTAATATCAGGGAGCCAATACAAAAGAATAAATTTTTTTAAACACCCCTAATGTAGAATAGCATCCTGAATGCATTAGAAAATGAAGGCCAAGTGCCTTGCTGGCAGTATTTGAGTGCCAAGGGCAAAAAAAAAGCCAATTACTTGATTCTCAGGAAAGTACTTTATTATAATGCCCTAGAGTTCTTCACACAAAAAGCATGACTTCCTCAGTGAAACAAGTCATATAAAATCCACTTCCACAAAAAATTAGCAGTTAAAGCAGATAATGGGGTTCTATACAACATGCTTCTATATCAAGACTATGAAACCTCAGCAATGGATGCACGTTTTTCTTCCACAAAAAGGACTTTTCCCCACCACTGATCAGTTGTGTCTCATGAGTGACAAAAGAAACCCAGATAATGGCAGTCATTTGTTAATGAGGGGTGTCTGACCAGAACTTTTTTTCTTGGTATTGTCTCATTTCACTGCCATTTCCACCAAGAAGAGGCTACAAGCTCAGGAAACTTAAGAGTCAGTTTCCAAATTGGAAAATGTTGCAAATACCAGTAAGGAATAAACATGCTCAGCAGCAACTGCTCAGCCCAGGCGGGGAGAGGGGTAAACCAGATGGTCTTTTCCAACCCAGATTTCGATGATCTACAACAGAACCTGGATGACTCGGAGAAATTGAGATGCAATTTGGAATCTGCTTTATAAAAGAGAATCCCAAACAAAGACATTCAACAAGGCAGAGAAGTCTAAAAAGGAATGAAAATGGATTCCGGGTAAGAACAGAAATCAAGCCAGCTTGAGACTCATGAAGAAATAAAGGCTGTCCCCCAAATCACAGCATTTTTGGAGGGGAAGGTGACTTAGAGAGCTGACAGCCTAGGGGTCACAAACTCAAATGCATGCTCACCTGGCTAGAGATCAGAAACAAAGCAAGGTAGAAATAGTGGAGATAAGGTTAACTGAAGAGTGTGTGATGTGTCTGAAAGCATTCCAATTAAAAAGAAAACTGAAAGAGGTATGCTGGCCAAATAAAACAGCTCTTGAAGCCAGTTTAGCCTAGGAGCATCCTGTTTGTATCTGATCATCTGACTGCTTCTAACTCTACCCTACTACACATGAGGAAACTGAGGACCAGAGAACTCATATCATTTGATGATAAGCATACAATAGTGTTTGTGTGTGTTGCTGCTGCTGCTGAGTCGCTTCAGTCGTGTCCAACTCTGTGCGACTCCATAGACGGCAGCCCACCAGGCTCCTCTGTCCCTGGGATTCTCCAGGCAAGAACACTGGAGTGGGTTGCCATTTCCTTCTCCAATGCATGAAAGTGAAAAGTGAAAGTGAAGTTGCTCAGTCGTACCTGACTCTTAGCGACCCCATGAACCGGAGCCTACCAGGCTCCTCCATCCATGGGATTTTCCAGGCAAGAGTACTGGAGTAGGGTACCATTGCCATGTAGCAGAGCCAAAATGCTAGGATTATATTACACACCAACATGATGTTAAATGGAAAAAAAAAATGAAATGACATTAAGGCAAAAATCTTGCATGCCTTTAGGTCAAGTGTACTAAATTCAACATAGTTTATTTTTTCAGAGGCCAAATTATATTATCATCTAGTTAAAACATAAAGCTACTGAGAATTAGGGGAAGATGTATGCAAGGAGAGGTTGTGCAAAGAAACAAAACAAAAATCCTAAGTAGTCAGAGTCAGATATTCAGTTTTTCAAAAACCAGTGTTAAGTCCATAATTATCTTTGTCACAACACTCCTGAGTAAGATGGCAAGTGGAGTTCCTGACTTCTATTTTCCAGGCAGTAAAAACGAGGGACATAGAACCCTCACAGTTTTATTTTTAATGGATTCTTTATATGCTCAAGGTTCCTTCTAGATACTCCTCAAAAAGCAAGGTAAGACAAATCCTTTCCATTCTTGGTATTGAAGAATGTACATTTTTTAAAAATTGGGTAAGCTTAAGACTGTTTGAAAAAAGAAAAGTGAAATTCCAAGGGAAAAAATTTCATTGAGATATATTAAGTGGTGTGAAATCTCCCTAGGAAATTCATGAAGTCCAGAGAAGGATGACGAGATCCTCCCATGGGGCAGCTAGAAGCAGATGAGACAAAGAACTGGAAATCTTCTTTCTGGGAGCCCCCCCTCCTGTCAGCCAATGGGACTTTCCTTCCCTGGTTTCTGTGTGTCTAAGAAACACACAAACACACACTCCTCAGACGGAGGAGATGCAGTCTGTACACACAGCTGGCACCTCTGACATAAATCTCTCCATAGGTACTGGGCTAAACCTTCAATAGGAGGAAATAATCTTAAGTTTTATAGCAGCATATGCATGATTCTTCCCCCTCCCCCATAAAACTCCCGACATGAACAACCACATCAAATTATTGCTTTTCAGAGGCCAATTCAAAAACACCCACTTTATCACAGAAAGAATATTCCTTGTATATGTGAGTGCTACTATTATGTCTTATTTGAAGGGGGAAAATGAAATAAAAATCCTATCGGAGATATTTATAGATCTCATAAAACCTGATTCACTCTCATAAGCTGCTGTAAGCTCAGTCATCAGGTAAGGCAGAAAAGGCAGGTGTAGTAACCGGCACTGTATTACAGTATATGTGCCTAATTCTGACTCACAAAGAAAAATACCCACATGCTGGAAAAACTTAGGAAAAGTCCTAAGTAAGACTGGAAAGAAAGGGAATGAGCTGGACATGGGTGTGAGCAAGCCAAGCAAATTCCAACAGCATCAAAGGAGGCTGAGTTTTGGGGGGCAATGGATATTGCGAGTGTTTCCCCACGACTAAGCACAAATGATTTCATGAAAGCTGCTCTGGTGGGATGGATAAAGGAAATACCATGCCTTTCCAGCATCCACCTTCTCTTAGGCACTCGAGATGACTAGGGCCTTAGAGAAACCAGTGATACTATGTAGAAAAAGAGCACTGTTTTCAATGGAAGGAAGGATGGCTGAAAATGGGAAAAGATTTTGTTGAGTGGATCCTATGTGCCAGACACTGGGCCAGAGAGCCAACATGCCTGCCCTTACTTAGGCATTATTGTCTCCATTCCACCCACAACAGAATAGACTCAGAGATGTTGGGTGATTTTCTCAAGGCTCCAGCTCTGCCTGATTTCAACACCTCATGTAATTTGACTAATACAAATACTATGACCTTAAGAAACCCTAGCACAAGTGTTAGTCACTCAGTCATGTCCAACTCTTTGCGACCCCATGGACTGTGGCCCACCAGGTTCCTCTGTCAACGAGATTCTCCAGGCAAGAATACTGGAATGGGTTGCCATGCCCTTCTACGGAGGATCTTTCTGATCCAGCGATCAAACTGGGTCTCCTGCACTGCAGATAGATTCTTTACCATCTGAGCCATTAAGGAGCCCGAGAACAATCCAGTTCTTTTTCAGATGAGAAAACCAAGTCCCAGAAAGAAGACAGGCCAAAAAGCCTTCAAATCCATACAATCCCATTGAGTCCCAAGCCATGACCTTTGGCTTCTGCCTTGGTGTCTCCTTCCTAACTAGGAGTCAGTATAAATGTAGAAATTAAGATTCCTGAGCATACTGCCTGGGCTCTTTCTGAGCCCAATCTGGCTCAACCAGACTTTCAAGTTGTGTGATTTTAGGCAAGTCATTTAATAACTCTCACCTCAATGTATCCATCTATAAAAGGAGGATTAAGTAGAAAATGTATCTCACAGGGTTCATGGGAGGGTTAAATGAAATGATGTATATAACATGCTCAGATGAGATCATCTCTAGGAAGTATCTGATATCTATTAGATATTCCTGGAGGAGGGCATGGCAACCCACTCCAGTATTCTTGCCTGGAGAATCTCATGGACAGAGGAGGCTGGTGGGCTACAGTCCACAGGGTCACAAAGAGTTGGACACAAGTGAAGCGACTTAGCACAGATATTATTATGATGCTTGTTATGGTGACAGACAAAATGGCCAACTTGAAAGAAGGAAGAGGAAAGAATGTTCCACCAAGGGTTTTGCAACTCATCTTCTTTGCAGCCACATGAAGACAACTTGCTTCATCTTCCTCTGCCCCATTTTTCTCACCTCTGAATGGGAAATTCTGTAATATCTGCCTGTTCCTTAGTTACAGAAAAGAATGTGCCAGTGACAAGAGATGCTGATCAAAACACCCTGAGTCCTTGAGAACAAAAGCTCAAATACAGATGTCTGTTAGACTCTTACAAGGAAACACGAACATCCCCATCACAAAGGAAATCATCTCTTGGTCCATATTAAAGAAAGAAAGAAAGAAACAATACAGGGAGGTAAATGCACAGGGGAGGACCGGGTCATTTTGGAATGCAGAAGGCAAAGCCAAAGACTCAGAGTGAGACTGAGCAGCATTTCAGGGAGCTCACAGGAGAATTAGCTCTGCACAGGGGGCTCCTCGCAGATGACATCCTTCACCTCTTAGACAGGAGCTGTGCTCTATGAACAGGGTCTACAGTGGCCCTATGAACAAACACTAAGAGCTCAAAAGGGAAGGATGGGGCCATCTATTTCCACTCCTTTGTATGCCAAGCAAATCTGCCGCCTCTCCAAAAATAAGAGCCAGCGCTGTGACCAGTCCATTGAATTCCCGCAACCTGAGCTCTGGAAGGTGAGCATGAACGCAGGGTCAGGAGCAGGCAGGCACTCCCTTGCCAAGTGATTGCTCCACAGCTAATTGCCGTTTTCACAGCTGGGTTGAGCTTTCCAAANTAAGAGCCAGCGCTGTGACCAGTCCATTGAATTCCCGCAACCTGAGCTCTGGAAGGTGAGCATGAACGCAGGGTCAGGAGCAGGCAGGCACTCCCTTGCCAAGTGATTGCTCCACAGCTAATTGCCGTTTTCACAGCTGGGTTGAGCTTTCCAAAAGATATCCTTCAACCCTGAGCTCTGAGCTCCTCTCCTGATGTTCTCTCTTGCCAACCATACCCCCATCAAAGACAGTTTATAGATGAAAGGATGCAGCTACAGTACATACATTTTTGCAAACATCACAGTTTGAAATCAAGGCCTTTCTAAGGTTTCTTTGTGAAAATCACCACATGCCCACAGTCATTACCACAAGAGCTAAAGCCTTCTATGGACGAGGAGGCGGCCTCCTTGCCTGAATGTCCTCAGTGGCAATTCTTCTACAGTTTATTTTTGCTCCTCTTACTAGAAACATGGGTCCTTTGAAATTCTTTATAAACACAGTCTGCTTGCAAACAGTGAGGTCAGGAAGAAATCTGTTGAACTGCTACCGAATACCTATCTGCATCATCCAACAGATGTTCATGCATGCATCCATCCCTTTAAAACCACAGAGCAGGCTGAGGTAAGTGGAAAATCATAGTCGAGAGCCTGCCGAGAATGAATTATTTGAAGCACGGCACGGCTGGATTTTAGTGCCCACCACCACAAAAGTACCAGAAATGGAATTTGACCAGGTTAAGCAAACCTCTAGCGGGTCAGAGGAAATGTAAGCTAAATGAGACTGTACTCAACACTTCAGGGTAAAGGAAAGCAAAACAAGAAAGATCAAACAACACTTGGACAGTTGCTATTAACCAAGGAGCTGGATGAAGCATACCCACCACTACCCTGCTTTATTATAAACCTCTTTTACACTTAGTTTCCAAGTTATATAAGAAAAAAAATATTTCCATATAAGGAGTAGCCAACTACAACTCTGATATATCTGATATTAACCTTCCATAGATTAAGAGCTCAAAGCCTTGGCAGCATATTGGAATCACCCAGATGATTATAAAAAAAAAAAAAACACTGATGTCTGGGTTCCACCCAAAGGAATACTGATATAATTGGTCTGGGGTACAACCACAGTTGTGAATCATTACTGCACACATAATCAAATCTTAAGTCACAGTCATATCTTAAGTCCTNGAGCTCAAAGCCTTGGCAGCATATTGGAATCACCCAGATGATTATAAAAAAAAAAAAAACACTGATGTCTGGGTTCCACCCAAAGGAATACTGATATAATTGGTCTGGGGTACAACCACAGTTGTGAATCATTACTGCACACATAATCAAATCTTAAGTCACAGTCATATCTTAAGTCCTAAATATCCAATGATTATCTACCATGTGCATGGCTTTCTAAGAACCTGAGGGTTATGTATTAAAAGTTTGTTCTCAGAATTATAACCAAGGCATGGACTTTGCTCCAAATCATACAACCTAACTGGAAAAACAGGGTAATGGGGAAAAAAGAAAAACTATATTACAGGACAAAACTGAAAAGCATCACGAGGAAGTAGAAAGTTCTACACAAGAGTGTAGAAACAGTAGCAATTACTGTTGGCAAAGGGAAAGTGAGGGAGTTTCCTGGATGATGTGGCAACCATCTGAAAGTCAAAGGATGGGTAGAATTTGGACAAAGAGGCTCATGAGGGAAAAGGAAAAAGAAGTCTGAAGGAAATGACATAAATGAAGACAGAAAAACAGAAAAAGTACAGTCATTCAATTTGTATGGCAGTGCACATGGTAACAAGGGGGAAAACTTGTGACTACTACCAAGACTCAGTCTAGGAATATTGTGGCTCTTAGAAGTTTGGCTTCATCATACGCAAAAGAGGGAAACACCAACAATGGGAAACATGGTGACTGAGGGAGAAAGTCAATTCAGGCGAGGTGGCCAAGCTGCCCTGGGGCAATGGCAGAACAAGAAGAAAGGAGACCAGATGCAGTATGTAAGAAGCAAGTCAAGGGGATTTTTCAACCGATGATGACAGTCAAGGGAAAGAGAGGAGCCAAAGATGCTAGAACCTTCAAACCTGGATCCCAGAAGAAAGGCGATTAGTAAAAGAAAGAGGGAAGCCAGGAAAAGGAAGACAGACTGGATGAGATCACACTTCGGGGTATACGCAGCTGAGGTCATAACAGGACAATCCCAAAAGTCTTTAGTGTCAGCCCTCATGTTTCCAATTCCAAACTGTGAGCCTGAACTCAGGAAGATACCGGAGCTGGACATGTAGATTATGGCTTTGATGACATAAAGAAGTCTCCATTTGGGAAGCAAACTTCAGTTTCTAAGATCTTAGAGATGAAGCCAATCTGTGAGACAAGTTCCAACAGAGAATTTTCACCATCATCACTACCAGAGATTGGGTGGAGAAGGGCCAAAAGTTGCTGGGAAGTAGAGTGAAGAGCACCCCGAGTTTCCTTTCCTCGTAGAGTCACTCAAAATCAGGCCAGCACAATCCTTCCAGCCCCACAGGACTTTTTAAAAAAAAAACACAGAAGTTGAATCTCTTCCCAACTGCTTATCACAATGTGCAATATTTTTTTGTTTAAATTTGTAAAACATTACAACTTCACTGCCCATCCAACCCTCTCAAGAAATCTTAAAACACTTCAGAAAAGCTTTTCCTGAATTGGCACATGATAACTGCTACAGTTTCACGCAGTCTCTTAGCTGGCAAGTTGTCAGAGACAAAGCATTTCACCATTTCGCACTTGACGCTTCCCACATAAAACCCCAGTTCCACCATCCATCCAGCTCCCTACCACATCCATCTCAATGCACCTCCTTACTCTCACTCCATTTGTTATCATTTAAGTGACAGCACTTTTTTCCATAGCGCCGGAGTTGTAATTGGGGGCTTTTGTTTTGTCTTTTTAGTACAGTGTACATTTTCCAGGTTACCACACATTATTAAAAGTGGAAAAGAGATAAAATGACACACATAAGCTTTCTCCAAGATATCAATAGCTTGGTTTAGGGCCCCGACAATCCCCAAATTCCATGTACAAGTGCTGTTCAAAGTGAAAACAGGATTTTCTTGCCTCCTTTTAAGGGAAAACAGGGAAAGAAAGAGGAGGAAAGATGAGAAGTAGTACCTCAAAATATATTCAGAACAACATGATGAAAAGCAAGCAAAGGGATCATGTGGACCTCGGAAAGAGTCTGGGTTAACAGCAGCTGGGGACCTTGAAAGGTTCAGTGCTTCATCTGGCTTCCACAATCACTTGGTCCTAGCCTAGTGTTTTAAAGAAACCAACGGCCTTTCAGGATTTGAAATTCTAAGATTATCTGCATCTAGCTTTGATAACAGGCCTGGGACCTGACTTTCAATATGACCCTTAGGAAATGTCAATAAACCCATATTCAGAAATAGATACTGCATACGGCTCTACATTAATTATTTTAATTACCTATAGTCATTTCCGAATGACACAGACACGGATGCCGTTTCCTGGCCATTACGGACATGTGTGTTTACACTGTCTACTCATCTGCCAAGGGGCCACCAGCCCCATTACCCCGTTAGCTAAAACAAAAGCACAACAGAACTTAGCAAATCTCAAGTATGTTCTATAAACAAGATTTTAACAAGGTGAGGCTATGAGAGGGATGGATCAGTACTCAAATTCAGGACTTAAAACCTCTCTTTTTGGCAATGGCGTTCTAATAGCACGTTACTTAATTTTGAACATGCTCACTCTCCCCTACTGGAGTCAAGCTCATACAGGGCAGAGCCTAGAGCCAATTCAAATTCACATCACCCAAACAGTATTTTGCACATAACCAAAGTAAAGGAATGAAGTACTGACTGTGAAATAGTTTCCATATTTTCATATAAATAGAGAAAAGCCCACAAGGTGTGACTGAGTGCCTCGACCAGCTCAGTCAGCAGTGTGAATCACTCTGAAATCGTAAGTCACTCCCATGTCAAGCAGGCTGATCCTAGATGGATCTCGAAGCTGCTGCTGACCCTCAGCTGTCCCTCTGTATGTCACGCACGTGGTGGATGGGGACAGCTGGAAGCTGCTCTAATGGAGAGGGCAGCAGACACAATACACTCAGCAGGACCAAGTTCTCAGGGTCACAACAAAATACCAAGTGAGGAAAACAGAAAGGTACCAAAGCAGGAGAAATGTTTCTCCAAATTAGCAGCAGAAAACAAAAGTGAAAGAACAAGAAGGGAGAGGAACAAGATGATGACCAACTGTAGGTAAAAACCTGTTCTAGTAATGCAGGACTTGATCTGGGGAAAACTTAGAGTTGAATGAGGAGAATTTCTCCTGTGGGTGTGTGATGTTCTAAAATAAGCACACAATGTATCTGGGCAGAGGAGAATTTCTTAACTTGCAGGTGTTGCAAGTAACATTAATGATTAGCTGCTGTATCTTGTTCCACTGACTTTAACACCTTTAGTGCTTGTAGAGCTTCCTAATCACTGTTCTTGGTAAGATTTAGCGATCTGGGTTAAAATATTTCTACCTGTTCATGCAAAGGAAGCACTCAGCTGATCTGGGAAAACAAAGGGGTTTATTTGTAGAGAGATACATCTCCACACCTCACCCTTCTGGCACTGCTCAGGTTACATTGGGGAGCTGTCCTAAACTTTCAGCAAATCTCTGTCCCAACATACATGCTAACTGATAGACTGAGTGAACCGGAATCACAGAGGTATTCTCTGCATTTGCCAATCATGGAGGCCAGCAAAGGTGACTGAAAACTCCTGGTATGCTACTGCCAAACTGCAGAGATAGGGGGTGTCTGCCACCCCATGTGGCCAGCTACCCTATCAACACAAGTCATTTGGGGCTGGCTGGAGGAAACTGCCTTCCCTCCCAGTAAGCATAGGCTGATTAAAGAACTCTGCATTGCCTTCTTGAACGCACAAAGTTAAAATACGGGAATTCTCTGATGGGAGAAGAATCTGAAGATTTATAAGAGAATGGCAACTAAAAGCGCCATTAGGACCCTCTCTAAACTATTCCCTTTTAAGTGGAGAGGCAAATAGCCCCCACTGGCATTTATATTTAGAATGGGCTGAGAGGAAGAGCGCATTTTGAACACTGAAGGTCTCTGACATACCCATACATAAATCATTTCAGGGTGAGGTGTCACAGTGCATCTTCTGCTCTGCCCTTTAAATGGATTGGACCCCAACATCACATTCTCCTCAGGGTAGGGAGTGGGGGTGGGAGTTACATGGAGAACAAAGAAGTCACCACTTCCTTTACCCCCTCTCCCGCAACTAAAGACAGATGTAGTAAAAAAAAAAAAAAATCTGCATTGTAACATTCATTCACTTTAAAATACCAAACTGAAACAGGTAGACTTAATGATCATGTTTGAGAGACCCTAAATCTATACAGAGATGTATCTATTCAGAAGAACGTGGAAATGAGTCTGTTAAAGAAAGGCTAAGTGTGTGATTGATGGCATTCACATGTGCTTTCATTGGTAAAGCTACATTTATTTAGTCACTGCATCCTTATAAAGGAAATCTGGGTAACAGGGGCAGTTCCAATTTTTTTTTTCATCTGCCAAGTCACTGTTTCAAATTTTTTAAAAACTAGGCTTATGGTAACTAAAGAACGCACAAATCACACACAATAAATAAATAAATAAATAAAAAGCCAGCTATTTTATCCTTTCAGTGTGGTTAGCAAGGCTCCTTTGTGTCTACAAATTTCCCTGGGTGGTGCTGTTGCCAAGAAATTCTAATTCACGACAAGGTTTTCTGCAAACTGGGGACAGAGGCAAACCTGCGGGTGCAGAGACCCTACAGTTTGCTTTGTCTTTCTGGCTGAGACAGCACCTGGCTGCTCGGGCCTGTAGAAGGCAGTGCGAAGGCACAAGCCCTGTGTAGGAGAAGCAGTGTAGCTCACAGGCCAAATCCTATCCCTTGCACCATGAGGCTGTTCTTGGAAGGCAACCATTTTTGTAGGTTGTCCCCTGGAGATGCTTCATACCAAAGGCCCTTGTAAAAAGTGGTTCAGGGTGCCTATCACCAAGATGAAATTGCAGTGTTATGGGGACGCTGCAGTTCTTACAGTAGCCAAGTATGCCATTAGTTTAAAACAATGGGGGAGTGGGGGAGGAAGGAGGAATGTTCTATGATTTATTTATTTGTTTCCAGTAGCAGTGGAAAATTTTCTCTGAGCACAAGGGAGGCCTGAAACTGACCCCATCTGCCAATTATGAATCAGCATTAACAACAAATATAATTCCATAAGAGTTTTCCAGTAAACACACCATGCTCCTCAATGGCATAAAGCAAGGCTAAGTGTAAATAAGACTTAGAACACATCATTACTTGACCTGTACTCATGAAACAGCAGTCTAGGTGTGAAGAATATATCAAAATTCTTAAAATGCTTGTAGCTTCCCAAAGAAAAATAACCATCAATACTGTATTAAATCCTTCTTCATCTTCCAAATCAGCAACGCATCCAGAAAAACCATGATTTCTGATGGCGACAAAACTCATGAATGGGTCCCCTATTATCCATCAGGTGGTACCCTATACACTACGCTAGCTTCTGTCCTACCTTTGACTTTTTTCTACTTTTGCTCAGACAGCTCTTGGAAAATTTCCTGCAAGTTTCCGAAGGGCTTAAGACTGGTGGCCTTAGGAGTTGTGCGTCAGCTGAATTCCATAAAATAATAGACCACATAAGCACAGCGTAATTTACTGTTATATGACAGGCAGGGATGATGTTACTTGAGCCAAGTGCTTAAGTATGCAGTCAGAGCCCAGGAATGGAGAGCTGTTAATGTAGGATGTCCATCTGGATTTAAAAATTATACCGGCAACGATTTTCAGAGTTGGCGCTGGATGTGGAAAAGACACAATTGTCCCAAAACCCAATGTCAAAATGATGACCCCTGTGACAGGAGATCCATGACAAGCTCACTGACAGTTAAGCAGGACAATTATCTCAGACAAGAGTATAAAATAAAACCTCCATCCTTAATTTTCAAATGCACAGATGTTCTTGGGTTTATCATCCAAGCCAGTCTTTCTTAGGAACCAAATCAGATTACTGGAATATCTGCATTTCGCTCATCTCAAGGTACACTGTTCACTTTCAGGAGTACATCTAATAATTGCTCCTCATTTGACCTCTAAAATCTGATTACCCCAGAGCATCAGGAAACTTCCTCCGGCCTGGGGTTCTTTGTAGCAACCTTCCTGAGCTGATTTGAGCAAAGGAGACTTAAAATTTCACCATCTGATGGTTGATTTGGAACCAACAGTTGCATGTAACCACATTCTCCTCCTTCATACTCAGAAGCGGCACAGGGGAGGGTGTAGGGAGAGAGAGGAAGAGATAGAAGTCAGAGATATGTCACCAGTACGAACTTGGGAGTCACAGCCACCTTTACAGAAAGCATTTGTGACTAAGAAGTTCAGAGAAGAAAGCTCCTTGGAGTAACAGCTCATTTAGGACTGTGTCCTCACAAGTTACATTTCGGTATGGACTATGAGCATGCTTCTGAAAGAGCGTGGTAAAGGATCTGAAGGTGAGGGTAACAGGCAGTAGAACAAGATTAAGGCAAGAAATAGGGAAGGAGGTTCAGTGGGCTGAAATTCCTTTGGCCACAGATAGAAACTAAACTAGAGGTCCTTTGAAGGGGGTGAGATGAAGTGAGCAGGAGGGGGGTTGGGAGGTGGAGAGAAAAGCAGAGAAGGCTTCTCAGGAAACAGTAGCTCTAATACATCCTCTAATTATCAAACCAATGACGTTTCCTTATAGATCTAGATGTTCTCAGGGATGGTCTAACCAGATCTAGAAATGCAGGTTTCCTCTGGAGAGGCCTTCCCCAAAAAGCAGGCTTTACTACTGTGAAAACTTGAACCAAAACAAAGTTGGGTGATTCATCAGGGGGGAACGTTGTAACAAATAAAGCCAACTTTCTTTCCTCCAAGCCTACTTAACAGTTAGTCACAAACAAGGGCTGCCTAAATCAACAGATTCTCTTCTCTAACCAGTCTAGACAGTTGTTAACAGGCAACCAATTCAACACCAGTGGGCTGACAGTGTGAAATGAAGACTATTTCTGAAAATGAAATTCTGGCAACCTTTTGGTTTAATTATCATGTGAAATAAAAGGAGGAAAAAGCTCCAGTGAGACCCTTCATAGGCAGTCTCATCAAAGACGGAAGAAAAGATGCACTGGAGAAATGCCTTACGCTAAAAAAGTGTGTGCTGCGTGTGCCTTTAGAGAAAGACAAAGTCAAACGCATCTGCCAGCATCCTCAGGCAGGAATGCATGTGTGGACCCACAGACACCAGAGACCAGTATCCAGAGAAACTCCAGCCTGGAAGAATCAGGGGAATAACAGCAATTAGTAACAATGGTACAGAGGATCACCTCCTTACACCGAAAACCAAACCTCACTCGCTAAAGCAGCGACTGTTACATCCTTAGACTCAAGCCGGCAAATCCCGCTTTGGATCCTGGCAGAGGAAATCCAGCCGTTCATTAGCCTTAACAAGCTGCTGTCACGAAGCAGAGAAGTTACATGAGCAGCCACACACCAAGCCTCTCGCAGCCCTCCCCAAGGGCAAGCACGTTTCTCCAAGACGGATTGTGAACGTTCACACTTCCACCGTGCAAACCTGAATTGTCTTCTTGGACTTTCCATGATACACATTGTAGAATTTTGAAAGAATACTAAAGCATACTCCACCTTTCCCCCATCCACCATCTTTCCTGAAGAATGTCCCCTCAGCAGCTCCCAATCCTTACTGAGAAAAACCACTGTTTCTGCAGCAGATCTAGCACTTTCCACTGACCAGTACTTTCTTTATTCCACTTCACAAAGCTCAGTGAACTTGTCACCAGCCCCACTTCCCCCTCCCTGGGACACCTAGCCAACTTGGCATTGGTGCCCTTCAGCATCTTAGGAGTTCCTTAACTAGTCCTCTAAGACAAAGTCAGAGGCATGGAAGCACACACCGCCCTTTGTCGGAGGTTGTGCTAAGTGGAGAGGGACACCAGACGAGAGAGGGAAGCAAGGATACACGCAGAGAGTGATCTCTTTCCGTGGATATTGCACTGGGAAACCTACAAATGCATGGTCAGCACTAGATAGATATATCTTTCCGTCCTCCTCCAAGATATCCTTGAGTACCTTTTTTTTTTNCCGCCGGCGCCACGGAGCGCGCCGCCGCGCCCCCCACCTCCTGCACGGCCCTCTGACCCCGCGCTGGGGACCCGGCGAGGGTCGGAGTGCCAGTTAGAGTTAATTGGAAGGGGACGTATTACAAGAAGTCTATGTTAAAGACAATAGAAGGAATCCGGGTAGACGTGAGGTGCTGGCAGAAGCAGGCAGCTTGTTTGGGGTCTTAAACATGAGGCCCCTCTTGTGACTTGGAGATAAAGTGTCAGTCAGCCAAGCTGCGGTGGTGAGAGGAGGACCCAGAGTGTGTTTTCGATACAGCTAACGTATAGAGATGTATAGATCTAGACCCTACTATCTCTTAGCTGAAAGCCCTGCACTATGCCAGTTGCTGGGGTTGACCAGTTCTTTGCTTGACCTTAAATGGTTAGTGTGGCTGAAGCTTCCCCAAAATGCACTGTGAGCTGAACTTCCACTTTTGGAATGATTGCAGAATTTGGTACTTATTCAGAAATGAGAAACTTAATTCAACTCATAATGGAAGAAACATCCATGTTAATCGCCCTTCTCAACTCTCTTCCTTCTGACAGTGTGGAACTCCATATCACAGTATTTGAAAGATTCTACTTTATAGGACAAACACAATTTGAAATTCAATATTTGCCAGGGGAAATTAAACAGGAATTATTGAGTTGAGGAAAGTTTATTTACTTTTTGATATCCTAAATTCTGTTGGTCAGATCTACAGCGCCCAGTGTATGTGTATACAATTGATGCGCTTACTGCAAGTGTATGCCCAAGAAATGTGCACTTAGTGTTATACATACACATTCGTGGTACTAGGAGAGAAATGATATAAAAAGAGTAAAAGTCCTACATGAATAAGGTGATATTATGATAGCACACATATAAGTGCCAGTATGCAAAGGCTATGTGGGCCTTTCCTGTAAGCAGAAAACCACTTAGAGCCATCACACCCCAATTAATTCATTAACTGGATCCTTATGACCATTGATAGTGCCACTTCCTAGCTGTGTGTCTTTGAGCCAATTACTGGCTCAGACCCTCTGCCTACCTTTCTCAGAAACAGGAATAGTGGTATCTACTTGCCTGATCCTTATGAACAGTCAAAATGTCCTAAAATAATGTTTGTAACTCACCTGACATACTGTATCTGGTACTATTAGAGGAATACTAAATGTTAGCTGTTTTTATCTCCTGGCTTTAGCTGAGTACATAAATCTGAACTAATCAGGTTCATGGGGGGTTATACCAGAGTCTTAGGGAAGGAGGAAGATAGAAACCTCTTGCCTATTTGGAATACTGTCTCCCCTTACCCCCCACCCCCACCCCACATGCTGTTCTCATTGGGTGGGGATAGGGAGGAGACTACCCAGAAATACTGGGGCAGAAGATATGTTCAAAATTTATAGGGGAAGAAAAGGAAGCTAAATATAGGAAACCCAGGAGGCAAAAGACAAGGGAAGACCAAAGAACCTAATGTTTGATGTTGGAAACTCAAGTGAATTTTGTTTTTGTTTTTGTATTATGCTATTACCATTTTGAACATAATATGACATACCTGTTAACTTAGGAGTCCAAAGATTTTGCATGTAATATTTATTAAGCACAATGTGCCAAGGTGCATGGGGCACATAAACATTTTATGTGCGATTTCACCTTTCATCTTTATGACAGTCCCAAGGTAAGTGTTTTTATTATTCCTACCTTTGTGGCTAAAGATACCCAAGCTTGGAAATACTAAGTTGCTCAAGATTACACAACCAAGAAGCAGCCAAACAGGGATTCAAACCTAGGAGCACCTGACTTCCAAGTTTGTGTTCTGAATGGGGCTTTCTGCAAGGTAAAAGACTGGGTTTCTTGATTTTAAGTCAAGATTTGTTTATAAAAAACTTCTTCAGTGTGGAAAATGGAGGCTTCCATTGAGATTTTTCTCATGTAAATTGCTCTACTAATAGAAGAATTCAACCAAAATTTTAGTGTAAATCCTAAAACCCTCATTATGACTTTTTTCAAAGTTTCTAGAATTCATTCTAGGAGATTTTTCCAACAAGTCTCTCCCAAAGGCACGTTTTCAAAATTAGTCATGTTTAGCTAACTTTAATAGCCTAGAGACACTTGGTTCACATTGCGAAGCACATGCGAAGGATCTGAAGGTACAAAATAATCAACAAATTAAGATCACAAGGGAACTTTGGCAGTCAAAAAAACATAAAAGTAAGTAGCACTGCTATAACTATTGCATAACTGAATGCTTTCTCTATACCTGGCATTTTAAAAGTGTTCAAGTCTGATCTTCACCACAGTCTTTTGAGGGAGCTGTTATTGCTCCATTTTCACAAATGAAAATACCAAAGTCGAGGGGTTCACATAATTTGCCCATTGTCATATGTCTCAGTGGCAAAAGCTGATTCAAATATAGGTCTGACTCCAAGTTCACTCCAAAATCTATGTCCCCTGCATGTGTTGCCTTAGAAGACACTGATGATACTTTTAAAAATTTCAGCCTTTGAAAATCATCATATAGGAAACACCTAAGATTAAATAATAAGTTTATTTTATTATGAGGATATTTATGACCAAAATAGTAAAACTTTTATATGTAAATAGAAACAGTCAAGACATCAGACTGTTACTACCAGAAAAGTTCTGTGCCGTAAGTACAGGAAGTGCTTATTATCCTAGTGTGATTAGCACCGAGAAAGCTTCCTTAAAGTAAGTCTGCTTAAAACAGGGACCAAATTTCAGAGCAATTAGTGAAAAAAGGTTTGCCAAGACTTTTTTTTGAAAATAAAACTCAACATTTTTAAAAACACATTCTATCCTATATTGGACAAAATTTATAAGTACAACTATGTGCAAATTGTGGAATGAATAAATAGTACATCAAGATGATTATTGTTGGCTTAATTTTTCCTGGACAATATGAAGCACCTAACAACATGCTTTATTTCATGTTTGACTTTTAGAGAATAATCAAAAATAGGATAATCAAAAACATTTGTAAAAATGTGTGAGAGCTTGTTCAGTTTTCCCAAGGGTCTCAGTAAATCCTTTGATATTCAAACTATTCTCTTCTGAAGCACCCAGGTAGTCATCCCAGTTGATTTTACCTTCATTTGTTTGTTTAACTCTATAAATCCTCATGTGCCAGCTTTACCGATCTCACTTTTATTGATCTTATACCTTTTGCAAGATTTGCCCCTTCACTTTGTAATAGAATTGAGTGTCTTTGCATTGTACTAGAAATGGCAACCCACTCCAGTATTCTTGCCTGGAGAATCCCATGGACAAAGGAGCCTGGTGGGCTACANTTAACTCTATAAATCCTCATGTGCCAGCTTTACCGATCTCACTTTTATTGATCTTATACCTTTTGCAAGATTTGCCCCTTCACTTTGTAATAGAATTGAGTGTCTTTGCATTGTACTAGAAATGGCAACCCACTCCAGTATTCTTGCCTGGAGAATCCCATGGACAAAGGAGCCTGGTGGGCTACAGTCCATGGGGTCGCAAAGAGTCAGACACGACTGAGCGACTAACACACACACACAAATGTTTACCATCATGGCGGGAGGGGCAAGGAGTGTGGTGTTTAAAAGACATGTTTGAAGGGGGCACTAATTTATGAGTGGCCATATCATTAATAATACTTTCATATAGTATTGACTTTTGCTTCTCTTTACAGTCTTACTATAACAGAAGAAGATGTGAACTTAGGAAGCAGGCTTTACTTGTATCAGAGAAAAGAAGAGTGCCAAGGAGATGGAAATAGAGATGCCAAAGAGACTCTGAGAGGCAATTTGAATCTAAAAGAAAATGTATGTGGTCATACACACAGTGACATACACACATACATACATACAACCAGAGAGTTATTTCATGATTGAAAAAAGAAATGGCAGCTTCATCAGGCCTCTCATGTTCTAGACGAAATATTCCTTGAGAATACACATCTCTTCTTGTTTTCATTCTTTACTTACTCTCAGCTCATAATTTGGCTTCCTGCTTGTTCTGCCTCCAGGGAAAGAATGTGCTGGTTACAACCACAGGAGTCTGGTGGTCATTGTGACAGTTCTGGTTGTTTTTGTCCACACACAGTCCTTTTAGTTGTACAAGTGTTCCTTGTGAGTTTAGTTAGTGTGGGTCTGATTCCCTGGGTGTGTCCGGTTTTGAGACTCTTAACATGTTGAGGTTTCTAGATATGATGAGTAAAAAAACAGGAACAAAAAAAATTCTTGGTAAATTAACATGTAGCCTCTTGCCATTGACTTTTCAGAATTATGTGGGTATGTCATAGTTTAATAAAAACATTTCCTTTTCTAAATCAGATGTTAAAGTCAGCCCTGAATGTTGAGTCTTCACTGCAGTGGATTATACTAAAGGAATTAAAGGGGACACCTGAGGTACATCACCAGTGATGGGCATGTTGCTCTGATTTAAGTAGTCAATTTATTGCTTAATAAAAATTGACTTACCGTAATGATGTAGGTAGGGAATTCAAGAATTCAGCAAGAAGTCGCTATCAGGAACGTCCTGTCCAGACCTTAGACTGTTGGACATGTAATGGCATTATGACCTTTGGTACATAATGCCTGCGAAGATTAATGTCAACAGCCACTTTTCCAGCCTGAGCTACCAGCACTTAGAAGTGTCAATATTTTCTAATGAAAAGCAAAATCATCATCTAAATTCAGTCAGTCATTCAATATATATTATGCAAAACATTCAGTCATTCAGCATATCTTATGTAAAACATTTGGTCATTTAACATGTTATACAAAGTGCATAGGTTGAAAATAGAATGGTAAGCACATACACTTTACCAGTGTCAGATAGTTGAACTGTATCTCAGACGTGAGAAAAAAGCATTTGAAATCTCTAGTCCTATTTTCACAGAGCTACCACTTCCTTCAACAATATTCCTTCCAGGAGATGCTCCAATGATGGGTAAATCCCAATAGACACTGGAGTAAACCACTATGATCGAGTCTGGCTAATTTTCCCCATCTGAGAATAGAGTCACAAGCTATTCAGGGATTTCTGGACAATGAATTTGGAAAAGAGGCCAATAGAAAATGAGAAAAGATTTTAAATAATGAAAAGAAGGATTTCTTTGGCTATGTAATGATAGAAATGCCAAGACAGTTGTGAAGCTAGTGAAAAATTAAGTTGCTCATGTTTTAGGGATTATTGCCCTTTGCAGTATGTGAGGCAATTTATAGGATTGTGTCATGTTTCATCCTGAACAATTTCTATTGTGACATGGTGAATACAGCCCAACATTACCATTAATATATAAATATCACTGTCAGTGTTTTTCAGGATATTATCATTTTTCTTTTAAACATGCCATTTCCAAAGGGTTTGGTATACAGTTAATGGGATTTAACAGCAGAATGCATCTCAGATTTAGTAACGGAAATCAATGGGAGAATGAGATTGATTTGATACAAAGTCTGGACCACAAACTTTGCTGACAACGCCCATTCCTTTAAGTGAGGGATACCTAGTCCACAAGTGCCCAATGATGAGTTTTTATGTGGATGATAGATCTGAGTAGTTTGGAAGATTAATAATGTCAGCAGCAGTTTTTTGCTGACTGGTTGCTCATTTGAATTTCACTGAATTTTCTTTACCAGAAGGATGCTTATTTGAATGGTTAGGAGAACCAGCTGAGTCACAGTTTTTAATACTGGTTACTGCTTTTCTCAGGAGTAAGCGAGTCATGTCCACTGACTCAACGGACATGAGTTTGAGCAAACTCAAGGAGATAGTGATGGACAGAGGAGCCTGGTATGCTGCAGTTCATGGGGTTGCAAAGTCGGACCCAACTTAGCAACAACAACAACAACAACAAGGCAGATACCCTAACCTTCCGTTTATGCAGCCTAGAAAGGGGGGAGGTATGTGTAGGAAACACCTCAGTGTCCATTTCAGAATGCTTCACAAACCCTCTCCCAGCTCTCATCATCTCCCCCTGCTGCTTTGCAATGCTCGAAGATTTTTCTAAGCAGTCATCAGGATCACCACATTTTGGTTTCACTCAAGCTGGTCCCATATATGACATGCTCTTCCTTTTTGCTGGGAAGTTAGGGAAATCCCATTTGATGAAGACCAAAATTCAGTATAACTGAGAGAGAGACTCCCTCCCTCCACCCAATTTACCTAAAATGTGAGATTCAACCTGGCTCCTTTGTGCCATATATTAACATGTCCTTTGCTTTTCTGCAGCATCCATTCTTGATCTTTGATGGAGGTCCATGTTAAACCCCTCTCAAAGGTTGTTGTCCTTTCCGCATATTCATGGGCATCATTGCACTTATGAAATTCAATGGCACCCCACTCCAGTACTCTTGCCTGGAAAATCTCATGGGCGGAGGAGCCTGGTGGGCTGCAGTCCATGGGGTCGCGAAGAGTCAGACACGACTGAGCTGAGCGACTTCACTTTCACTTTTCACTTTCATGCATTGGAGAAGGAAATGGCAACCCACTCCAGTGTTCTTGCCTGGAGAATCCCAAGGACAGGGTAGCCTGGTGGGCTGCCGTCTATGGGGTCGCATAGAGTCGGACACGACTGAAGCGACTTAGCAGCCGCAGCAACAAGGAACATTTGTCTGATCTCCCTATAGAGAATCTAATATCTGTTACAATAAACACAAGCTTTAAAAAAGAAAAAAGCTAACTTTTAAAAGACCATGCAACATATTTTTAGTAAAATTTAAAAACAATATTACTCTTTCCCCAATATTGTTAGGGCATGGCATTGTTTGCGCTGGTTTCTGTTAGGTTGGCCTACGCAGGAGAAAATGGCATTATCTCAAATGATGTCAAATGTGGTTAAAAGAGAAAGGAAGATCTCAGGCTCCTGGCAAAATTCTCTGTAATTAAAATACCAAAATCTTCATAAAGTGTATGAGATACATTGTCAAAAAACCCACTTTACAGGGTGATTCAGAGATAATGTATTTTTTGAGGGGTATCTTGTTTCCTTTAACTTTTTAAATTTTTACAGTTTGTGTTGGTTTCTACTGTACAACAACTCCAATCAGCTGTAATTCTATATATATCCTCTCCCTCTTGAGCCTCCCTCCCCTCCGCCCCACCCCACCCTTCTTGGTCATCACAGAGCACTAGGCTGAGTTCCCTGTGTTATACGGTAACTTCTCACTAGCTATCCACTGTGCACGTGATAGTATATATATGTCGATGCTACGTTCTCCATTTGTCCCACTCTCCCCCTCCTCAGCTGTGTCCAGAAGTCCATTCTCTACTTCTGGTCTCCATTATTTCTCTGCAAAGAGCTTCATCAATACCATTTTTCTAGATTCCATATATACACATTAATATACAGAGTGAAGTAACTCAGAAAGAAAAAAATATGGTATACAGAGATAAAGTATATTTTAAAACAAGGTTCTACCTGGTCTATCAGGAAACAGCCAGTTACATTTGTTACATTTTAAGAGAGACTGTAATCTTGACTATTGTAACATTTCACAAAGTGGACTATGTCTGAAATAATAGACTTTTCTGGGAACTAGTAACAGCATTAGCAAAAGGAAAGCTGGAGAATAGGAATTTGTTAAATTTGAGTTTCTTGTATACTGACCTGGGGTAGAGGATGCCTTGATGCTAAATGACCTTTAAAGATCACTTAGACAGAATAGAAAGAGATCTACTTTAGCAGCTTGAAAGTAAGTGATTTGTCAACCTTGAATTTCCCCTTTCTGACTTGTCTTTACCATGGCAACCTTGTAATCCGTAATTTGGTCTTCTGAGTGGACTTATATAAGATTGCCCTTTGTAAACATAAAATACCAATGTTATTTATTTACCTACTTTTTATTATTTCTTCTACTTCCAGAGGGGAAGTATGAATAAAGATATTAAAACACAGGAAACATAATACAGAAAACTATTAGCATTAAAGAAAAGACAGAAGTTAAGTACCAGAGTATCAGGGAAGAAGGAGATAGCTCAGTTGGTAAAGAATCCACCTGCAATGTAGGAGACCCTGTTTCGATTCCTGGGTTGGGAAGATCCCCTGGAGAAGGGATAGGCTATCCACTCCAGTATTCTTGGTCTTCCCTCGTGGCTCAGCTGGTAAAGAATCTGCCCACAATGCGGGAGACCTGGGTTCAATCCCTGGGTTGGGAGGATCCCCTGGAGAAGGGAAAGGCTACCCACTCCAGTATTCTGGCCTGGATAATTCCACGGACTGTATAGTCCATAGGGTCGCAAAGGGTCAGAAACAACCAAGCGACTTTCACTTCACTTCATTATCAATCCAGCTGTAGCTCCTATTAAGTGGTGATCAAGATTTATTTATAAACTAGTTTGTGGTAAATTTGCTTAGTCTGAACTAATACACAGAATCTTGTCTCTGTGAACATAGTCATTTGGTTTTTAAGGTGGCAAAACTGAACTTCATATGTTTCACTTCTGATGGACCCACTAAGATGTGCCCAGAGGGTCTCATGTAAAGCTTCATCATTTCATTTACTCAGCAATTATAGAGCACCTATTTTGTCAAGCACTGGCTGGGGAAAGGGACTAGAAGGTTAAGTGAAACACGATTCTTGTCCTTCTGGAACTAGGATGTTAAGTGAAAAGAGATTTAAATAAAAAGTAACATGAGTAATATGACAGACGAGATTATTGGACCAGACTCCTTTTACGTAAAAACAACCAAAATACTAGGATATAAGTCTTGATGAGCTGACAAGATAATAAGGAATTATTGAGCTAAAATCTAACCAAAAGTGGGATTCAACATCGCTGCTGGCAGTGAGCACTTCTAAACTCAATAGTCTCAGCACTGGCTGTATATCAGCAAGAGCTTAAAAATTGTCATGTGTGCTTCCAGCAAAGGTCAGCTAGCTGATATTGGACAAACCCTGCCCTTCTCTATCCCAAGAACAACTAGAAAATCTAGACAAAAGATAAAAATTACATGATGAAGTAACAATGCAGCAATAACTCACTATGCCTAGATCCTGGAGAGAAAGGAAACAAAAAGCAATAGACCAAAAAATCAGCATGGTTTTATCCCAGTGGAAGTAATTACCAGAGAGAAAGCTGAGAGACTCTGAAGCTGAGTTGAAAACACAACTGAAAAGGAAGGTGAACAGAGGATTCAGTAAATTCAAAAGGCTAGGAGTATGAATATTACAGTTCAGAGTTGATAGGAGGCTAAGGAAGGGCAGGTGTAGAGGGTAGAAAAAGAATACTTTACCAGGGCTAAAGTCTGGCTTTGATATATCACAATACTTGATTGGAATAAAGTAGTCTGCCCCTAGTCAAGCTGTCTTCAGAAGAAAAGAGGAAATCATCTCTGCCAAAAAGATAATCCAAAACCTTGAGCTAATCTACATTAAAGAAAAAATTAATATCCAGCTTCCCAGGTGGTTCAGTGGTAAAGAATCCACCTGCCAATGTAGGAAATACAAGACATTCGATTTCGATCCCTGGGTTGGGAAGATCCCCTGGAGGAGGAATGGCAATCCACTCTAGTATTCTTCTTGGAGAATCCCAGACAGAGGAGCCTGGCAGGCCATAGTACATAGGATCACAAAAGTTGAACGTGACTCAGCCACTGAGAATGCACACATGCACTTGTCTAAAAACAAAGAGTTATGAAAAGGTAAAATTTCCCTGAAGCCAGGATTTTAAAAATCGGATAGTAGAAATAGACCCATAAGAGACCCAGACGTTGTTTTCAGACATACACTTTATTTTTTTAAATTTTGTTGGAGTATAGTTGAGTTACAATATTGTGCTACAATATTGTGTTAGGTGTAAAGTGATTCAGCTATACATATACATACATACATTCTTTTTCAGATTCTTTACCCATATAGATTGTTACAGAATATTGAGTAGCATTTCCTTGCTATACAGTAGGTCTTAGTTGATTATCTATTTTATATATAGTAGCATGTGTGTGTTAATTCAAAGCTCCCGATTTATCCCGTTCACCTCATACCTCCCCTTAGGCTTATTTTCAAAACCTATGAGTCTGTTTCTATTTTGTAAATAACTTCATTTGTCTCATTTTAAACATTAGATCCCACATATGAAAGATATCACATATTTGTCTTCTCTCTCTGACTTGTTTCACTTAATATGATAATCTCCAAGTCCATCCATATTACTGCAAATGGCATTATTTCTTTCTTTTTATGGCTTAGTAATATTCCATTATATATATATGTGCCACATCATCTTTATCTATTCCTCTCTCAGTGGACATTTAGGTTTCTTCCATGTCTTGGCTATTGTAAGTAGTGCTGCAATGAACATTGGGATGCATGTATCTTTTTGAATTAAAATTTTGTCTAGATACATGCCCAGGAGTGGGATTGCTGGATCATATGGTAGTTCTATTTGAAGTTTTTTAAGGAAATTCCACACTGTTCTCCATAGTGGTTGACCAATTTACATTCTCACAAACAGTGTAAGAGAGCTCCCTTTTCTCCACACCCTCTCCAGCATTTATTATTTGTAGACTTTCTGATGATGGGCATTGTGACTGATATGAGGTGATGCCTCACTGTAGTTTTGATTTGCATTTCTTTGATAATTAGTGATACTGAGGATCTTTTCATGTGTCTCTTAGCCATCTGTCTGTCTTCTTTGGGGAAATGTCTGTTTGGATCTTCTGCTCACTTTTTATTTTATTTTTTCAATTTATTTATTTTACTTTACAATATTGTATTGGTTTTGCCATACATTGATTTGAATCTGCTATGGGTGTACATGTGTTTCCCATCCAGAACCCCGCTCCCACCTCCTTCCCCATCCCATCCCTCTGGGTCACCCCAGTGCACCAGCTCTGAGCACCCTATATCATGCATTGAACCTGGACTGGTGATTCATTTCACATACGATAATATACATGTTTCAATGCCATTCTCCCATATTATCCCGCCCTCGCCCTCTCCCACAGAGTCCAAAAGACTGTTCAATACATCTGTGTCTCTTTTGCCGTCTCGCATACAGGGTTATCGTTACCATCTTTCTAAATTCCATATATATGCATTAGTATACTGTATTGGTGGCTTACTTCACTCTGTTATAATAGGCTCCAGTTTCATCCACCTCATTAGAACTGATTCAAATTTCTATAATGGCTGAGTAATATTCCATTGTGTATATGTACCACAGCTTTCTTTTCCATTCATCTGCTGATATACATCTAGGTTGCTTCCATGTCCTGGCTTCATTTTTTATTTTTATTTTTTGACAAAGAGCGGCATGAGTTGTTTGTAGATTTTGGAGATTAATCCCTTTTTGGTCACTTTGGTTGCAAATATTTTCTCCTATTCTGTGGGTAGTCTTTTCATTTTGTTCATCATTCCCTTTATACTTTAAAATAACTATCATTAATATAATCAAGAAATTAAACAACATATATACACACACACATATATTGTTGTTGTTGTTCAGTTGCTCAGTTGTGTCTGACTCTTTGCCATAAACTGCAGCATGCCAAGCTTTCCTGTCCTTAACCATCTTGTGGAGCTTTCTCAAACTTATGTCCAGCAGTGCCATCCATCCATCTCATCCTCTGTCGTGCCCTTCTCCTTTGGTCCTCGATATTTCCCCAGCGTCAGGGTCTTTTCCAGTGAGTCAGCTTTTCACATCTGGTGGCTAAAGTATTGGCACTTTAGCTTCACCATCAGTCTTTCCAACGAATATTAGTCAATCCTTTAGAATTGACTGGTTTTATATCTTTGTTGTCCAAGGGACTCACAAGCCTTCTCCAACACCACAGGTTGAAAGCATCAATTCTTCAGCCGTCAGCCTTCTTTATGTTCCAGCTCTCACATCCATACATGACTATTGGAAAAACCGTAGCTTTGACTATATGGACCTTTGTCAGCAAAGTGATGTCTCTGCTTTTGAATATGCTGTCTAGGTTTGTCATAGCTTTTCTTCCAAGGAGCAAGCATTTTTTAATTTCATGGCTGCAGTCACTGTCCACAGTGATTTTGGAGCCCAAGAAAATAAAAGCTGTCACTGTTTCCACTTTTTCCCCATCTATTTGCCAAGAGGTAATGGGACCAGATGCGGATCTTTGTTTTTTGAATGTTGAGTTTTAAGTCAGCTTTTTCACTCTCCTCTTTCACCTTCTTGAAGAGGCTCTTTAGTTCCTCTTCACTTTCTGCCATTAAAGTGATATCATCTGCATATCTGAGATTGTTATTATTTCTCCCAGAAACCTTGATTCCAGCTTGTGATTCATCCATCCTGGCATTTCATATGATGTACTCTGCATATAAGTTAAACAAGCGGGGTGACAATATATAGCCTTGGCATACTCCTTTCCCAATTTGGAACCAGTCCATTGTTCCATGTCTGGTTCTAACTGTTGCTTCTTGCCCTGCATACAGGTTTCTCAGGAGATAGATAAGGTGGTCTGGTATTCCCATCTCTTTCAGAATTTTCCACAGTTTGTTGTGATCCACACAGTCAAAGGTTTTGGCCTAGTCAATGAAGCAGAAGTAGATGTTTTTCTGGAATTTCCTCGCTTTTCCTATGATCCAGTGCATGTTGGCAATTTGATCTCTGGTTCCTCTGCCTTTTCTAAATCCAACTTGAACATCTGGAAGTTCTCGGTTCACATACTGCTGAAGCCTGGCTTGAAGGATTTTGAGTGTAATCTTGCTAACATGTGAAATGAGTGCAACTGTATTTGAATACAATTGTATTGGTAATTTGAATATTCTTTGGCATTGCCTTTCTTTGGGATTGGAATGAAAACTGACCTTTTCCAGTCCTGCGGCCACTGCTGAGTTTTCCAAATTTACTGGCATATGAGTGCAGCACGTTCACAGCATCATCTTTTAGGACTGGAAATAGCTCAGCTGGAATTCCATCACCTCCACTAGTTTTGTTTGTAGTAATGCTTCCTAAGGCCCACTTAACTTCCCACTCCAGGATGTCTGGCTGTAGGTAAGTGACTCTATAAAACAGTAATAATAAGGTCTATGAGATTTTAAATTATGTGGAATTAAAATGGCACAAAAGTAGAGAAGTAAGTAGAGTTAAAATATTCTCATATCTTTGCATGGTCCCAGGACATGTAAAAAGTTCAAATGTATATCAGACTTTAACAAATCAAAGAAAAATGTTGTGATATCTAAGGTAACCACCAAAAGAGTAATTTAAGGATATCAGATAACAAGCTAATAAAGGAGGAGAAGTAAAATTATTAATCTAGGAAAGGAGAGAAAAAAATAGAATAGTTGGTACAAATAGAAAGCAAATAGTAAGATGGTAGCATTAGACCCAAGTATATCAACATACTTTAGGCCCAAGTACATCAGTTTATTTCAGTAACTGAAAACAGCTAAACTGCCCAATTAAAAGGCAGTGTCAAGGGGAGGGAGGTGGGAGGAGGGTTCAGGACTGGGAACACATGTAGACCCGTGGCGGATTCATGTTGATGTATGGCAAAACCAATACAGTATTGTAAAGTAAAACAAAGTAAAAAGAAAAAAAAGGCAGTGTCAAACAAAATAAAAAACAAAACTCAAGTACAATGAAATTTCTATTTTTGCAGATCAGAAGTGGTATAATATTGACCATTTGAAATTTTTCAACCAGAAATATATGCTGCTCAAAGAGATACTTAAAGGAATAAAAAAGGTTTAGTGTGAAAGAAAAATGATAAATCTCACATATGTAACCAAAACAAATCAGATCCAAGATTATTCGACAAATTAGACCCTAAGTTAATAAATTAGGCATAAAAAGGGTAGCTTATGAGTCCACCAAAATGAGAGAACACTTCTAAAACTTAATTTAGCCTCAAAATGATAAAATATAAAAATAAAAGTAGAAAAATTTGTAATCATACTGAGTTTAATTTTTTAATTTTTTTAATTTTTGAGTTTAATTTTGTTTGGTAACTGATAGAACAAACAAACAAAAAAAGTAAAGAAAGAAAGAATTTTATCAACAAAATGTCTACCTAATTGTCAACTATAGAGTACGGCACTTAATGCCTATAGAACACATATTTTCAAGTACATGTGGAACATTTACCAAAATAGGCCATATGTTGTGCCATACACAAATCTCAGCAAACTCCAAACGGTGGAATTATGCAGAATAGATCATTTTACCATAGTTGGAATTAAGCCAGAAATCAATAGCTAAAGATAACTGTAAAGACCCCATGTGTTTGGAAATTAAGAAATAAACTAGTAAACATCCTATAGGTTAAAGACAATATCACAATAAAATTTTAATGTACCTTGAGCTACTTAAAGATGATATTTAGATAGATGTGTAACAAAACAAGTATAGCAAAATGGTACTGACGGAATACTCACTGGAAATTTTTCTTGTATTCAGCTTAAGTTTCCTTTCTGTCCAAAAATCTAAATCTAAAATGTTCTTGATTTTATAATCTAACACATTTGCTGTCCCTCTCAATTCCATGTCACCTACAAATTGGTTAGGCCTAATAATAACATGTATGTAGCTTCCCTTATCAGAGAAGGCAATGGCACCCCACTCCAGTACTCTTGCCTGGAGAATCCCATGGATGGAGGAGCCTGGTGGGCTGCAGTCCATGGGGTCGCTGGGAGTTGGACACGACTGAGTGACTTCACTTTCACTTTTCACTTTCATGCATTGGAGAAAGAAATGGCAACTCACTCCAGTGTTCTTGCCTGAAGAATTCCAGGGACAGGGGAGCCTGTTGGGCCGCCATCTATGGGGTTGAACAGAGTCGGACCCGACTGAAGCGACTTGGCGGCAGCAGTAGCTTCCCTTATGCTCAGCACTGTTCTGGGAGCTTTACTTGTATTATTTCATGCTCATAATAATACCCTGAATTAGGTACTAATTGTACCCATTATACAAAACAAAACAAACAAACAAACAAACAAACAAACAAAAAACAACTGAAGCTTGGAGAGATTAAAGTAGCCAACCCTGGGCCACACAGTTCCTAACTGATAGGCCAAATCTGAACCCAAAGTCTGCATGCTTAGTCATTACCCTATGGTTTGCCCCTTTAAATCTCAGGGCAATTTAAAACAGACAAGATTAGAATGCTGAACAATTTAAAGACTGCCTTCTAAGTTAAGCCCACTTCAGTTCCGTTCAGTTCAGTCACTCAGTCAAGTCTGACTCTTTACAACCCCATGAACCACAGCACGCCAAGCCTCCCTGTCTATCACCAACTCCCTGATTACACCCAAACCCATGTCCATTGAGTTGGTGATACCATCCAACCATCTCATCCTCTTTTATCCCCTTCTCCTCCTTCCCTTAGTCTTTCCCAGCATCAGGGTCTTTTCAAATGAATCAGCTCTTCACATCACGTGGCCAAAGTATTGGAGTTTCAGCTTCAACATCAGTCCTTCCAATGAACACCCAGAACTGATCTCCTTTAGGATAGACTGGTTGGATCTCCTTGCAGTCCTAGGGACTCTCGAGAGTCTTCTCCAACATCATAGTTCAAAAGCATCAATTCTTCTGCGCTCAGCTTTCTTCACAGTCCAACTCTCACATCCATACATGAACACTGGAAAAATCATAGCCTTGACTAGGTGGACCTTCGTTGGCAAAGTAATGTCTCTGGTTTTTAATATGCTATCTAGGTTGGTCATAACTTTTCTTCCAAGGAGTAAGTGTCTTTTAATTTCATGGCTGCAGTCACCATCTGCAGTGATTTTGGAGCCCAGAAAAATAAAGTCTGACACTGTTTCCACTGTTTCCTCCTCTATTTCCCAGGAAGTGATGGGACTGGATGCCATGATCTTAGTTTTCTGAATGTTGAGCTTTAAGCCAACTTTTTCATTCTCCTCTTTCACTTTCATCAAGAGGCTCTTTAGTTCTTCTTCACTTTCTGCCATAAGGGTGGTGTCATCTGCATATCTGAGGTTATTGATATTTCTCNGTTCCCTTGGTTTCTCTAATTTTCTTGAAGAGATCTCTAGTCTTCCCCATTCTATACTTTTCCTCTATTTCTTTGCACTGATCACTAAGGAAGGCTTTCTTATCTCTCCTTGCTATTCTTTGGAACTCTGCATTTAAATGGGTATATTTTTCCTTTTCTTCTTTGCCTTGCACTTCTCTTCTTTTCACAGGTATTTGTAAGGCCTCCTCAGACAACCATTTTGCCTTTTTGCATATCTTTTTCTTGGAGATGGTCTTGATCACTGCCTCTTGTACAATGTCATGAACCTCCATCCATAGTTCTTAAGGCACTCTGCCTCTCAGATCTAATCTGTTACTTCCACTGTATAATTGTAAGGGATTTGATTTAGGTCATACCTGAATAGTCTAGTGGTTTTCCCTACTTTCTTCAATTTAAGTCTGAATTTGGCAATAAGGAGTTCATGATCTGAGCCACAGTCAGCTCCTGGTCTTGTATTTGCTGACCGTATAANCTCTCAGATCTAATCTGTTACTTCCACTGTATAATTGTAAGGGATTTGATTTAGGTCATACCTGAATAGTCTAGTGGTTTTCCCTACTTTCTTCAATTTAAGTCTGAATTTGGCAATAAGGAGTTCATGATCTGAGCCACAGTCAGCTCCTGGTCTTGTATTTGCTGACCGTATAAAGCTTCTCCATCTTTAGCTGTAACCAAAGGGCTGTACATCCAGGGCTATTGCTTGCAAATTAATCCTGGCCCATAAGAATTTCATATTTCCCTGGATTATGTGGAATAAGTCTCATGAATTCTCTAGAAGCTGCCTGTAAAGGATTGTTCTAACTTGATCAATCTGCGTGCTGAGTGTTGTCATGCTAGGAACGTAAAATCGCTGAGCCACATCACATGGAGGCTAACAATGAGCTAGCCCAGAGGAATCTATGACACAGAGCCAAGAAATGGGTCCTCATGGCAGGTTTGTTGAGGACTGAATCATACTGACCCAAAGCTCTACATATTCCTACACTCTAGTAATAACATTCCTCTTTGGCTTTAGACAGTTTGAATTGGATCTTCTGTCACAATATCATTTTGCTGAAAAACTGATTGAACTAGTACACAGTACTGTTGCAAACACTGTAAAATGTAAAAACTTAGGTAATGCGTAGAATGGGTATTTCAAGAGTATAAGCAGAATTATGAAAGCCTGAAACATTATTCTTGATCTACCCTAAAAAGTAACCCCCACTTCCTACTTTCCCTCTTCAATCAGGATATTTAAAGCGTGATTCCTGTGAAGAAATTGTGCAAACTGATATATGAATACCTAGCTCATTAAAAGTTATTTGGCTGGATTTTTCTTGTACTCCGTTTGGAACTGAGTGCAGTATAGCACCAACTGATCAACAAGTCTCTAACGCTAAATCCTGTCACCCTTTAACTCCTCCTTCCTCCCATCACCAGCTCTATCAAATGCTTCTTTAATGTCTATTTAGTCCATTCCTCTCTGCCACCTCCGTTGCCACTATTTTAAACAGAGTCTTCATTATTTGTTACATGAATGGTTGAAATTAGACATGCACATTGTGGTGTACATGTCTGAGGAAGGGGACACAAGAAGAGTTTTAAATTTTGCTGAAATATTGATTATATATTTGCTGCATGGCCCCAAACTTAGTGTCCCCAAACAACAATAAAGATGTATTGTTTCACACAGTTTCTGTGACACAGGGTTTGAGAGTGGCTTAGCTAGATGGTTCTGATTCTGGGAAAGAGATTACAGTCATAATGTTGTTCGGGGCTGCAGTCATCTGAAGGCTTGACTAGGGCTCATGCTCTGCTTCCAGGTTGGCTCCCTCACATGTCTGGCAAGTTAGTGCTCGTTGTGGGTAGGGAGCATCTTCCATGCTGCACAGGCCTCTCCATAGGGACGCTGAGTGTCTTCATTGATATAGCAGCAAGCTCTCTCTAGAGCGCATGATCAAGAGTGAGCAAGAAAGAAGCTGCAACGTCTTTTATGTCTAAGCCTCAGAAGGCACTCTTCATTATCTCTGCGTGTTCTTTTGGTTACATTGGATCAGCCCTGTCCAGTGTGGGAAGGGGTATGAGTGCATATAAAAACAGGGGGGCTCATGGGTGGTGTCTTCCTGTGGCTACGCTACTACTGAAAACTTCCGTCTGGAATGTTCAGTTTTGAACAGGAAGTACTTATCAAGCGGTATTGAGGTGGGAATGAGCAGTAGAGGGCTGGACTTCTGGATTGTGAGTCAGGAGAGGGATGTGTACAGTGAGTCATCAGCAAGATGGTGACGGCAGAAGGCAAGGGAGTGAATAAGATCCCCCAGAGAGAGTGAGAAGAGCAGGAAGGACAGGAACACCGAACCCTGCGGATGGACAGAGAAGGGAGAGGCTGCACCGAAGACAGAAAAAATCAACTAGAAAGGTGGGAGAAAAGCCAAGAAAGACCAATGCCATCAAAGCCAAGGAACTTTCAAGAAAGTATAATTTCTAACTTCTTACTGAACTCCAGAATTCTATGATCCCAGTTGACAGTTATGATATCAGGTTTTGCTAAGAGACTGATAAGGAAGGGAAAATTTCAAAGGTTTTTGGAAGCCGATGCCTTACAGTTTCATTTAATGTCTAATTGTCTTTGCCAGCACAAAACAAAGAATAATTTTGTTTCATCTTTGGTGGAGTTGGTTGAATATTTTGTTTCATCTTTGGTGGAGTTGGTTGAATATTTTCTTTCTGTACACATTCTGTCCATATATTTTCTCAAATTCTTTCCTGGTTATTAAAAGAATACTCATCATTATCTGAAACACCAGACTTGGTTATTAACCACTCCTAGTCTCCTGTCTCTCAAGGCAGCAATCATTTAGTTATGTTCTCTGTGATTTTTAAGGTTTCTAAAATCTCCAGACCACGTCTCTGGTCTGTGACATCATGGGATATCAAAGTTTGTAAGAAATCTGTCAGACTCACAGTTTGGGGTTGGTTGGTTGGTTCTCTGGTTATCAATTTGTTCAGTTGCTCAGTCATGTCCAACTCTTTGCAACCCCATGGACTGCATGCAGCATGCCAGGCTTCCCTGTCCTTCACTATATCCCAGAGTTTGCTCAAACTCATGTCCATTGCGTTGATGATGGCATCCAATCATCTCATCCTTTGTTGCCCCCTTCTCCTTCTGACTTCAGTCTTCCCCAGCATCAGGGGCTTTTCCAATGAGTCAGTTCTTTGTAGCTTCAGCATCAGTCCTTCCAAAGAATATTCAGGGTTGATTTCCTTTAGGATTGACTGGGTTTATCTCCTTGCTGCCCAAGGGACTCTCAAGAGTCTTCTCCAGCAACAAAGTTTAAAAGCATCAATCCTTCAGCACTCAGCCTTCTTTATGGTCCAACTCTCACATCCGTACCTGACTATGAAAAAAATCATATGTTTGACTATATGGACCTTTGTCAGCAAAGTGATGTCTCTGCTTTTGAATATGCTGTCTAGGTTTGTCATAGCTTTTCTTCCAAGGAGCAAGAGTCTTTTAATTTCATGGTTGCAATCACCATCTGCAGTGATTTTGGAGATCCTCAAAATAAAATCTTTCACTGTTTCCATTGTTTCCCCATCTATCTTCCATGAAGTGATGGGACTGGATGCTATGGTCTTAGTTTTCTGAATGGTGAGTTTTAAGACAACGTTTTCACTCTCCTCTTTCACTTGATGAAAGGCTCTTTAGTTCTTCTTCACTTTCTGCCATAAGGGTGGTTTCATCTGCATATCTGAGGTTACTGATATTTCTCACAGCAATCTCAGTTCCAGCTTGAGCTTCATCCAGCCTGGCATTTTGCATGATGTACTCTGCATATAAGTTAAATAAGCAGGGTGACAGTATATACCCCTTTCCCAATTTTAAACCAGTTCATCGTTTCATGTCCAGTTCTAACTGTTGCTGGAAAAAAAAAAACTTTACGAAACATATCTTTAATAGAAATATGAACTAGTCATGAATATACTAGATATTTTGGGGTGTTTTTTTTGCCTTTGAAAGTCTTCAGATTGAATGTGTGTGGTTTAGAGATTTGTTGTATTTTATTTAAGACTATTTTAGTCAATCTATGATCTATTTATCCTGCACTTGACTGAATATATTGCTCTGACCCATTTCATAGATAGTTGTTTGCTATTTACTTTCCAGAGAGAAAAGTGCTTGGTCAGCCAAGGAAAATACTACCAATGTCACAAGAGATTCTTGTGTGATAGCTTAGCAAACCAAATTGCACTTTGACCCTCTTCTCTATGCTCTGAAGAGTCTGAGTTCAAGAGGAAAATAAAATTTATGTTAATGTAGAAATAAAAATTATTTCCATGAAAATGAAAACTACCAATAAATTAAAACTTTCACTCCTAAATACCTTATAACAGTAACTGACAGAACTTCCCCTAATTTTTTCTTTTCTCTCTGTATCTTTTCATTCATTTCTGGAGTATGGCCTCTTCTGGCATGGAAAGCAAGAAACTTTAACAGCTACACAATAAAGCATTTCACAATAATGTACAAAGATAGTCCAGGCCAAAAATGCTACTGTCCAGTGTGAATTTAGCTATAACTTAGCTATAGCTGGAGTAACTCAGCTATAGCTGGAATGCTGTTGGGTTGACCTTGGCCACTATTTATGAGTTGAATTGTGTTCCCCCCCAAATTTATATATTGATACCTAGCTTCCAGTGTCTCAGAATTACTATGTTTGGAGATAGGGTCTTTAAAGAGGTAAAATGAGAGCTGAAATGAAGTCACTAAGATAGATCCTACTCCCATATGACCTGTATGTTCTTATATGGTATATGTCTTTATAATATAATATGTCCTTAAAAGAAGAGGAGACTAGGACATAAACACACTCAGAGGGAAGACCACGTGAAGACACAGAAAGAAAGTAGTCTTCTACAAGCCAAGAGAGAGACATCAGAAGAAAGTAACTTATCGACAACTTGATCACAGACCTCCAGCCTCCAGAACTGAAAAAAATGATTTCTGTTGTTTGAACCACCCAGTGTGTGGTGCATTGTATGGGGCCCTAGCAGAATGACACAGCCAGTGTCAGACATAAGTAGTTCTGCAGGACTTCCCTCACGGTCCAGTGAATTCAGAACCCACCTGCAGGGGACACAGGTTCAGTCTGTGATCTGGGAAATGTCCATGTGCGGTGGGACAACTAAGCCCATGTGCCGCAGCTGTGGACCCTGCACTCTAGCACCCATGGGCCCACAACTAATAAGCCTGTGTGTAGCAACTACTGAAGCCCCTGCTCCCTAGAAGCTGTGCTCGGAAACAAGAGAAGCCACCACAATGCGAAACCTGTGCACCCCAACTAGAGAGTAGCCCCTACTTGCTGCACCTAGCGAAAGCCTGTACACAGCTCCAAAGACCCACCAGAGCCAAAAATAAATGAGTAAATAATTTTAAATAAACAAATAAATAGTTCTGGGGGATTGCGTCTCTGAATTCCAGAAACACAAGGTACGTTAGGCATGTTGCTTCTCTCCTCTTTCCCCCCATCAGTCAACCAATCAGCTCTATTCTTGACTCTCACATCAATTCACTCTTAAATTTGTTTTTTTAATTCATCCATTACATGTTACAATCTAAGCTAGCCCCAACAATAAGTAGCTAGAGAGCTATGTCTCGCTCAGCATGTGCACACACGTGCACACACACATACGAACATTTTCTTGTGTTAATAACTAATAAATATTCTAGTAAGTGTTCTAATGGCCAACAAGAGGCAAATTCTTAGCAAGCCAAGGTACTCTTGTAAATTAGCTACATGGGAGAAATTCAGAGTTCATTTATGTTATTCCCCTTCAGTCATATATTAAGACACAGGATTTAATATGAATCTGTTGGGTGTAGTGAAAAGCCTCTACTAGACATTTTTTTTGGCCCCTTAATTTAACTCAGAATATATATTTGGGATCATGCCCACAAACATGAATTAAACACAGGAAATGGAGACTGTTAACATATGAACTAAAATAAGTGCTATAAAACAATCTTAACCTGAATTAAATCATCCCACTTATTGCAGAATGTTTATGGAATTTTTGCTCTTTAGGGCAACGATGTTCTCCTTGGATCTCCCAGCTTCTCTGGAAGGGAGAAGGCAGAAAAAACAAGGAGACAAGCTTCACTTTATAAACAGGAAGACAGAGGTTCAAACACTGGCCTTGCTCCCGCCGTTTAATGCAGCAGTCTTGTCTGGGCATTCCTGTATTGAAGAAAATTTTAAGTTTGAGTTTTAATTTTAAGTTTTTATTCATTTCTTTCTAAGTGATATATATTTGTTTCACTGTAATACATTATGTACATTATAAAGCATACACTAAGAATAGAGATTTTGTAAGGATGAGTTTAACATTCGTTTTCTTCTCACAGGTTAGCATGTGTTCTCTCTGCTTTGGAAACCACTGAATTATTGAGTCGGGTGTGGGAGTAAGGGGGCAGATCCTTAGGCTCCTTTCAGCATATTTATTTGATCACTCTGCCTCTCACCGTGGACTTCCCTGGTGGCTCAGATGGTAAAGCGTCTGTGGGCCTCTCACCAGTTTTCAAAAGTAAATAACTTTGTTTGTGCAAAGGAGCACATGCCAGGCACTGCTTATACTCAGGGTCACTGTGTCATCTCACTAGTATCTCCCTGAGGACAAGACATTAAACACAAACACAGGGACTTTCTTTCCTTTTGGCTTGGCAGTGGCTTTCCAAGGCTACCAGTGGTCAAACACTCTGGTTGAACTGGAATTACACTTTCCAGTATCGTTGCATGTTGCAGTTAAATATCACAGGAGAAGAAAATAATCAAGTGATGGGGATAAGTTCAGCATGAAACATTTTGGTTTCTGTAGCTCCTTATTGTTCAATTTCTAAGTCATTTCTGACTCTTTGAGATCCCATAGCCTGCAGCATGCCAGGCTTCTCTCTCCTTCACTGTTTCCCAGACTATCTCCTTGTAAGTGAACATAAATGCGTGGGATAAACTAGGGCAGAGGTCTCCCCACAACAGATATTTGGGAGCAAGCATTCATTTTTAAGTTCAATAATTCTTTTTGTTTCACTTCAGTTTGTTTTTATTTGTATTAAATTTGAATTAAATTAAAATGGATTCTTCCTGTTTAAGACAGTAAATATAATATGACTCAATATTATAAAAAACATCTCTATCTATTCTGAGAGCAGCTTTACGTGAGAAATCAATGATTCTTTCTGCCTTTACTCTTCTGTACTGCTTATAATATCTTTTATAATATAAAAATATATTTTGTATAAAAATGATAAAGTAATTTTCCTTTAAAAAAGATATCCATATCTAAGTGAATGAATAAAAAAGTCTGAAAAATCAGTTATGCCTAAAATTGAAAAGAGACTTGGTAGACCAGAGCAGTGGAAGACATTGTTTGCTTTTTTCTTTTTGTACATGCTATCCCATGGAAATGAAAGTGTTGTCAGCTTTGAGCCCTCTACCAGGAGAGACAGATTCCACATTTCAGCATTCTCCTGCACTGTCTACACCATGATCACCAGTACCTTTATCTGCAAGATAATAGTCTAGACTTAGAAGATACACCCTCAGCCCTAAAACCTTTTTTTTTTTATATTCAGCAGAATGATTCAAGAAAGCCCTAAATCCTAGAAACCTTGAAGTTTAAAGCTGGCCGATATGTCAGAAATCATCTAAGAATGTAATCCCTATACTTTCCAGTTGAGAAGGCCACAGACCAGAGAGGTGCAGCATCTTGCTCAAGGTCACCACGATGCAGACAGACCCTGGATGGTAACCCTGCACTCTGACTTCAAGTTCAACAACAGCCACTCTGCTAACTCTAGGCTGGCATGTTTCTGGTTCTCTTTTCTTTTCATTTGTCCTGACTTATTACTTCCATTTATGGCTTTATTATTGCTGCAATATTGTTGTAAGTAGTCCCAAACCATCTGTCAGCGATAGGGGACTAAATATTTACACCAGTGACTATTTATACCAGGGCAGCTCTCCTAACCCCCAACACAAGTACTCTCTCCAAAGAGGCTGGCATGTCAGAAGCCTGGAGTTCACTGTTACTGCACCGTCACTGATAATATCTGCTGTGTCCATGAGGCCTTGAAGATTTCCAGCAGTGAGCAGCACACTGTACATATACACAGGCTTCTTTCATAGTTGGAAATTCCTTGAAAGTGATTTTTTAATGGTTTACAGGCAATTCATGTGTCTATTCAAAAATGTATTTAATAATCACAAATAAAATTACCAAAGGTGAGAGCAGAAACCCTTGTTAGAACAGACTCACAGACATAGAGAACAAATTTGTGGTTGCCAAGGAGGGTAGAGAGGTTGGAGGAGAGATGGATTGGAAATGTAGGATTAGTAGATGCAGACTAGCACGTATAGAATGGAGAAGCAAAAAGGTCCTACTGTATATCACAGAGGACTATATTCAATATCCTGTGATAAGCCACAGTGGAACAGATAATAAAAAAGAATATATATATAACTGAATCACTTTGCTGTACCATAGAAATTAACACAAAATTATAAATCAACTGTACTTCAATAAAATAAAACTTTTCAATGAAGTCCTTGTTAGAAACCATGACAATTAGGAGATTTGACAAATAATAAATAAGCATCTATTTGAGAGAAGGGAAATTCATATGACATAATTTTGTATTGACTTAAGAGCTCAGACGGAGAAGCCAATGGCATCCCACTTCAGTACTCTTGCCTGGAAAATCCCATGGGTGGAGGAGCCTGGTGGGCTGCAGTCCATGGGGTCTCTAAGAGTTGAACTGACTGAGCGACTTCACTTTGGCTTTTCACTTTCATGCACTGGAGAAGGAAATGGCAACCCACTCCAGTATTCTTGCCTGGAGAATCCCAGAGACAGTGGGCCCCCGGCTATGGCGTCGCACAAAGTCGGATACTACTGAAGCAACTTAGCAGCAGCAAGAACTCAGAGATAGAAGCTAAAAAGGAAACATTTGTAAAGATGGTTTGGTAAAACAATGGGGGTAGAGGTAGTAGACATTGCTTAGAAGATGAGAGCTATTCTCTTCTGGGAAATAGATTNGGCTATGGCGTCGCACAAAGTCGGATACTACTGAAGCAACTTAGCAGCAGCAAGAACTCAGAGATAGAAGCTAAAAAGGAAACATTTGTAAAGATGGTTTGGTAAAACAATGGGGGTAGAGGTAGTAGACATTGCTTAGAAGATGAGAGCTATTCTCTTCTGGGAAATAGATTTGATCTTTTTTTCTGACATCACTTTACTTTTCATGGAAATACACGGTGATATCAGAAGGAGAAGAAGGTGGAAAAACAAGGTCTTTGACTATGAATGAAATCAACAACTAAACTGTATAAAAATATTTATCTATATAACACTTAGTTGGTGGGAAAAAATGCATTGATTATATCTGACCCTGAAAACACAACTGATTAGCAATGACACTGAAAAGAACAGTAAGGTGAGTTTCCAGGTCTGGTAGGGTATTAATAATGACTTGCAAAAATTCAGTTATAATCCACTTAATTATCTCATGCTAGACGATTGCTCAAATTATTGCCAATAATCTTTTAACCGAAGAAAATACGAAGGAAAGAAGACCTATTACATTAACATTTTAATAAATTTATGTTTTTGTGCTCTAGTTCCACTCTTTGTTTGAAAAGCTATAACCAAAGTTATGGATTGTGTATTTTCTATAGACCATTGACATCCTGATAGGACATAGTGGTTATCCTTGAACAACCTGTCTTTAACTTAACTGATCTTAAATCAGAGCTGTCAGTCATTATTGGACTAGAACAAGGTGAAATTAATGCAGTGAACACATAGCCATTAAATTCAAGTCAAAGAGTATGAACTATTTTAAATAAGGCTTAAACATAATATAAACCCTTCCATGGTCAAACACAGAAACAGGATTCTTGATTATTCACTGTTTGGGGAGGAGGATAGTTTACATACCATAGGAATCAGATATAAAGAGCTGTCAAATTCCAAAGCAAAACTTTTAAACCTAAGAGTTGTATTAAGAAGTATCCTAGTACCGGTTTTTATTTTCTAGATTCACATAAAGTAGTGTTCATCATCTTGTTTGAAAAATAAAAACTTATTATGTAAATGTATATTGATTTCATCTCAATAACAAGATCAACAGTAAAAACAATAATTAGACACTCATCACACAAAATTAAAGGTTTTATGCTCTGTTTGTGTTTATAATAATAATAATAGAACTTCAAGGTGTGGCAATGAAGAATTAGCTTATTTTAGAACAATTGTGTGGGAGGCAACTAATAAAATTACATTGACATTATATATATTTGTCTTTCCACAAGAATCACAGCAATCAAGTCAAATTAAATTTAAAAGAATACACTAAAATACTCACTGCTCAAAGGTGATCAACAGTTCTTTCTTAAGCATCTAACTGTGATAATTAGGAAGATAATGCTTGATTTGCCCATAAAACTCATTATTTCTTTTTCTATTTCTGGGATTCATTTATCTCACTTACCTGTGACCTGTTTAGTATGGATCTGGGTCACTTTTAAATTAAAGAGTATACATCCTAGGGTAATAAAAACTCCACAAAAGGACTGTGGATATAAATAAAATGCAGGCATTTCTTAAATTGCAAATATCTAGCTATGAACACACATGCATGTGAATAGAGGCCTGGAGAATAAAAAGTATAACCAGTTTTGCCAACCCCAGTGCTTACCACATCCCTGGTGGCTTAGAGAGTAAAGAATAGGCCTGCAGTGAGGGAGCCCTGCATTCGATCCCTGGGTTGGGAAGATCCCCTGGAGCAGGAAATGGCAACCCACTCCAGTATTCTTTCCTGGAGAATTCCAAGGACAGAGGAGCCTGGCAGGCTACAGTCTATGGCGTCGTAGATTCGGACACAACTGAGTGACTCACACACACACACACACACACATACACACACACAATGCCTACAACATCAGGTAGGTAAAATATACATGAATAGAGCCACTCTTTATTTGTTTTGGCTATGCTAGGTCTTTGTTGCTGCATGCGGGCTTACTCTAGTTGCGGCAGGCGGGAGCTATTCTTCATTGTGGTACACAGACTTCTCATTGCAGTGACTTCTCTTGTTGTGGAGCACAGGCTCTAGGCACGTGGGCTCAGTAGTTACAATACCCAGACTCAGTCAGTGTAGCTCCTGGGCTCTGAAGCACAGGCTCAGAAGTTGTGGCAACAGCCTCAGTTGCTCCACAGCATATGGAATCTTTCCAGACCAGGGGTCAAACCTGTGTGCACTGGCAGCCAAACTCTTTACCACTGAGCCACCAAGGAAGACCTAGAGCCACTCTTTAAGTGGAAACAGCCTCCATCCAGGCCACTGAATTATTGCCACATAGGAAAAAGGGGCAGCAAATCCACTTCCGTATATAAAACCCCTGAATGTTTGAATATTGGACACACCAATTCAAAACTTTAAAAAAATACTTTGTAGGTCACACAAAAGATTTCTATAAGCCATTATGAAGCTTCTTCAATGTAAAACTCATGATGTTCAAGAGAAATAATTCTCCAGTCCACTGTTATTGAAAATGTGTAAATCTAGTCTGTGCTTCTAAACATGCTTTCAGGATGTGAAAGAGCTGCTCTGTGAGTGGTAAATAAGGGGATGATGGTAACAGAACATAACCGGCACACTGGTTTTTCAGTGTTTTCTGCCAGCATATTAATGTTTTGTATCACATAGTAATGGCAGCTGGCTGCAAAGTATATTAGCCTAGCTCAATGCAGTAAGTCACAGAGGAATAGGGTACTGCTTCATTCACCCTGTTTTGTCACAGAAGTGATTATTTACAGTTTTCCCCAATCTTTTTTGTATTTTGGCCTTGCACCGTTCTCTGCAGACTCAATACTTCCTTGAACATCCCTTTTATCAAGCCACCTTCGTTTTTAAATTCTCGTACCTGACCTGCCTTTTGAGAAATCTGTATGCAGGTCAGGAAGCAGCAGTTAGAACTGGACATGGAACAACAGACTGGTTTCAAATAGGAAAAGGAGTACGTCAAGACTGTATACCGTCACCCTGCTTATTTAACTTATATGCAGAGTACATCACGAGAAATGCTGGACTGGAAGAAACACAAGCTGGAATCAAGACTGCCGGGAGAAATATCGATAACCTCAGATTTGCAGGTGATACCACCCTTATGGCAGAAAGTGAAGAGGAACCAAAAAGCCTCTTGATGAAAATGAAAGTGGAGAGTGAAAAAGTTGGCTTAAAGCTCAACATTCAGAAAACGAAGATCATGGCATCTGGTCCTATCACTTCATGGCAAATAGATGGGGAAACAGTGGAAACAGTGGCTGACTTTATTTTTTTGGGCTACAAAACCACTGCAGATGGTGACTGCAGCCATGAAATTAAAAGATGCTTATTCCTTGGAAGAAAAGTTATGAGCAACCTAGATAGCATATTCAAAAGCAGAGCCATTTTTTTTGCCGACTAAGGTCTGTCTAGTCAAGGCTATGGTTTTTCCAGTGGTCATGTATGGATGTGAGAGTTGGACTGTGAAGAAAGCTGAGTGCCGAAGAATTGATGCTTTTGAACTGTGGTGTTGGAGAAGACTCTTGAGAGTCCCTTGGACTGCAAGGAGATCCAACCAGTCCATTCAGAAGGAGATCAGCCCTGGGATTTCTTTGGAAGGAATGATGCTGAAGCTGAAACTCCAGTACTTTGGCCACCTCATGCGAAGCGTTGACTCATTGGAAAAAACTCTGATGCTGGGAGGGATTAGGGGCAGGAGGAGAAGGGAGTGACAGAGGATGAGATGGCTGGATGGCATCACTCACTCGATGGATGTGAGTCTGAGTGATCTCTGGGAGTTGGTCATGGACAGGGAGGCCTGGCATGCTGCAATTCATGGGGTTGCAGAGTTGGACACAACTGAGCAACTGAACTGAACTGATATGCTATTGTTACTGTTTAGTTGCTAAGTTGTGTCTGACTCTTTGCAACCCCTTGGGCTGTAGACCACCAGGCTCCTCTGCCCATGGGATTTCCCAGGCAAGAATACTGAAATGAGTTGCCATTTTCTGCTCCAGTAGATCTTCCAAGCCCAGGGATTGAACCTGTGTCTCCTGCAGTGGCAGGAACGTTCTTTATCACTGAGCTAGTATATTTATTAAGAAACTGGTATGACTTTGATTTATAAAATACTAGAATCTAATTGAAATTACTGTTGTATTGGTACTTTGTTTACAATTTTGCCTCAGTGTTAATTGGTCTGCCTCAATCTTATTTTTCCCAAAAGTGGTTCTGTTTTTGGTACAAGCTTTTGCAGAACACAAGTTCTTCTCTAGGAATATGTACATCACATTATAGCAAAAATATGACCCGTTGTTGAGATATGGATGTGAGATTTCAAGTTAGATCTGTTCACTAATTAGTATCATTAAACTAACCTTTCAATATTAGTGATTCTCTTTCAACTAAACCCTTTGTTCTTACTCAGTTTACACTGCTGTAATAAAAATACTATGGACTGAGTGGCTTAAAGAACAAACATTTATTTCTCATGTTCTAGAGTCTCGGAAGTTCGAGATCAAGCTACCAGCAGATCTGATATCCAGTGAGAGCCTGAATCTTGGTTTGAAGATAGCTGCACTCTTACTGTACCCTCACACAGCAAGGAAAGACAGATTGACAAACATCTGGTCTCCTTCCCCTTACAAGTTCCATCATGGGAACTCCACTCCCATGACCTTAACCAAACCTAATCACCTCCCAGAGGCTCCATCTTCAAATGCCATCACATTGCGAATTAGAGTTTCAACACATGAATTCTGAAGAGACATAAATGTTGCCTACTCAACAGCTACAAATTGATTAGAAATGGTACCTGGCAGCCTGCGAGACTCTGGGGGCATGGTGGTGAACAAGACAGATCTGGCCCTTCCTCTCATAGAGCTAAGCTCCTTATAAGGTAGATGTAGTAATCTCTGCCATAAGTGGTTACCTAGCCAACTAAAAGGTGGTCTCAGCCAAGGGAGCAGGCTGCTCCCCAGAGGCCATGAGAGTGAAGAGAACCTCCCATCACTGTGGTCCCTCTCACTGCCCTTGGGAAGGGCAAAGGGATTCTCCCACACCACACACCTGCCACCCTTGCCCCATCACCACCACTGAAAGAGCCAGCAGTTCCCAGGGACTCTGCTGCTGACTGACTCTCACCTCAACAGCTCTCAGATGTGTGACCCTTGCTCTCTGACCTCAGAACTGGTTGTTGGGATATGGTGTTTGTGGAACTTGAGCATAGGTTTTTCCTGTACCTTTTTAAAAATTAATTTNCACCACCACTGAAAGAGCCAGCAGTTCCCAGGGACTCTGCTGCTGACTGACTCTCACCTCAACAGCTCTCAGATGTGTGACCCTTGCTCTCTGACCTCAGAACTGGTTGTTGGGATATGGTGTTTGTGGAACTTGAGCATAGGTTTTTCCTGTACCTTTTTAAAAATTAATTTTTATTCGAGTATAGTTGCTTTGGGTTTTCCTGGTGTTTCAGTGGTAAAGAATCCACCTGTCAATGCAGGGTTCGATTCCAGAGTCAGGAAGATCCCTGGAGAAGGAAATGGGAAACCACTCTACTATTCTTGCCTGGAAAATACCATGTACAGAGGAGCCTGGCGGGTCATAGTCTATAGGGTCCCAAAAGAATCAGACACGACTTAGTCACTAAATAACAAATAGTTGCTTTATAATGTTATATGGGTTTCTATTGTACAGCAAAATTAATCAGTCATACATATACACATATCTCCTCCTTTCTGGACTTCCTTCCCATTCAGCTTTAAGTAGAATTTCCCCGTATTGTTTTAGCTTAAATTGTTTCCTGCTCACAGTTTTCAGCTTTGTGGGGTCGCACAGAGTTGGACACGACTGACATGACTTAGCAGCAGTAGCAGAGGCAAGTATCCTCCTCCATCCCAGCCCTGCAGAAATAATGTCAAGGCTAACACCAGCTCCCTGCCAAAGGGATGTTTGGACACTGGGCTACATGATTGCCACGTCTGGGGCTCCTACATAAGCATTCCTCCCATCCTCTACAATCCCTCCTTGCCAGGCCTAGAGCCATCGTCTCGGGGAAGCAAGGTGTCTATGTGCATAGCTAGTTCTTTCAACCACATTCAATTTATAATTTAAAAGAAACTATGCTTTGAAAGCTGTGGCTTGGAAGGGAGATGCGTTGGGGCTTTTGAGCAGTGGGATATCTCATGGAAAACCACAGAAGAGGAAGAAACGAACTTTACTTAGGAGACAGCAGAGAGTGCAGAGGAAGAAGAAATGTTGATGATTAAAGAGGGGGATAGAGGGCGGGGTTTAGCTGGAGTGTGAGGGCGTTTGTTAGGGACTTTAATAGTAGAATAAAGAACGTGGATCTGTTATTGTAAGCAATAGGAAATGATCAGAAAAATAACACGATGGTTTCTGAACTTGAGGGCTGTTGCATTCCAGTTGGTTTTAGAATAGGATGGACAAAAGAGAGGTGAGAATTTGAATAACCATCTAAAAGGTTGTTAATATCTATCTATCTGTTTATCTGGCAAAGAAAATCCTAACAGCCAGGAAAGTTTAGTAATAAAGGGAGGTACAAACTCAAGGGACATTGTGAGAGATTTTAGGAAGCCATTAGGAAGAGCTTGGTTCATCTAGATCATCGGTCTTCAAAATGGAGACTTCAGTAAAATGAACCTTCCAGCATTTCCACCATTTTTCAAGACCTTTAGAAAGAGAAGTCATGGGAACAAAAGAATTTCCATAATGAATGAGACTCTAGTCCTCACACTCAGTGTCCTATTGACCACAGTAACCTAGGCTGCCCTGAGAGTACCTGCTTCTCCTCTAGGAGTCCAGATGTGGGGTCAGAGGACCACCAAGTATCTATATGTACACACAAGGTCTCCAGCTATTGACGTTCTGAATATCAAATATATTAGAATGTGGTTCAGGAAGGGATGCTCAAGAAAGGATTCCCATACCAGTTACAAAACTCCACTGCAAATAACATGAGCCTCTTAGCACCACTCTCCCTATACCATGCAACATCCACCAGTGAAGGAAATAGACTTGATGCTACACGTTTCTGCTTTGAGCATGTAAGAGAGTTGGCCTGCTCTAAAATCACCACAAATTCACATTCTTCACTTTCAACACCTCATCTAAAATTCAATTAAGTGAGGAAACTTTCTAAGGTTATTGCTAAACTTGGTATTTTTCCTGCCCCAGGAGCCCCAAGTATATAACCCACATCAAGAACATATTCACACACTTAAAAATTTTTAGTATCAATAAGTTAGGCTATGAAGAAAAAAAACCACTTTAACATAAAGGACCCCTATAAATAGCTAATTTTTTCGGTACCTCCCAAGATTCAGTGAGCATTCATCTTTTCAAGAATATATTAATACCTATTGCACTGTTTGTGACACAATGTCTTATTTAGGCACTTTCTGTTGCTAATTTTGTAATTATATTCTTTGATTACTTTATAAGTGCTTCTGTCTGACTATATTATAAATTCTATGGGGATGCAAACCTACTGTATTAATATTTTTGGTATCATCCGTAGTTCCCACTGCTATTTCTTGGAACAGAATGAGCATTCAATAAATGCCCTTCCCATCAGATCAAGTTGTTAAGTCAGAAGAAAAGTCAATGGTTTATAGTTAGGTCTAAATCTTTTGTGACTGGAGAAAAAAGGAAATGGGCAAGTATTTCAGCTTTAAAATGGCATGGGAAATTTGTTTTTTCTCTGTAGCAATCCGAGTAGATGATATTGGATTTGCCATGTAGCAAGGATCATGGAAGTGCAATACAAAACTCAGATGACAGTATGAAATGTATTTTGTGTGTATTCACAAAACTCCACAGAATCAATCACCCTCCCTTTGACCGAGTTAATATGAACTCCAGTGGCAGTAACCCACGGACCTCTAATAGAATTCACTGATGGGAAATAGTAACAGTTCCCATGGAGGCATTACCTTCACTGCTGACTGTGATCTATGGATGACAGCCTCCCAGAAAACACATTGACACAATAGGCTGTAATGGCTCAGATGGGGCCTTTATGTGATATCGGGCCAGTGATCCGCAGACAATGTCTCTCCGGGAGGTTTCTCAATTGCCTTCTCCAAAGCTTTCCCTCATGCTTTCAGGGCCTGTCCAGGTTCTTTCCGGAGCTCAGGGATGCCTGCCTGTGCTCTAAGGCTATTGAAGCTTGCCTCAAGGCATCTCCATTACACTAATGAGCCACAGCAAAGCCAATGAGAAAATGAAGAATAGCTACAGATGGAAGGTTTTCTCCAATTTGCAACGATGTAGGTGTAGACGTGCTTGCTTATCAAGTGTAATTAAGCTCCAGCAGTCAGATTTGGGCTTTATGTCTTCTCAAGCTCTGTTAACCAGTTTGAAAACTGCTTTCTCCATACTTAAAGAGCAGACAAACAGAAAGAGACCTTGTTACCAATAGGTCAATTGGTCAATACATCAACAAATGCTTGTTAAATGTTTGTGTGTGCTAGGTCACTCAGTCGTGTCTGACTCTTTGCAACCCAATAGTGTATATGAGCCAGGCTCATCTGTCCATTGAATTTGCCAAATAAGAGTACTGAAGTGGGCTGCCATTTCCTTCTCCAGAGGGTCTTTTGACCTGGGGATCAAACCTGAGTCTCCTGCACCTCCTGCATTAGTAGGCGGGTTCTTTACCACTGAACCACCTGGGAACCCCTTGGTAAATGTGCAGATCCATAATTGTGCAAGATATTGTTGTAGATGTAGGAAAATAATTGGCTTTTGCTCTCAAGGAGCTTCTGATTGAGTTAGAAGAGGTGAAACTGATTCATGTGACTTCATGTGTAACTATCGATGAATTGCTAGGTTGGTGTATTCTTTGATCTGGACTTTTTTGACAATTATGCACTCAAAGTTGCTTAATAAACACCTGTACTTCACTCATAATTGCTTTCATATAGTGACACAATAGGCATATGATGGCACTGAGCAATAACTCAGGTAATACAAAGAAAAGGAAAAGACTGGATGCTAAGAAGACCTGAACCGTACATTCTTAGAGTAAATCAAGGGCATATGGGAAGTAGGACTGGGGAGAAGGGAAGAGAGGGAATTACTGACATTTGCAAACACCAATTATGTCCCAGACACTTTACAGGCTGCCTCATTTTCCCTTGACAACTGCCCCATGAAGTAGAGATTGACATCATTTTACACATGAAGGAACAGAGGCACAGAGCGATTACCTGTCTTGCCCCATGTCACACAAGGAGAAAATTAACAAGTCAGAACTCAAACCCAGATCTATACGCTCTAAATCCCACACTCTTTCCACTCCTCAGCATCTCTTTCTCATCTCCTATCGTCTTTTTAACTACTGTCTCTTGCACCCTATTATGGGAGTGGAGGTGGTGGTTTAGTTGCTAAGTCATGTCCAACTTGTGATCCCACGGACTCTAGTGGCCAGGCTCCTCTGTTCATGAGATTTCCCAGGCAAGAATACTGGAATGGGCTGGCATTTCCTACTCTAGGGGATCTTCCCAAGCCAGGGATCAAACCTGCATCTCCTGCACTGGCAGGCGGATTCTTTACCGCTGAGCCATCAGGGGAGACCATTATGTGAACGAGTCTTTTTCAAGTAATTCCAGGCTTGTGATTCTGGATTGGGTGGGAAAAGGGAGGGATTGAGCACAAGAAAACAAAGGTGAAGAACAGATTTCAGAGACTGCCCTCTGCCAATTCACACATTTCAGACCAGGGCTGGTGGACTGCCAGGATGCCTGGTCTGACACACAAGGCCAGCATCCATTCTAACCAGTCAGTGCAAAAGTTAGTAGGCGTATGACAGATTTTTAAAATAACATCCCCCCAACTCCTTAATTGTTTTATGAATTTGAAGACACTGAATATTGGTTCTTGAGAGGAATAATGTCAGATATTAAAGGAAGGAAATATAACACTTATTGCTGGGAGAAATCTTATACGGAGAAAAATATCAGTTCTTTCAGTCACATACTTTAGATATTTTACATAACCCATAAGATTATTAGAAAACAAGCATAACATTTTTTAAATAAAAATTTAAATACATATTATAATTGGTATAAACTTAAAACATAGAAGACTTAGATTTTTATTTGTTGCATAGATTCTTTGAAAACATAATAACTCTTCTAGCTACCCCAATCCATTACCAATATCTAACTTCTCAGTGATTTAATTAACATCTAGATTTTTTCTATCCATAGAGGAACATAAAATATATTTGAAATCTGTGTTCGCTTTACAAAATTTAGTCAGATGTTCTACTCTGTAGCTTCTTTCTGTACATAATGTCCAAGGACATCATTCCTTGTCAATATATAGAATCCATTTTGTTCTTTTCAATAAGTACATGGTCTGTGTATGGATGTATCATAAATTTCTCAAGCTTTATTGACATATATTTATAGTATTTTCAATGTTTTTATAACTTACATAACCCTACCAAAATCATCTTTGTGCATTTTTCCCACTTACATGAGTATTTTAATAAGAAAAATACATTTTTTAAATACTTTTATATGCTTTTAGCAAATTACTGTCAATATTTATCTGTGCCTATTTTATAGAAATCCATACATATATTTACTCTTCATTTTTATAATTTATTGACATATTATTATGCCAATATGATAAATTTATATTAGGATAATATATGAAATATGTTCTTCATCAGATACAATCACCAAATATAACATTGCACTTATAATTAACAGCAATTTTCTTACAGTCACAGCTGATGGGTAACCAAAGAAGTGAAAACCAGCCAGTATCCTAACAGGTTTCAGAAACACTGTCAGAACTCAGAATAGTAACTCAGTGAGGACTGGAATAACCATAGAAGGCTTTTTCAAAGAGCTGGAACTTCGGCTGCCTTGAAATATAAGGAGGATTTGGACAGCCTAAGACAGTGGGGCAATGGCACCCCACTCCAGTACTTTTCCCTAGAAAATCCCATGGGTGGAGGAGCCTGGTGGGCTGCAGTCCATGGGGTTTGCTAAGGGTTGGACACGACTGAGCGACTTCACTTTCACTTTTCACTTTCATACATTGGAGAAGGAAATGGCAACCCACTCCAGTGTTCTTGCCTGGAGAATCCCAGGGGCAGGGGAGCCTGCTGGGCTGCTGTCTATGGGGTCGCACGGAGTCGGACACGACTGAAGCAACTTAGCAGCAGCAGCAAGACAGTGGGGCAGTAGAGAATGTGAAACTGAGAAGTCAGGACCATGGACAGAGCAGAGATGGGCCAAGGAAGGAGTGCAATTTAAGGAGATGTGAGTAGAGCTGAGAGAGGGAAAGTGCAGTTTTATGATGAGGATTTTGAAAAGCAGAATCAGAAGGTCTAGATTTGATGTAGAAATAGGAAATCAGGACCAATGGTCAGTTTAGGAGAGTGATCAACAAAGCTGACAGACATAGGAAGGAAGGCTTGAAGAGGGAAAAAAGTGTCACATTGAAACAATGGTAGATCCAAAGTCTGCACTAGTAATCCCACAAATGAAAGGAGAGAGTTAAGTGAGACATTCCACAGGAAAAATCAACGTGTTCCACAATAACAGCTACTGCTTAATTAGAACTTGCCCTATGCCAGGCCCTGTGTTAAGTGCTCATCAGCTCCTTAATACTCATCATGATGACCCTTTGAATCTATGTAATAACTGATCTTATGGATAAGACATGCTCAGGCTCAGAGAGATTAAACGACTTACCCAAGGTAACAGAGATTGCAAATTACAGAGTTGGGATTCCAATCCATGTCCATACTGAAAGCCAGGAACAAGAGCTGAAATACAGATTTACATTATAAGCCTTATGAAGACATCATTCCATGTTAGATCATAGTGTAAATAAAGGAGACAGTCCTTCATGTTCTACAATGTTTCCCTCCTTCCAAAAAAACTATAGAAAGATAATTTCTTTTAAAAGTGACCAAGTTCTAATCATTTCTGGGATAACTCCACCCAGCCTGGTGAAGTCCCTAAGAGGCATAAATTCTAATACCAGCTTTGACAAATCATTGAGTTACCACATAATATCACTTAGCTTTTTGGAATCTCACTCTCCTCATTCACAATGAGGCATAAGGAGTGTTATAATAGGCCCCTGCTTCCCAAATACCCTGATGCTCCTATTCTTTGTATATTTATTGCTAAATGAAGCTGGATAGAGGACTGAGCAAGCAAAATCTAAATCTCATCTGGCTCCCAAGACTTGATATAACCTCTTATAATTCCTATATGCATCCCTTAATTTAATTATTTATAAAATAAATATTTCTTAAGTACCTACTATAGACCAAACAATTCTCTAGAGGATGCATGTATAGCAAGGAGTAAAAATAGTAAAAATTTTACTATTTTTAGTAAAATAATGAGAGCTAACTTTTACAGTGTACCCTTTGTTCTTATATGTGATTTAAGTATTAACTCATTTAATCTTTGCGGAAATCTTATAAGGTATTTCTTCATAATAACGAGCCATAAGGAGAATTAGTAACTTGCCCAGGATTATACAGCCACATAGCAGAATCAGGTTTTAAACTCAGGCAGCTGAGCTCCAAAACCCCAACTCAGCCTCAACATTTTGCTCAGTAATCATCACATTATCCCACTGCCCATAAGTAAAGCCACTGCTTGGCCAAGGTTGAAATGAAAGTCTTCAAGAAAAGCCATAGGACTCTATGACTTGAACTTTGGAATTCCAAGACTATGTTTGAATTCCAGTTTTCACACATGCTGGTCAAATTGGTGATTTTAATTTCTCTGAGCCTCAGTTGCCTTGTCTATGATATGTAGATAAAATAATGTCTACCCCATAGGGTTGTCATAAGTCATAAGATGGAGGACAATGTTGAGTACCACAAAGGGAGTCAGAATAAGTACTCAAGTTATTTTAAGAGAAGACTCTAGCACTTTGGATGTTGGAAAGTATTTATAGATGCAGAACCCATCTTGACTTCAGTCATCTGATCACCTACTTTGAAGAAACCTCTAGAATCACTGCAGATGGTGACTGCAGCCATGAAATTAAAAGACGCTTACTCCTTGGAAGAAAAGTTATGACCAACCTAGATAGCATATTCAAAAGCAGAGACATTATTTTGCCAACTAAGGTCCGTCTAGTCAAGGCTATGGTTTTTCCAGTGGTCATGTTTGGATGTGAGAGTTGGACTGTGAAGAAAGCTGAGTGCCGAAGAATTGATGCTTTTGAACTGTGGTGTTGGAGAAGACTCTTGAGAGTCCCTTGGACTGCAAGGAGATACAACCAGTCCATTCTGAAGGAGATCAGCCCTGGGATTTCTTTGGAAGGAATGATGTTAAAGCTGAAACTCCAGTACTTTGGCCACCTCATGCGAAGAGTTGACTCATTGGAAAAGACTCTGATGCTGGGAGAATTGGGGGCAGGAGGAGAAGGGGACGACAGAGGATGAGTTGGCTGGATGGCATCACCGACTCGATGGATGTGAGTCTGAGTGAACTCCGGGAGTTGGTGATGGACAGGGAGGCCTGGTGTGCTGCGATTCATGGGGTCGCAAAGAGTCAGACACGACTGAGCGACTGAACTGATCTGAACTGAACTAGAGTCTAAGATATGCTAATTCAGAACTGGAGGCCTTTAAACCTTGAAGTGCATTTTCATGGAAGAGTAAATTCTTAGGGGTGACCCATGCATCCTATAATCACCAGGAACAAGAGTGGAAATATGCAAAGCGACGGAACATTCTAGAGTTATCTACCCTGAGGGAAGGTTAAGTTTCCTCTCTGATGGGGGCATCCTTACATCCTTTTGTGTACCATTGATTGTATAATGATCTTCAACACCTCAGGATCATTGTGTTGGCACCAGAACACCCCATAAAGGAGATTAGCAGGACTATTTTGCACTTTAATTGACTCCTTGAAACATTTCCTAGATGAAGCCATTATTTGCATTTTCCTGATGGCTAATCCAAATGTACATCTTTTAATGGTTGGGATGTGACACACAATAAGTTTGTGACAGTAAAAGTAAAAAGAGTCACAATACCTAGTCCCAAGTCTCCAGATGCTAAACCACCTTCTTTTCCTAATATCTGCCTATATGAGTAAATAAATAGGCAGACTCATGGAATACAATTTCAAAGTATTACAAAAATTCAATTAAACCTACATGAAAACTGGTAATAGATAAGATAACTCTCAAAACTTCTTGTACTAGAATTATACAATACAAGGCAAAATCTAAATCACAAACATGCCTGCCATTTGCCTAATCTTTATATCAGTCCTTGGTAATACAGGATCCAGAACCAACAGATTAGCATTCAAATCCTTATTTTTTCAACTTATTTTTTCAGCTGTGGAAATCACTTCTCTATGACTCAGCTTTCTTATCTGTCAAATAAGGAATAAAAATACCCCCAAATACCCAAAAACCACCTTGGGCAATTATGGGAATCCAATGATATAAGGTATGTAAACTGCTTAGCATGGGGCCTGCCAGATAAAAATCCAAATTCACTCTTATTACTATTTTATATACATTTAATGTATTCTGTACAGTACATTATTCCATATACAAATAATGCATTTTATATATTGGTTCTGATCTTTTTTTAAAAACTTCAGAAGAGGTGGTGTTAACCCCTTTGTGTAGATAACACAATGCAGGTTCAGGCCAGACATATGACTTGCACCAAATTAAATAGTTGTTAAGTGTCAGAAACAGGTCTTTCTGATCCTGGAGTTCAGGTGTTTCACACAAGGCATTGTGTCTCTCAGAGTCACCTTGGCCCCCAAAGAAGCCATCATTCTGACTGAAGTGTTGAAATAACTCCCACCCTACGTCAGTTTCCACTGCCAGCCCAGCACTCAGCTCTAAGCTTGAGACTCCAGTAAGGCTGCACCAGACAGAGACAAACCAACAGGAACATGTTTACAACATGCCTTTCACCATAGAAACTGGCCATTGTGATGGGCATATTTTAGCAGGAAACAAAGTAGCTTGCTTTCCAGAGTGCCTGCTCTTGCATTCATAACTGAAGGAGAAGAGCAGCATTTTTTTTTTTATTGGCCCATAACCTTTCAGTTATGTGAGTTTGGCACAAAATGACAGCTGTTAGCACAGCAGGCCACCTCTTGGCATTCCAGTGATGGCTATATTAGTGCCACCTCAGGCCCAGACCTGTCATAAGCCTTTCGTGAATCAAAGTGCCACTAATTTTCCTCTTATAAAGACCACAAGATGGTATCCAGGCTGTGCCTTTCAATTTATATTGTTCTGTCATGCAGCAGCGAGATCATGAATTTTAAATGCCTACTGTGATTTGGTCCTTTAACTGAACCACAGGCCTGATGCCATTACAGAGAGAATGGTGCAAAGTAAGTATAAGAGTATTTTTACAGTGAAATCTACTTACAATAATTTCTGAGAATTGAGAATAAATTTTATGGAAGATCCTCATTAACTACTAATTCTCCCTTCTCCCCCTTGCCCTCGCCTCACCCTCTCATGCATTACGTGAGCCTTATCTTAGAGGACTCAACATAGGACTAAAACAATCATCTCACTGCCTTCCATAGATGCTGGCAATAAAGAGGAGATGGTGGCAATAAGATAGAGTAGAAGGGTAGAAAAGGAAAGAACTGAAGCAAGTGTTGATAATTCATAATCTGTCCCTACAAACCCTGGCTTCCCCTAACTTATTCTCTCAAGGGATGTAACCAATCCTCTCCTAAACACCCAGGATTGAAGCAATGAAACCAAACCTTTGCACTGTCCTCACTTGGCCACTCATACTCAGTCACTAGGTCTGTGGGTACTTCCTTCACAATCTCTCTGAAATCCAACCTTTGTTTCCATTCCCACTGCCACCACTTTCACAGAGGTCATTATGACCTAACTACTGAATCACTGCAATTGTTGGTTTATTTGTAAAGTAGATAAGAATTCAGCTCCTGATGCAAGCAAATCTAGGTTCAAATTCTGGATCAGCCATTTGCCAGCTGTGTGATCTTGGTTCATTTATTGAATATTGGAAATACTGACTATTTCCAAACCTGACCCAAAGAAGAAAGAGAACAATGAGTGACTACCTCTAGAGTTGTTAAAATAATCAAGATAATACATCCTGAGTGCTTACATTACTTTTTGACTATTTTGCATGATCCATTTTCTCCCTCTTTACTTCACTCTACATACCTATTTTGTGTGCCAGAAAATTTGGAAGACTCAGCAGTGGCCACAGGACTGGAAAAGGTCAGTTTTCACCCCAATCCCAAAGAAAGGCAATGCCAAAGATTGCTCAAACTACCGCACAATTGCACTCATCTCACATGCTAGCAAAGTAATGCTCAAAATTCTACAAGCCAGGCTTCAACAATATGTGAACTGCGAACTTCCAGGTGTTCAAGCTGGGTTTAGAAAAGGCAGAGGAACCAGAGATAAAATTGCCAACATCCGTTGGATCATCAAAAAAGCAAGAGAGTTCCAGAAATACATCTATTTCTGCTTTATTGACTATGCCAAGGACTTTGACTGTGTGGATCACAATAAACTGTAGAACATTCTTCAAGAGATGGAAATACCAGACCAACTGACCTGCCTCTTGAGAAATCTGTATGCAGATCAGGAAGCAACAGTTAGACTGGACATGGAACAACAGCCTGGTTCCAAACAGGAAAAGGAGTACGTCAAGGCTGTATATTGTCACCCTGCTTATTTAACTTATATGCAGAGTATATCATGAAAAATGTTGGACTGGATGAATCACAAGCTGGAATCAAGATTGCCAGGAGAAACATCAGTAACATCAGATATGCGGATGACGCCACTCTTAATGGAAGAAAGTGAAGAACTAAAGAGCCTCTTGATGAAAGTGAAAGAAGAGCGTGAAAAAGTTGGCTTAAAGCTCAACACTGAGCAAATGAAGATCATGGCATCTGGTCCCATCACCTCATGGCAAATAAATGGGGAAACAGTGGAAACAGTGGCTGACTTTATTTTGGGGGGCTCCAAAATCACTGCAGATGGTGACTGCAGCCATGAAATTAAAAGATGTTCACTCCTTGGAAGGAAAGTTATGACCAATCTAGACAGCATATTAAAAAGCAGAGACATTACATTGCCGACAAAGATCCACCTAGTGAGAGCTATGATTTTTCCAGTAGTCGTGTATGGAAGTGACAGTTGGACTATAAAGAAAGCTGAGCACCAAAAAATTGATGCTTTTGAACTGTGGTGTTGGAAAAGACTTTTGAGGGCCCCTTGGACTGCAAGGAGATCCAAGCAGTTCATCCTAAAGGAAATCAGTCCTGAGTATTCACTGGAAGGATTGATGTTGAAGCTGAAACTCCAATACTTGGCCACCTGTTGTGAAGAGCTGACTCCTTTGAAAAGACCCTGATGCTGGGAAAGATTGAGGGCAGGAGGAGAAGGGAACGACAGAGGATGATATGGTTGGATGGCATCACCAACTCGATGGACATGGGTTTGGGTGGACTCCGGGAGTTGGTGATGGACAGGGAGGCCTGGCGTGCTGCGATTCATGGGGTCGCAAAGAGTTGGACACAACTGGGTGACTGAACTGAACTGACATACCTATTTTAAGTTTCTCTTACATAAAATACAGCAGCAACAGATCATATTCTGTTCCAAAACTGAACTATACTCCCAGCATGTGAGACGAATAACAAATACCTTGGCCTCTCATTGAAGACCTTTTTCTATCAGGTCCTAAGTTATCTTCCCACTCTACCTCCATTTTGTTACTGTTCACAGGTCATAGCACTCTTCTCCCCTTCATTTGCATAGCATCTCCATCATCCAAACACATGCAAATTTAATCTACTTCAAATCCAGCATCCTTCATAAATGTCTTCTTGATACTTCAACCCAAACTAACTTCCTTTCTCCACCAAACCCTATTTCCCACACCATTTATGTTGCAAGGGACATATTGCCAAACTTGAACTCCTTCTTTCAAGTATTTACATCTTACGTTTGCAATTAAATGAGGATGTTTTTCAGTTGCAACCCAAAGGACCACCTTACAAGTGAAATGGTCTCAGAAAAAAGCCTTTTGATTCTTTAGTAAGTGATTTCTTTTGGTTGCAGTCCAAAATGTACACACCTCGCATGACACCTTGCTTGATAAATTTCAGAAGAAAAATGGCTTTAAACAATGTCTAAGAAGATTTCAGTGTCCTTGATGTGGTAGTAGCCAAAGTGAAGCCAGTGGTGACTATCTAAGATTGAACACCCCTTCGATGTAGTTGCCTAACGCAGGTCACTGGAAACAGGGGAAGGGGCTCTTGGGTTTATGGCCTTATGTTAATGGACAGAGATAGAAACCTTACCTCATGGGAAAGAGACTAAGGAGCCATAAACTACCTCACATGTTGAGAGAGCAAAAGAGGGGAACCCTATCGTAGGTGACATCCTTAGTGTTCCTGTTTCTAATGATGAAATTCATACCACAAAGCATGTTGTTCGAATGAAGCCTTTCTGTTTGAAGGAAGCCTTCATATGATTCATTATGAAGTGAATCGTAATGAATAAGAAATAAATAAGTTGTGAATAAATAAATATCAGTGTGAATTGATTCTCTTTTATCCTTATAAAATAGAATCACACTGCATGTCCTTCCTCCATCTTTACCAAGCAAGCAGTCTGTTTTCCCAGCCAATTCAACAACAGTGTCTTTGTCCTGATCTATTTGACAAGTTATAAAGCCAAGTCCCTCTTTCCCAGAAATCAGTGACAGTTGGGCCTGGAGCACCAGGGAATGAGCCAAATCAAAACCAGAAATGAACCAAACAGACCAGGGAAAAGTGGTGGTAGGTTCTTCTCAGAAAACTGTATCACCATGGCAGCAAAGGCACAGTACAGGGAGGTCAATGAGAGATAATGATGCCACAAGTTAAGAACCCAATAGCATAACCAGGAGAATGATGCAAGCTAACGAAAGGCAAATGTTTGGACTATGATCATCTTCGTCATCATCACCATCATCACAGTCCCAGCTCTGGACCCCTGAGCCCTCTTAGAAGCGTTTTGGAATTCAGAATTTGTGGACTTTTGGGTCTATTGATTATATTAATTTAAATGCATCTGTATTTCTGCAGCAAATCAAACTAAGTGGAATTAAATAGAACCAGTAAATAGCTTCACGTCAGGTCAGGTCAGCCTTTGCGACCAAATGAGTTTTGACTCCAATTTACAAATAGAACAGCTTTTGTTTTTTCAGAATGTGGGGTAGGGGTGGTGGTCAGAATTACAAATGAGACTGTGGACTAAGAAAACACTTACCAAGTGGCAAGTGATGAAGGGTATGAGGACCTCCCCATACCTAGGAGACTGAATCTTGGATGCTGGGCATCATCTCTACTGCAAAATGATGAAGCTGAGGCCCCAGGAAACGAACAACATTCTCACAGCCATCTCAAAGCTCACTTACAACTTGAAAACACAACTATAGATAGAGATAATTTAGAGATAGAGATCCTCCTTTTTCTGACTGTACAAGTAGTCACATGGCAAGCCATTCAGTGAACCCAGATTTCAAAGAAAAATTTTATTTGAGGTAGATCTATTTAACTATATTCTAGGGTCTGTATTCATCTCTTATTATTGATTGATTGGCATTGCCATTGCTCTCAAATTGCTAGTTTGGAATTCTTCCTTGATGACTTTGGGTGGTATTGGAATAAAGAAGGTCAGTTATTTTGATGTTGACCATTTCTTCTAATGACTATTTTTAGGGAATATATCTAAGGTTATTTAAAAAGTCATTTGATTCTATAATATCATCAGTAATTATCTGGTATCATGAGGTCTGCAAGAGAAAATTTTGTTCAAAAGACTAACTTTTACAAATGGTATGAGAAGAAAAGATCACACTGTCCTCAATACAGTCTGCAGATCATATTTGTGCATAACTATTATGGAAGTACAACAAGCAATTACTTGTCTATCTGGACATGCAGGGGACAGCTTTACTGACACTCTGTCCCTGCACACTGGCGCGTTGCTCTTTCACCTGATGCTCACTCCCTCCTGAAGCCGCTCCTTTATGGAGACACGTATGTGTATGTGTGTTCAGTCGCTAAGTCCAGTTCAACTCTCTGTGACCCCTGGGACCATAGTCCACCAGACTCTGTCCATGGGATTTTTCAGGCAAGAATATTGGAGTGGGTTGCCATTTTCTTCTCCAGGGGATATTCCAGACCCAGGGGATTGAACCTGCATCTCCTGCTTTGGCAGGTGGATTCTTCACCACCGAGCCACCTGGGAAGCCCCCTTAAGGGAGTGTGCAGCTCCAAGTTAGACATTCTGTAAGCTCAGTGCCCTTGGCTCCTACTCCCAGCAGCACTCTAAAGATGCCTCTCCTTTAGTCACTCTTGCATCGTGACTGACTCAGCTGAAACCAGATTGGGAAGGACAAGAGAACAGACCAAGGGGGAGTGGACAGAAACCACCCACCTTCCCTACCCTCTCCCCTATGCCTACTTTCTTGAGTTCCTGGGTCTTCTCATCAATGACCTCGCTCTGTAACCAGGCAACATTCAGAGCAATTTAAAAAGCCATGACCCCCAAGAAATACATCATCCAGAAACTTCTCCAATTTTCATGGTGCCCAAACTCTCTCCCTCAAGTAGACAGATCCTTTTGGGAAAATAAATACCCATTACTTGAGATTTGTTTTCCCCAAGTATTGGTTTTCCAGAATAGAGAACTAGTCACTTGCCACATCTATTTCCCTTTGGACTTGAATGTTCTGAGAGGTAAGTTGATTTCTCACACTTGAAACTACAAAAATGCAGTTGGGAGAAAGTGGAGTGTAGCTAGGCTAGGAGAAGGAGAGGCAGTCCTCCTGCTAATGTGTGCATGTGAAGATTTTCATTTGACTACTATTAATAGTAATGAGGGTAATCTGCCAAAATCCCTGTGCACTGAAATGAAAATATATGCTTTGGTATAGAGATTTCCTCTTACACTGTTGATAATTCATTATACGATGTGATCAACTTATACTATAATAATGGCACTTATACATCACACTTTGAAGATGCTTTTTATTGACTTAATGTGAATATTATTGCCATCGTTTATTACAGAGAAGTATCTTGTAGTAATTGAAATACAATACGGTATCATTAATCATCCTGAATACAAAATGTTAACTTTAAACTGGTCACACTGTATTAAATGCTCCTCTACCCATAAAGCAATTTGATTTGCAAGTCTGTAAAAACTGGATGTTTAGAATTTAGCAGGACTAGCACTTGGAACACATTCCTCTGTTAGACTTCTCAACAGTTTGCTTTAACTGAAGTAAGTTTTATTGTTGCTTTTGGGCAGGTTTTCCCTTCCAATGTGTACTTTACTGGATAAAAATGATTGTTTGAAGTCATTTTCTTACAACATAAGAACAGAATTGTTTTCCCATCACTTTGAATTGACCCTGAGAACTAATTACCTACCTTCATATTTGCAAGATTTAACAGACTGGGACCTTAAATAAAGTAAGTGGCACTGTCAGAGGAAAATAATTCATGGAGACTAGAGGTACAATTACAGATCTCTGCCCAGACATTATTCTGGTGTGCACTGCTCCAAAAGTCTCATTTGTTGTCAAATAATGACTGAGATTTTATAGGTTAAATGATTTGATTAAATTTTATAGGTTAAATTATTCATATTTCTTTTCATGCAACTGATTGTATCTATTTACAAAAGTCACTTATAACCTGCAAACCACAGATACAGCTTTAAAAAAGTTTTTTTTTTTTCTTTAGCTGATAAAACACAAAGGAAGAACTATTCAGTTTTGGATATAGCATTTATTTTCTAATGAAGAAACATTTCTGTCTACTTTTAACACATCTTTTAAAGCAGAAAATATTTCTCAGACGTATGACAATTTATCTACATTATTAAATAGTTGAGTGTTTAAGAAACTGCTTTCTTTATTTCAGTCATTTAGAAAAATAACTCACTGGGTGGTATTTTTATATTTTAAAAATTTGTACTGTAATTCCATTTTGTTTCACAGTCTTTTGTGGATTCCAGAAGTAATGTGTGCTCGTTATAGATCATCTAAAATATACAAAGAAAAAATTAAATCACCCATAGTGCCTCAAGGCAATATTTTCAAAGGCCCATGTAAGCATTTTGAATGGTGCAGAGATGTTTAAAACATGCTCTGAAGACTGTTGCCTTTCGTTTTTATTCAGAAAATGGCTGTAAGCAGTTTAGCAGCCTCTGTGTCATAGGTAAGGGGGTGATTCTCTGTCATTTTAAATTCGACTTTTGCCAGTAGTACCTCTCTTCGCAGAGACATTTATTTTTGACCACTTTGCAAAGAGATTAAAATGAAAATGTATGAAGAGTCCCAGAAGGTATTCTGCTTTGAAAAGCTGTTTACTTGCCTTGGGCATGATTTGGGAGGGTAAAGGTCAAGGATGAGTCACAGGAAGGCCCCACGGGCTGTCCATTCAGACGGGCTCAATACTCTTTCATCTCTCTCTGTTTTTGTTGACACCAGCTGTGTCTACCTTAATCCTCCTGTGAGTTTACATCTTTTTTCTTAATAATCTATAAGCAAACCATTGAAAAGGGGCATGTGCTGACTAGAAAGTAATGGTGGGGGAGCAGGTGATGGGAAAAAAAAAAGGCAGAGGAAAAAGAAGTGTAATGGGCAGCAAATTCCTTTTTATAAAATGTCAGAGAAACCAAGAGAGCATTTGACAAGACTTGATTTGACCCAGAGCATCAGTAGAAGCTGTGATTCTTAAATAGCCAACACTTGAAACAAAGCAATGTTAATATGCTGAATTTCTTAAAGAATCTCAAAATGTTTCCTACAGATTTCTTTTTTGCAAGTGTCATAGATGACAAATATGTTTCATGATTTGAAGGCTTTGGTGATCATCAACTTTAAATACAATTAACCTAGAAGATTATATGCAGTCCTGGTATTTCATATGCAGGTTTTCAGACAGTGGGGCTATCTAAGTAAGATATTCTACCTGAATACTCCCTTTCCTAAAGCATGAAAGCAAGGGTGACATAGAATTTAATGGATTTTTAAACTCTTTAATCTGGGAAGCATGGAAATAGATGATAGAAGGAAAACTGGTACCTTTTAGGCAAAAGAAATATGTGAATGCGTGGAAAAGACAAAAGAGGGGAGTTTAAAAGAGAAAAAAAGAAAACCCAAAACAGAGACAACAAAAGTCCTTTACTGACATCGCCAACTATCTGACAAATCCAATTAAGAACACATTAATTGCTTGACTCTAGATTGATACATTTATTGATGGATAATGACCAGTGGTGGCCCCACCTGTGGAAGGCAGCTATTGAAACTCTGACTTGAGGTTTGTAGGAAAACCAGTGCTGATGTTGTGATCCAAAGGAAAAACAAAGGACAACAAAAGCATCAAAGACACATACCCTAGGCGACATCTAGGGAATTTTCAGCATATTATTATTTCTTTTTTCTTCCAAAGGAAAAAAAATCTTTAATATGAGCCATCAAGGTGGGGGTGTGATGGAGAAAGGAAAGAAGAGTTGTCTCTCTGGAGAGATGGAGCTGAGCCTGGAAGTGATGGGTAGGGCTGAGATGCTGAGTGCCCTGCAGTAACCCATGGCAACAGCCATTCCCAGAACAGCTGTCAAGCAGTGACTTAAATGGATGACCCAAGTGCTTGGGTTTGTTTTTATTTGGTTGCTTGTTTTTTAACCTCCTGATATATGGCTTTGAACACTGAGAGACTTTGTTTTTTGCAAAAAATAAACTGTTAAATATTTTAGGTTGAGAATGTATGTTTTCTTAAATACCCAAGGGAAACAATTTTACTTCCAGGAGCACCAAAGAACTATTGCAGGAAGGGGGACCCCTTCCAGGGCCCGAAACTGGGCTCTTGTCTAACACTGGGAAATGAATTGTCTGAGGAGACACATGTGCTGACAAAGCAAGAGATTTTATTGGGAAAGGGCCCATGGGTGGAAAGCAGTAGGGTAAGGGAACCCAGGAGAACTGCTCTGCTGCGTGGCTCGCAATGTCAGGTGATGGGATTAGTTTCCAGGTGGTCTTTGGCCAGTCATTCTAATTCAGAGTCTTTCCTGGTGGCCCACGCATTGCTCAGCCAAGATGGATGCTATCGAGAGGGATTCTGAGAACTGGATGGACACGTGGTGTCTCCTTTTGACATTTCCTGAACTCTTCCGGTTGGTGGTGGCTTATTAGTTCCGTATTCCTTATCAGGATGTCCTGTCATAAAACAACTCATGCAAATAGTTACTATGGTGCCTGGCCAGGTTGGGCAGTTTCAATCAGTGTGCTTCCTCTAACAGAACTAGTTAACGTATTACCCTTAAAAGCCCAGATTCCAAAATTTAGTGCATGCTTTGTGCAAATACTATTATTCGAATTAATGCTTTTTCAGGTTTTAAGAAAATAGTGCTGCAAGAGCAAGTTCTTCATGCCTACCTAGCCTAGCAGAGGCACACTACCTGGACCTGAGCCTTAACTCTTCCACCATTTATTAGTTCTCTAATTCAAGGCAACCGACCTGCCTCTTGAGAAATCTGTATGCAGGTCAGGAAGCAACAGTTAGAACTGGACATGGAACGACAGACTGGTTCCAAATAGGAAAAGGAGTACGTCAAGGCTGTATATTGTCACCCTGCTTATTTAACTTATATGCAGAGTACATCATGAGGAATGCTGGACTGGAAGAAACACAAGCTGGAATCAAGATTCCTGGGAGAAATATCGATAACCTCAGATATGCAGATGACACCACCCTTATGGCAGAAAGTGAAGAGGAACTAAAACGCGTCTTGATGAAAGTGAAAGAGGAGAGTGAAAAAGTTGGCTTAAAGCTCAATATTCAGAAAAAGAAGATCATGGCATCTGGTCCCATCACTTCATGGGAAATAGATGGGGAAACAGTGTCAGACTTTATTTTTGGGGGCTCCAAAATCACTGCAGATGGTGATTGCAGCCATGAAATTAAAAGACACTTACTCCTTGGAAGAAAAGTTATGACCAACCTAGATAGCATATTCAAAAGCAGAGACATTACTTTGCCAACTAAGGTCCGTTTAGTCAAGGCTACCGTTTTTCCTGTGGTCATGTATGAATGTGAGAGTTGCACTGTGAAGAAGGCAGAGTGCTGAAGAATTGATGTTTTTGAACTGTAGTGTTGGAGAAGACTCTTGAGAATCCCTTGGACTGGAAGGAGATCCAACCAGTCCATTCTGAAGGAGATCAGCCCTGGGATTTCTTTGGAAGGAATGATGCTGAAGCTGAAACTCCAGTATTTTGGCCACCTCATGCGAAGAGTTGACTCACTGGAAAAAANGTCCCATCACTTCATGGGAAATAGATGGGGAAACAGTGTCAGACTTTATTTTTGGGGGCTCCAAAATCACTGCAGATGGTGATTGCAGCCATGAAATTAAAAGACACTTACTCCTTGGAAGAAAAGTTATGACCAACCTAGATAGCATATTCAAAAGCAGAGACATTACTTTGCCAACTAAGGTCCGTTTAGTCAAGGCTACCGTTTTTCCTGTGGTCATGTATGAATGTGAGAGTTGCACTGTGAAGAAGGCAGAGTGCTGAAGAATTGATGTTTTTGAACTGTAGTGTTGGAGAAGACTCTTGAGAATCCCTTGGACTGGAAGGAGATCCAACCAGTCCATTCTGAAGGAGATCAGCCCTGGGATTTCTTTGGAAGGAATGATGCTGAAGCTGAAACTCCAGTATTTTGGCCACCTCATGCGAAGAGTTGACTCACTGGAAAAAACTCTGATGCTGGGAGGGATTGGGGGCAGGAGGAGAAGGGGACGACAGAGGATGAGATGGCTGGATGGCATCACTGACTTGATGGATGTGAGTCTGAGTGAACTCCAGGAGTTGGTGATGGACAGGGAGGCCTGGCGTGCTGTGATTCATGGGGTTGCAAAGAGTCGGACACGACTGAGTGACTGAACTGAACTGACTGATGGACCCTCTCTACTCCCAGTCTGTACATCTACAAAATGAGCGTGATCATAGCAGTGCTATGAGATTTGAATTAATGCAGGTACAGCACTACACAGTGCATGGCTCCTGATTAATGTCCAGTAAAAGTGAGCTAGCTATCATTACCATTTTTATCAAGTGCAAAATGCCATCACTGTATGATATACCATTATTTTGTGTGTCACTAAGATAAAAAATTGATGCCAATACATTGCAACACAATGATTTCTTCCTTTGCTTTTTAAAAATTTTCTATTTTTGCAAAAGTTCTTTTAAAGTTATATATATATTATATAACACTCTAATGCATACATTAAAGGGGAAATGTACATTAAATAAATACCTTTGTATTCCTAAAAATCATTTTAGCATTGAAGCTGGTTCCACTGAATTTCTTTTTGAATTATCAAGGATCTGTACATAAAAACACTAGCAAAAATTGCTGATGATACAAAATTGGGTTTATTAAACTGCTGAACAAGGGAAAACACCACCTTGATCGAGTCTCAGCAATGTTTTTAAAAGAGGAGACAGGGTAATTTTAGGATTTAGGGAAGTCTGTCAGTAGTCAGAAAGTGGTTAGGGGCAAAAGACAGTAAGCAGGATAGGTCAAGATTTGTAATGAGATGAGTTGCCAGAAGTCCCATTATCTTGAAATGAATGGGTCTGAATAAGCTGATGTTAAAACACTTAGTTTGCCATGTATATCATGGTTTGTATAGCTTATCTGCTTTGTAATTATACTACAGTTTTGCAAGCTGTTTTATTTTTGACCCATTGTCATCGATGTCCATGCTTTTCCACCCAATGTCATGCTCTGTGCCCTTAAGGTCATTAGTGATGCAGTATCTCTTAAGGCCTCCAGGATTTCCTTTGCACTGCTGCTGCTGCTGCTGCTAAGTCGCCTCAGTCGTGTCTGACTCTGTGCGACCCCATAGACGGCAGCCCACCAGGCTCCTCTGTCCCTGGAATTCTCCAGGCAAGAACACTGGAGTGGGTTGCCATTTCCTTCTCCAGTGCATGCATGCATGCTAAAGTCGCTTCAGTCATGTCCGACTCTGTGCAACCCCATGGACAGCAGCCCACCAGGCCCCTCTGTCCACAGAATTCTCTAGTCAAGAGTACTAGAGTGGGGTGCCATCTCCTTTGCCCTAGCTGGCACCTGTTCTGAAGATTTCGATGCCCACGCACATTGGCAACCACACTGACAACCACATTTCAATGGCTGTCCTGCTTATGGTGATCTTGAGACACCTCCTCATTTCAGGATTCACAGATATGAAAAAAGTGTGTCTTAGGATCAGTGGAATACAGTAATAACTTGATAACAACAAAATCTTCTCTTAAAGAGAAGAACCAACTATATATTTATGTTCCCATTAGAGAATAAGTCACTGATAAGAGATAAGTGAAAGATCTGTCATAAAATTATAGGACAAGAATTCTTATCCCTATAGATAAGCCCATATACCCCCTAAATGAGTCTGAAGGGGAGTTTTTATTGTTTGGTTTCTTCTGATCCTTATCATTCTGGCATTAATTTTGTTTCCTTAATTTAACAGTTCACTCCCTTTTCAAATCTTTTTCTAGTAAGAAGGTATCTGATCAAAGGAGAAATAAGCTAAATTGTGTAGACAGGACAGTCTGACGTGTCTTGCCTATAGTATTGTCCTGCCATTGTATGAAACTAGAAGAGATATACTCAAAGGTATGTTTTTAATCGGATTTTTAAAAACCGGGTAGCTTTAAATTTCATTCTTTTGTCCCTTTCCCAATGGCAAAAACTATTAATAAAAATGAGCACAATGAGCACTCTCAAGAAGAGAAGTCCAGAAGCAAACAATCCCTCCGGACCCTGACCTTCAACCTTACTGTGATTTCCAAGAACCAGTGAGTATGTGTCTCTGTGTGTGCCTGTTCATATGCTGGAGGGAGAGAACTGAAAATCCATTTCTAATATCAATATTATGCTTTCCTCTGCAAGATTACCCAAGTGTCAGGCTTACAGAAAATGGTTATATCACCTTATGACTAGAATGGGTCAAGGTAAAAATCTCATATATTACCAGGGGGAACATGACGTTCTTTGGAGATTCCATATAGTAAATGGGACTCTGTTCCTTTCTTTATCTGATAAGGATTCAAATTAAAATAATACTAAGTCAAAATAAATTGTAAAGAAACTCAGCAATGTCCTGATTTCTCCATGACTATGTTGATACATTTTTTTAGATGAAAAGTCTGGGGTTTTTTTTTGTTGTTGTGGTTGTTTGTTTGTTTCTTAACAAAAGAACTGTGAGCTACCCCTCCACTGCTAATGTCCTGAGCATATGCTTTGTTTGCCTACTGGGTAATCCACACTGGGTGGCATCTTGGTTTGCTTTTGGATCCAGAAACACTCTCAGCTTTAGGCTGTGCAGAACAGACACATTCAAATAAAATTGTGAACTTTTTTTTGTGTTTATCTGTAAGCAACATCCCTCCCCTACTCCTTTCCTAACCTGGTGTCAAATGGGTTGCTTCTCCAAGTATGATTTAAATTTTTTTTTCACTGCAGATTATTCACTCTGTTGGGTTTCTTTATCTGAAATTATCCCAGGGAACCTTTGTGTTTGAAGCACAAAATGATATGAAAAGTCAAGCTAAAAAAAAAAAGGCAAAGCTAAAAGCCGAAGGCGGACGTTGGAAGCAGGAAAATCATTCCTTGAACTCCCCAGGAGTTGATCAAAGAGACAGCCATAAATTGCAACAAAGGCAGAGATCTACTCTGCTCTGAAAGCCAGCCAGAAACACTGGAAATGTTTCATTATTTATTTCATTAATTCTGTGATAGCAATCTCTACTGACAAGATTTGCAAATCTAATCATTTATTAATGAAATGTGTCTAGTGGGTTGTGCCCAAGATCTTCCTTAGGTCCCGGCCTCTGAATGGCTGAAGCCCTTTGCTGGCTGCCAGCTTTCTCTCTTGCCACAATACGACATTAGGATTTCCAAGGTGCTCACAGGGACTCTCTCTCTGAGCCCACAGGCATATTCAAAGATGGCTGCCTGCACAGCCCCGCTTTGAAGACAGCACGATGGCCATTTTCCAGTATGAGTAAACATGGCTTCATCTATTCATAGAAAACCTTCTCTGAGAATCACAACGCCATGTGTGTGGTTTTAAGTCATGGTGTAGACAGGAGTGGATCTTCCAGGCTGTATGTGCCTTGTTGTTAGTCGCTCTGGTGCAGAAAGGCTTAACCTGACTCTTGACTAAGACATTGATTTTTCCTGGAAATTTCACCATGGTTTCAGATATTTCCAAAATCTCAGCCTGTTTCCTTGGCAACTGTCTAAGCTTTATTCCCTATGAACCCATGTGGCATGATTCATCAGTAAACACTGAAGCAGCAGCCACCCAATCTTTACATGCTTCCTAAAGATTTCCTGGAAAGTGATCCTTGCCCTGAGCTATTGATATTTCACAGGCACGGTTGTTGATATTTCACAGAGCACAGCTAAAAAATAATAAAAGTCCTGTAACCTTGTGCATAGGGAACAACAGCATTTATGGAGATAATGAAATGCAGAAATGAAAACCCCTCAGCAAAGCCCCTTTAGATGTGCCTAAGCTATGTTCATTAATCTGTGATAATTAGACTTATTTGCAGAGGTTAACAGCAGTGGCACATGGTAATTAAGCACTCCCTCTCTACCAGAGGGATCGAAAATGCTTCTCGTGTGACACACGACCAGTCTTCAAGACATTTTACGTTTGCTTTAGGGCTCAGGTTTCCTATAGGGGAAAGAAATTGTATTCTGTACAGCCATTACCAGACATCACTTTCTATAATGTGCAGCGACATTAAATTTCAGTTGTTAGTTCTAGAGTAAGAGTGACCTAGGGTTAGAGCAATGGGCTCCGTTACTGACTGGCTGTATCAATTTGGACAAGTTGGTAAATCCTTTTGCCTCAGTTCCATCATCATAAAATGGGGCTGAAAATATCTTCTTCAGAGTGTTTTGGGGTTTGTTATCAATGATGATAACATTCATTTGCCATTCACTGGATGTTTGCAATATGCATGCACTGTTTTAAGCCCCTTACACATACCCATTAAGTCTCATTTTACAGATGAGGAAAAGAGTACAAGCTGCTTGCCTAAGACTACATTTAGGGAGCAAATAATTTAATTCACTTTGAGGCATCCAAGTCCCTTGTAAGCAACTTTCCCAAAGTGAGCATGGACTCGCTATTTTGAAAAAACACATTTCCCTTTTTCCTTTAGAATAAGAGTTATGCACAAAAATAGCTTTATCTTTGGCAACAGTCATAACATGGGCTTAGGCTAGGTGTAGTGGCATAATTTTATCTTTGAAGGAATCCATTAATAAAGAATTACTGGAATGTAGAAAGTAAATATTCCAATTCTCCCCAGTTTTAGTAATTATACTAAATAAGGGAATACATGCAAAGCTCTTAGTGTGGTGCTTTGTGCACACTAAATACTCAATAAACAATAGCTACTATTATGATGGAAGTGAACGTGCAGAAAAGCCACGCAAAGGGTGAACCATATTTTTCGCTAACACATATGCCCATGAATGTGGACTTACTCAAGACTGCAGTCATCCCTAAGTCCATACATGGTAAGATTTTGATCCATTTCAGTCAAATAGTAGCTAGATCTCTTGTAGTATTTAGAAAGATGAAAGATTGAAAACTGAACCCTTAGATGAAAATCAACTAAAAATGGAGTAAGACTTGAATTTAAGATCTGAAACTGTAAAACTTCTAGAAGAAAACAGGTGGCAAGCTCCTTGATATTGGTCTTGGCCATGATCTCTTTGTATATGAAACCGAATACAAAGGCACTAAAAGCATACAAAACAAGTGGGGTGACATCAGCTACAAAGCTTCTGTGCAGTAAAGGGCACATCAGCAAAATAGAAAAGCAGCCCATGCAGTGGGAGAAGGTATTTGCAAACCACACATTGAATAGATAAAAGGTGAATATCCAAAATATACAAGGAACTCTTGAAACACTACAGCAAAAAAAAAAAAAAAAAAAAAAAAAC